>CM054143.1:1192513-1207513 GCA_028751875.1 Rapana venosa | reverse complement strand
CTGCACTGTACTGTACTGTACTGCACTGCACTGTACTGTACTGTACTGCACTGTACTGCACTGTACTGTACTGCACTGTACTGCACTGTACTGCACTGTACTGTACTGTACTGCACTGTACTGTACTGTACTGTACTGCACTGTACTGTACTACACTGTACTGTACTGTACTGCACTGTACTGCACTGTACTGTACTGCACTGTACTGTACTGTACTGCACTGTACTGTACTGCACTGCACTGTACTGTACTGTACTGCACTGTACTGTACTGCACTGTACTGTACTGTACTGCACTGTACTGTACTGCACTGCACTGCACTGTACTGTACTGAACTGTACTGTACTGTACTGCACTGTACTGCACTGTACTGTACTGTACTGCACTGCACTGTACTGCACTGCACTGTACTGTACTGCACTGTACTGTACTGTACTGCACTGCACTGTACTGTACTGCACTGTACTGTACTGCACTGTACTGCACTGTACTGTACTGCACTGTACTGTACTGTACTGTACTGTACTGCACTGTACTGTACTGTACTGCACTGTACTGTACTGCACTGCACTGTACTGTACTGTACTGTACTGTACTGCACTGTACTGTACTGCACTGTACTGCAATGTACTGTACTGCACTGTACTGCAATGTACTGTACTGCACTGTACTGCACTGTACTGTACTGCACTGTACTGCACTGTACTGTACTGCTACCTTCCCTGCTCCTGCCAAGCCTGGATTGGAACCCCTGACTCCAGGACTAAAGGAGCCTCAAGGTCAACCCTGGTTACCCCTTGGATGGGTGACACTTTGTGCGCCTTGGCTTTGGTACAGGACCCCAGTTCACCCAGCTGTAAATGGGTACCTCCATCTTTAGGGTCAGGGAAGGTAAAGCAGCGAGGGAGAGGAGATGGGCGCCGCCCTCAATATGCTGGCCCCTGGAGAAGTTGAGGTCTCTGACGCCTCGCTCCCCTTCGACCCCATAGGTTATGGGACACCTGTGACTTTGTTTTTACTAAGGTCAAGTTCCAAAGTGACAAGCTGTTCTGAAGACAGATTACTTGTGGTGAGAGTGGTCCTCTCTTGGCTCTCTTCCCCTGGATGCAACTCTCTACCTGACACTATCTCCAATCAGTCGAAGTGTATATTTCATTTTTCCCGAAGTCGTAATGCCGTTACCTTTAATGGTAGGCAAAAACTACAAAGACGGTCGCATATGCAACAATATCACGACTGCTGAATTTTGGAAATATAAGATGAACAACGGCAATAATTCTTGGGGGCTTTTTATTATTATTATTTTTACTTCGTTAATGTCTTCTAATCCTTATCAATAGTTAGATGATGTCCGCTGCTTGTAGTTCGCTGTTTACAAGTACTCTGTCTGTCGGTCTGTTTGTCTTTCTGTGTCTGTCTGTTTGTCTGTCTGCTTGTCTGCCTATCTGTCTGTCTGTTTGTCCGCTTGTCTGCCTATCTGTCTGTCTGTCTGCCTGTCTGTCTGAAACGGAGGATAAAGGGGCAGTAACAAAGAGAGGGAAAAGCAGACAGACGACAGATAGAGATTGAGGGACTGATTTAAGGAGGGGGGTAGAGAATGAGCAGTTCAGTAATTGAGCAGGTGATGGGTGAATGTGCTTGTAAGCGTGTCATTGAGCACTAAAAGCGCTCTTGTAATGAAACTAACATAATTAAAATTTTCAAAATCATTAAAAAAAATAATCACTACCACTTACACTCAACCCCCATCCTAAGAACAAAAGAAACTCAAAACAAAGTAAAACTAACCTAAAACCAAAACTCAATAATTTAATAAAACCACCACACACAAAACCAAAACCAAAACAAACCCAGTCCTTTACACCATCCCACCAAAACACCATTGTCCATCCTTACACACACACACACACACACAACACACACAACACACACACACACACACACACACACACACACACACATACACACACACACACACACACACACACACACACACACACACACACACACACACACACACACACACCTCCACTCTCTTTTTTATCAATAAAAAAAAAACCCACTCCTGAGCACACACAACACTGCAAAGCGATTCACGAGATTCCTTTCATGGAAAAAAAAAAACGCTGTCATGTTCTCCATGTCATTATCGGGGTGGATTGGTACCCTCAGGTGGGGCTGATCCGGGTGGAGGGCAGGCGGGGGTGCGGGAGCTACCTGACGGCGCGCTACTCGCTGCTGTACGTGTCGCTGCTGAGCGTGCTGCTCATCACGCTGGACAGGTGCTGGTCAGTGCGCTGCCCCTTCTCCTACCGCACCAGACACACGCGCCGCCTGGCGGCAGCCCTCATCACCGCCCTCTGGACCCTCAGGTAAAGGCGGGGAGGGGGGGGGGGGGGGGGGTAGGGGGGGGATGGGGGGGAAGGGTTGGGGGGGGGGGGGGGAGGGGGTTTGGTGAGGTGCCAGGTTGGGTTTGGCTGGTGGGTGACATGGTTGGGTGTGGAAGGGGAAGAGGGAAGGGGGGGGGTTGTTTTGGTGTGGTGGGTGACTGGTTTGGTTTGGTTGTAGGTTGGGTGGGTGGATGGATGGATGGCTGGTTGATTGGATGGTTGGGTGGGTGGGTGGGGTTGGTTGGTTGGTTGGTGGTGGGTTGGTTGGAGGATTGGATGGTGGGTGGATGAGTGGTTGGTTGGTTGGTTGGTTGGATGGTTGGTTGATTGGATGGTTGGTGGGTTGGTGGGAGGATGGGTGGGTGAGTTTCCTTGTTATGCCACGGAACTATTACAAGGCGTCGTGCAATACAAAATATAACCCGAAGACTTCCTCTGCAGCATGACTGCTGTCCTAGAACTGGATGTGGTCGGCATCACCTTCAGCATCAGCACTGTGTACAGCAGCCCGGCTGACGTAGCGCTCAGCCTATACCAACTATACCAACTATACCAACTATACCAACTATACCAACTATAACAACTGTACTAACTATACCAACTATACCAACTATACCAACTGTACCAACTATACCAACTATACCAACTATAACAACTGTACCAACTATACCAGCTATAACAACTGTACCAACTATAACAACTGTACCAACTATACCAACTATACCAACTATACCAACTATACCAACTGTACCAACTATAACAACTGTACCAACTATACCAACTACACCAACTATAACAACTATACCAACTATAACAACTGTACCAACTATACCAACTATATCAACTATAACAACTATACCAACTATACCAACTATACCAACTATACCAACTATAACAACTGTACCAACTATACCAACTATAACAACTATAACAACTATACCAACTATACCAACTGTACCAACTATACCAACTATACCAACTATAACAACTATACCAACTATAACAACTGTACCAACTATACCAACTATACCAACTGTACCAACTATACCAACTATACCAACTATAACAACTGTACCAACTATACCAACTATACCAACTATACCAACTATAACAACTATAACAACAACTATACCAACAACTATACCAACTATACCAACTATACCAACTATAACAACTGTACCAACTATACCAACTATACCAACTATAACAACTGTACCAACTATAACAACTGTACCAACTATACCAACTATACCAACTATACCAACAACTATAACAACTGTACCAACTATACCAACTATACCAACTATACCAACTATAACAACAACTATACCAACAACTATACCAACTATACCAAATATACCAACTATACCAACTATAACAACAACTATACCAACTATACCATCAACTATACCAACTATACCAGCTATACCAACTATACCAACTATACCAACAACTATACCAACTATACCAACTATACCAACAACTATACCAACTATACCAGCTATACCAACAACTATAACAACTATACCAACTATACCACCAACTATACCAACTATACAAACAACTATTCAAACTATACCAGCTATACCAACAACTATACCAAATATACCAACTATAATAACTATAGCAACTATACCAACTATAACAACTACCAAATATACCAAATATAGCAACTATACCAACTATAACAACTATAACAACTATACCAACTATACCAACTCTAACAACAACTATAACAACTATAGCAACTATAGCAACTATAACAACTATATCAACTATACCAACTATACCAACTATAACAACTATAACAACTATACCAACTATACCAACTATACCAACTCTAACAACAACTATACCAACTATACCAACTATACCAACAACTATACCAACTATACCAACTATACCAACTATACCAACTATACCAACTATAACAACTACCAACTATACCAACTATACCAACAACTCTACCAACTATATCAGCTATACCAACAACTATAACAACTATACCAACTATACCACCAACTATACCAACTATACAAACAACTATTCAAACTATACCAGCTATACCAACAACTATACCAAATATACCAACTATAATAACTATAGCAACTATATCAACTATAACAACTACCAAATATACCAAATATAGCAACTATACCAACTATAACAACTATATCAACTATACCAACTATACCAACTCTAACAACAACTATAACAACTATAGCAACTATAGCAACTATAACAACTATATCAACTATACCAACTATACCAACTATAACAACTATAACAACTATACCAACTATACCAACTATACCAACTCTAACAACAACTATACCAACTATACCAACTATACCAACAACTATACCAACTATACCAACTATAACAACAACTATAGCAACTATAGCAACTATACCAACTATACCAACTCTACCAACTATACCAACAACTCTACCAACTCTACCAACAACGATAACTATCAACGTGGTCGCTGTCAGCGGCTGTATTGTCTTCCTCAGCCACAGCTCAAAGGTTTACTGAAGCTGAGAGTTTTTTCGTATGCGACCATCCCCCCCCCCCCCCCCATCCACCCCCCCCCCCCCCCCCCCCATCCACCCCCCGCACCATGTAGCTCTCCGCATTCCGATGTCGGGGATAACTGTCATCATTTAAAACAAGCTAGGTAAAATAAATATATATATCAGGGCTTTATTTCTAATTTGAGCCATCATCATGTCTTAGTCTTCGTCAACACTGAGGTTTATCAAAAAGCAACGGAACACAGTTCTTTTGAGACCAACACAATTTTCAACAGTCAACTTTTAAAAACAAATATCCCCGACGTCGGAATGCGGCCACCTTAACGGTGGGCAGAAACGGGGGCATGTGCAAACATCTGACCATCGGTGAACCTCGGAGCTCTAGCCCATAGACAGGTCAGAAGGTAACTGATATTCCACAATGCTGCTGGTGTCAGTCAGTCTGTAACATGATCATTTCCAGATCTGTAAAAACAATAATTAACCAGCTAAGGTATATGTGACTTTATTTTAAAGTAACTTGATTGGAAAGGCGATACAAAAAAGTGCCAATGCTAAAATAATATCTCGCAATCATTCCAGTACTTTCAAAATCGCTATCTCATAACCAGATCGAGACAAAACAAATATCCTGTCCTATCCTGTCCTGCCCTATCCTGTCCTGTCCTTCCCTGTCCTTCCCTGTCCTGTCCTTCCCTGTCCTTCCCTGTCTTATCCTGTCCTATCCTGTCTTATCTTTTCCTTCCCTGTCCTATCCTGTCCTGCCCTGTCCTATCCTGTCCTGTCCTATCCATCCCTGTCCTGTCCTAACCTGTCCCGTCCTTCCCTGTCCTGTCCTGTCCTCCCTGTCCTTCCCTGTCCTAACCTGCCCTATCCTGTCCTTCTCTGTCCTGCCCTTCCCTGTCCTGTCCTTCCCTGTCCTGTCCTGCCCTATCCTGTCCTGTCCTGCCCTATCCTGTCCTGTCCTTCCCTGCCCTATCCTGTCCTGTCCTTCCCTGTGTCCTGTCCTTCCCTGTCCTGTCCTTCCCTGTCCTTCCTGTCCTGTCCTTCCCTGTGTCCTGTCCTTCCCTGTCCTTTCCTGTCTTATCCTGTCCTATCCTGTCTTATCTTTTCCTTCCCTGTCCTATCCTGTCCTGCCCTGTCCTGTCCTGCCCTATCCTGTCCTGTCCTGCCCTGTCCTGCCCTGTCAAGGAGTCCCTGAAAACTCAGACAAGGAATGACAAAGGAAAATGCAGACTGACTTAAAACAGCGAGGCCAGAGGACTGGGGAACACAGACAACAGCGAAAGAGATGTACAGCAGGAAGACCAGAAAGAGATGTACAGCAGGAAGACCAGAAAGAGAGGTAGAGCAGGAAGAGATGTACAGCAGGAAGACCAGAAAGAGATGTACAGCAGGAAGACCAGAAAGAGAGGTAGAGCAGGAAGAGATGTACAGCAGGAAGACCAGAAAGAGATGTACAGCAGAAAGAGAGGGACAGCAGAAAGAGAGGGACAGCAGGAAGAGATGTACAGCAGAAAGACCAGAAAGAGATGTACAGCAGAAAGACCAGAAAGAGATGTACAGCAGGAAGACCAGAAAGAGATGTACAGCAGAAAGAGATGTACAGCAGAAAGACCAGAAAGAGATGTACAGCAGAAAGAGAGGGACAGCAGAAAGAGAGGGACAGCAGGAAGACCAGAAAGAAAGGTACAGCAGAAAGAGATGTACAGCAGGAAGACCAGAAAGAGAGGGACAGCAGGAAGACCAGAAAGAGAGGTACAGCAGAAAGACCAGAAAGAGAGGTACAGCAGAAAGACCAGAAAGAGAGGGACAGCAGGAAGACCAGAAAGAGATGTACAGCAGGAAGACCAGAAAGAGAGGTACAGCAGAAAGACCAGAAAGAGATGTACAGCAGGAAGACCAGAAAGAGATGTACAGCAGGAAGACAGGAAGAGAGGTACAGCAGGAAGACCAGAAAGAGATGTACAACAGAAAGACCAGAAACAAGACAGAGTTGTGACAGTGACGAAGTAATGAGCACTTGTACCACATATTGCAATTAGGATTGATATGCTAATTATACTGAAAGAGCACTCCCGACACTCAATAAAATCCTTTTATTATTTTCATGATCACCAACGTCAATGTCATCCTGGTATTTTTTTTATCTTGAAGGTAAGGACAAGGACTAAAACTTGATACCATCTTATTGTAAACAAAACTGCATGAATTAAATAATAATTATGGAAAACTATTACATACCAATTCGCATCATCCTTCTTGGTGTCATGGTGACCAAAGTCTCCCTTGCTATTCCTCAGACAATGTGTGTCAAACACAGGATGGGGGGGTTATGGGGTTATTCATGGAGGGTACTGCTGGGGATTGACAGCCTGTGGTAGTCAGTCACTCCTCCTTCGTCTGGCTTCGTCAGCCACTGAGCTGGTATTAGCATCGGCTTTGTGTGTGTGGGGGCGGGGGGGGGGGGAGGGGTTGTCCCGCGTGTTGTGAATAAGTCAGGACAGACGCCGCTGAACGTTGTGTCATGATCATGACCATGACCATGATCATGATCAGCATCATGATCATCATCATGATCATCATCAGAGCCCCAGCCACAAGTTTTGTTTGTTGTTGATGTCAGCTGAGTGTCAAAGCCTGCATGAAAGTGTTGTTATGTTTTAAAATGTTATTGTTGTTTGTGATTTAAAATGTTACGTTGTTTGTGATTTTAAATGTTACGTTGTTTGTTATTTAAAATGTTATGTTGTTATGTTTTAAAATGTTATGTTGTTATGTTTTAAAATGTTATGTTGTTATGTTTTAAAATGTTATGCTGTTGTGTTTTTAAATGTTATGTTGTTATGTTTTAAAACGTTATGTTGTTTGTGATTTAAAATGTTATGTTGTTTGTTGTTTAAAGTGTATGTCGTTCGTGGTTTAAAGTGTTTTGTTGTTTGTGGTTTTAAAGTGTTATGTTCTTTGTGGTTTAAAATGTTATGATGTTATGATTTAAAATGTTATGTTTTGTTTATACTGTAAAATGTTACATTTTTTGTGATTTAAATGTTATGTTGATAATTATTGTCCTCTGCCATGACCAGCTCTTAGCATAACAACCTGCATTCTCTTTTCAAAGAGAAAATGTCATCTGAAGTCGGAGTTCAGCTGCCTATGTAACGAGATACTTGAAAAGTCGTACACGCAAACCTCCCACCCAGTGTGTCTTTACTGTTTCACAATAGTTCTCGTGTTTTTAGTTTGATACACAATAACTTGCAACAACAAAGTAATAGAATTAAGATGGAATATACATTATATGATATCATCATCATCGTCGCCATCGTCTTCGTCATTACAATCATCACCACCACCATCATCATCATCATCTATGACGTAGATGGATGTTGCCGGTGACCCGCCATACGCGCTTATCGACAGTTTTCTCCAGCCGGTCTGTCTGCTTCAGAGGAACAGAAAGGCAGACAGAAACCCCCCGGCAGGCAGACAGAAACATCCGGCAGGCAGACAGAAACATCCGGCAGGCAGACAGAAACATCCGGCAGGCAGACAGAAACATCCGGCAGGCAGACAGAAACATCCGGCAGGCAGACAGAAACAACCCGGCAGGCAGACGATCAACCCTGCAGCACCACAGCTACCCACCCTCCCCCTGTCTGGTCCCCCGTCTAGACCTCTCCCACACACTTTTCAACTGAGGTCTATCTCATGCTGTTTGTTGGGTTTGTTGTTGTTGTTTTTTCACAAATTGTCCTCCTACACTTGTCTTCTCCTCTTCGTCATGTTTTCTTGAAAATCAATACTCCAGGGCTTCCAAAGGCCACACATCAGAAGTAGCATCTTTTCTTCCTCCATTTCAATGCCTCAGAATGGACTCAAAAGGTCGCAATAGAAACAATTCTTTTCTTCCTCCATTTCAAAACCTCAGAATGGACTGGTTCGAAACTCAAGCTTTCAAACTATCGACTATGGTTCCATCATTTCCGTCTGTGTTTATCCCTTTTTTTTTTTTTTACAAAGCATTCAGTGTAATCATCCCCCCTCACCCTACTCCCACCCACCTCCTTTCCAACACACACACACACACACACACACACACACACGTCAACATACACACACACACACACACACACACACACGCGCGTACATACACACACACACACACACACACACACACACACACACGTACACACACATACACACACTTCCCCAAAACGGGCTCATCCCTCACTGTGTCAGTTCTTGGCAGCGCCATCTTTCACGTTTCATTTGGAGGCCAGCCAGTGGAAGGAAGTCATTTCCAAATCTGAACTTCTGTGATCTGACAAATTCTGCATTCCTGACGTTTCCATCCTTTTTTGGAGCGGTGGGGAAGGGGTGTAAACTAGTTTTAATACCGACAGTTATCGCAGTTACCAAACTTACAGATAGATAGATAGATAAATAGATAGATAGATAGATAGGTAGATAGATAGGTAGATAGATAGATAGATAGATAGATAGATAGATAGATAGATAGATAGATAGATAGATAGATAGATAGATAGATAGGTAGGTAGGTAGGTAGGTAGGTAGGTAGGTAGGTAGGTAGACAGACAGACAGACAGACAGACAGACAGACAGATAGATAGATAGATAGATAGATAGATAGATAGATAGATAGATAGATAGATAGATAGATAGATAGATAGATAGATAGATAGATAGATAGATGGATGGATACGCATGCGTGTCAGTGTATGTGCATGTGCGCACACCCACATACACACACACATATACACACTCAATCACTTGCTCGCTTGCTCGCTCACATGCAAACACTCAACAGTGGTTTGTGTCTGAGAGTTCAAGGAGAACAACGACTTACAAACAATTCGGGAAACTCTGTGTGAGAATGGCAAAGATCTGTTTCACCAACTACATGATGCAACATTAACACCTTGTATGATATTAAGCCAAAATGAAAACTACAGAAAAGGTAGTTGAGTAGGAAAATGATCAAATAAACAACATGAAAATACAGAAGGGTTGCAGCTGCAAACCTTGCTTCAACTTTGTCTCTTTCCTTCCATTATTTTTAAAGGGATGATTATATATCTGACGTTCTCACCAATCCCCCCACACAGTTGTCTTTCCCTTTCAGCAATGTTTCCTCGACAAGCAGTGTGTCTGGACTAACAAACACAGATCCTTTCTCCCTCAATGCCGATGTCCTAGAATGGACACATTCGAAACTCCAGCTTTGGATCCATCAAAACTACTTCCTCCTTTGCGGCCTACGTTTATTCTAAAATGGGAAATTTGGAAACGGAAGTTATTGTAAACCGCGCCTTTTATCTACTTCCTCCACTGTAAAGGAAAAGCATTATGATGTCACTTACCTTGTTTGTGTGTGTCAGCAGAATCCCTCCAAGGGTCCTTAGCCAATAAAAATGTATCTAAAGACTTTCAATCTCTTGTACAAACTTGGAATGGGGTGCTTGTAGTGGTGGTGGTGTGATGGTGGAGCCTTTCTTTAGCCAGATTTGCTGCCCACAGTTATTTCTGTTGCTAAACTTAGATGCTTTGAGAATAGATGTTCAGATTGATAGACAGACATACAGACGCACAGACAGACTACACATACACGCACGCACGTACGTACGCACGCACACACACACATACGCACGCACACACAATCGCTGACTTGTGCTGTAGGTATGTATAAGGGGGTGAAGTAGGCTTACTCCCCATCATCACAGAACATCAGGACATTTTCTTGATCTCTGGCATTTACAAAGACGTTTCACCTTCTGCAGCAAAGGTTTATCGGCTTGCATCCAAATAAACGACAATCACTCAAATAGTTCTGCTTATTTTATATATTTTGGTCTCAGTATGGTGTTCAATTTAAAATGTCATACGAAAAATGTCATACGAAAGTTTTCACAATGATGTAAAATTGAGATTGACGTCATTCCATCACCTCATAATAAACCCCTCTGAGGAAGGCGAAAGCCGAAATATTGGGGAACATTTATTATGCTGGTTGTTATGCTTTCACTTTGTGTGGTATATATATAGAAAAAGGATCCCCAAAGAACATAAGGCACAAAGATTCATTAGGCACTTATTTTCATAGCATTTTTAAAGAAATATTTTTAACCACTATTATTTTTGCATAGTTTTCTTCTCTTTCTGTTTTTCATCTTTCGCTGGCAGCGGTGGTAGGCCACAAAAATATCTATTTATTCTTAGGCTGGCAAAAAACACTTATAAATTCTGGAGGGTATCTTGCTGTTACCTACCACAAAGGAGGAGTGAGGTTTCAAATAGTGCCGGGACCTCTGAAGAGTGCTCAACCAGGAGCCGAAACTCGAGTCAGGTCAGGCCAAAGGCATGGTCCTTACTCAAATATTCCCCTAATGCTGCCTTCAAAGTTTTATCTTGTAGTGATTTTTTTTCCCTCGAATCTAGGACAAAATTAGTTTATGATCAGAATGAAGTTGTAATTGGTTACCTGCACTTGTTTTTCCTCACTCTTTTGTCTCAGAGAGAGAGAGAAGAGAGAGAGAGAGAGAGAGAGAGATATATATATATATATATATATATATATATATATATATATATATATATATGTTTATATTTGTAATTGACATGAAGCGCAGACATTATTACATGAAAACATTTTATTGGGTTTGTGTTGTTGTTGCTGGGAGTTGCTTAATTCGGGATTGTTTGTTAGGGGAGGGGGGGGGTGTTGTTTGTGTTGTGTTTCTTTGTTGCTGGGTTTCTTGTGTTGTTTGTTGGGGGGGGGGGGGTGTTGTTGTTTGTGTTGTGTTTCTTTGTTGCTGGGTTTCTTGTGTTGTTTGTTGGGGGGGGGGGGGGTTGTTGTTATTTGTGTTGTGTTTCTTTGTTGTCGGGTTTCTTGTGTTGTTTGTTGGGGGGGGGGGGGGGGTTGTTGTTGTTTGTGTTGTGTTTCTTTGTTGCTGGGTTTCTTGTGTTGTTTGTTGGGGGGGGGGGGTGGTTGTTGTTGTTTGTTTGTGTTTGTGTTTTCTTTGTTTGCTGGGTTTCTTGTGTTGTGTTGTTGGGGGGGGGGGGGGGGTTGTTGTTATTGTGTGTTGTGTTTCTTGTGCTGGGTTTCTTGTGTTGTTTGTTGGGGGGGGTTGTTGTTGTTTGTGTTGTGTTTCTTTGTTGCTGGGTTTCTTGTGTTGTGTGTTGGGGGGGGGGGGGTTGTTGTTATTTGTGTTGTGTTTCTTTGTGTTGGGTTTCTTGTGTTGTTTGTTGGGGGGGGTTGTTGTTGTTTGTGTTGTGTTTCTTGGTTGCTGGGTTTCTTGTGTTGTGTGTTGGGGGGGGGGGTGTTGTTGTTGTTTGTGTTGTGTTTCTTTGTTGCTGGGTTTCTTGTGTTGTTTGTTGGGGGGGGGGGGGTGTTGTTGTTATTTGTGTTGTGTTTCTTGTTGGCTGGGTTTCTTGTGTTGTTTGTTGGGGGGGGGGTTTGTTTGTGTTGTGTTTCTTTGTTGTTGTGTTTCTTGTGTTGTTTGTTGGGGGAGGGGTGTTGTTTTTTTTGTGTTGTGTTTCTTTTGTTGCTGGGTTTCTTTGTTGCTGGGTTTCTTGTGTTGTTTGTTGGGGGGGGGGGTTGTTGTTTGTGTTGTGTTTCTTTGTTGCTGGGTTTCTTGTGTTGTTTGTTGGGGGGGGGGGGTGTTGTTGTTATTTGTGTTGTGTTTCTTTGTTGCTGGGTTTCTTGTGTTGTTTGTTGGTGGGGGGGGGGGGGGTTGTTGTTGTTGTTTGTGTATGTGTTTCTTTGTTGCTGGGTTTCTTGTGTTGTTTGTTGGGGGGGGGGGGGGGGGGTTGTTGTTTTGTGTTGTGTTTCTTTGTTGCTGGGTTTTTGTGTTGTTTGTTGGTGGGGGGGGGGGGTTGTTGTTTTGTGTTGTGTGTTCTTTGTTGCTGGGTTTTTGTGTTGTTTGTTGGGGGGGGGGGGTTGGGTTGTTGTTTGTGTTGGTGTTTCTTTGTTGCTGGGTTTCTTGTGTTGTTTGTTGGGGGTGGGGGGGTTTGTTATTTGTGTTGTGTTTCTTGTGTTGCTGGGTTTCTTGTGTTGTTTGTTGGGGGGGGGGGGGTTGTTGTTGTTTTATTGTGTTGTGTTTCTTGTTGCTGGGTTTCTTGTGTGTTTGTTGGGGGGGGGTGTTGTTATTTGTGTTGTGTTTCTTTGTTGTTGGTTTTCTTGTGGGGGGGGGGGTTGTTTGTTGGGGGGGGGGGGTTTTTGTTGTTATTTGTGTTGTGTTTCTTTGTTGCTGGGTTTCTTGTGTTGTTTGTTGGGGGGGGGGTTGTTGTTTTTGTGTTTGTGTTTCTTTGTTGCTGGGTTTTCTTGTGTTGTTTGTTGGTGGGGGGGGGGGTGTTGTTGTTGTTTGTGTTGTGTTTCTTTGTTGCTGTGTTTCTTTGTTTGCTGGGTTTCTTGTGTTGTTTGTTGGGGGGGGGGGGGGGGTTGTTGTTATTTGTGTTGTGTTTCTTTGTTGTGGTGTTTCTTGTGTGTTTGTTGGGGGGGGGGGGTGTTGTTGTTGTTTTGTGTTGTGTTTCTGTTGTTGTGTTTCTTGTGTTGTTGTGTTGGGGGGGGGGGGGGTTGTTGTTGTTTGTGTTGTGTTTCTTTGTTGCTGGGTTTCTTGTGTTGTTTGTTGGGGGGGGGGGGTTGTTGTTGTTTGTGTTGTGTTTCTTTGTTGCTGGGTTTCTTGTGTTGTTTGTTGGGGGGGGGGGGGTTGTTGTTGTTTGTGTTGTGTTTTTTGTTGCTGGGTTTCTTGTGTTGTTTGTTGGTGGGGGGGGGGGGGGTTGTTGTTGTGTTTGTGTTGTGTTTCTTTGTTGCTGGGTTTCTTGTGTTTGTTTGTTGGGGGGGGGGGGTTGTTGTTGTTATTTGTGTTGTGTTTCTTTGTTGCTGGGTTTCTTGTGTTGTTTGTTGGTGGGGGGGGTGTTGATGTTGTTTGTGTTGTGTTTCTTTGTTGCTGGGTTTCTTTGTTGCTGGGTTTCTTGTGTTGTTTTGTTGGGGGGGTGGGGGGGTTGTTGTTGTTGTTATTTGTGTTGTGTTTCTTTGTTGCTGGGTTTCTTGTGTTGTTTGTTGGGGGGGGGGGGGTTGTTGTTTGTGTTGTGTTTCTTTGTTGCTGGGTTTCTTGTGTTGTTTGTTGGGGGGGGGGGGGTGTTGTTGTTGTTTGTGTTGTGTTTCTTTGTGCTGGGTTTCTTGTGTTGTTTGTTGGGGGGGGGGGGGGGGGGTGTTGTTGTTGTTTGTGTTGGTTTCTTTGTTGTTGTGTTTCTTTGTTGCTGGGTTTCTTTGTTGTTGTGTTTCTTTGTTGTTGGGTTTCTTTGTTGCTGGGTTTCTTTGTTGTTGTGTTTCTTGTGTTGTTTGTTGGGGGGGTGTTGTTGTTTTTGTTGTGTTTTTTTTGTTGCTGGGTTCTTTGTTGCTGTGTTTCTTTGTTGTTGTGTTTCTTTGTTGTTTGTGTTTCTTTGCTGGGTGTCTTGTGTTGTTTGTTGGGGGGGGGGACGTTGTTGTTGTTGTTGTGTTTCTTTGTTGCTGGGTTTCTTGTGTTGTTCCTCATCCAGAGCTCCAGGCTGACCCTGGTGGACTTGTGGCGGACCGCCATGTTGCCACCCTGCAGGCAGCCGCATTCCGACACAACACCACTCCTGTGTGCGTGCGGGTTTTTTTTATTTGTCACTTGCTCCTGCTGGCACGCAATAGCCTACTCTTCCAAAAGGTGGAACGGGTTTTGACGTGTGCGCAAAACGTTCTGTATGTGTTCGCACTGGGGATCTTGGTTTGTAGTCCCCTGCACGTGAACTCCAGGGGACAGCGCTTTGATTGTTGGTGGGTTTTTCACAAGAGATAGCGCTACATAAATTCCATGTTGTATTAATTATATTTTAAATCCTCATAAACGGGTGCTTCCGTTATACTTCATTGTTTGAAAGCTAGAGTTTCGAATGTGTTGATTCTAAGGCAAGGACAGTGAGAAAGAAAAAAAGAAAGAAAGAAAGAAAAAAGAATGAATGAATGAAAGAAAGAAAGAAAGAAAGAAGAGAGAGAGAGAGAGAGAGAGAGAGAGAGGAGAGAG
>CM054143.1:1187513-1190013 GCA_028751875.1 Rapana venosa | reverse complement strand
TCGGATGGAACTATAAACCAAGGTCTCGTGTGTGAACGCACGAGGAACATACTGCGCACACGTTAATACCTGTTCCACTTTTCGGAAGAGTAGGCCATTATGTGTCGGTGGGAACTAATGACAGATTTCACAAAAGTACAGATACACGGGGACTGGTGTGAAAAAGCACACGAGTGCTTATTCCATTATCTTGGAAATCAAAGATTAAACTAAATATGGAATTCACTGGACTCCTCGCACGTGTGGTGGTGTTGAAATACCTACCCTATGATTATTATCAAAAATCAGCGGGTGACTTTCCTATGGCATTCAAAGAAGTCTCTTTTAGCAACGGAATTCTGTTTGCTTGCATCAAGATGAAAATAAATGCGGGTGGAGGATTCTGTGCACAGACATACACACTGGACAATGCCAGAACGAAGATCGGGGGTGTACTAGAATGCTTTCTATAGTTTTTCATTTAACAACAAAAAACATCCACAAAGGGGAGAAATGCATTCCATGGCTCCAAGTTTGAGATTTGAATTTGTCATTCTGAGGCATTGAAGTGGAGGAAGAGGAGGATGTCTGTTTTCCTGGTGGCCTTTTCAGAACCAGCATTGTTGCTTTTGAACGAAGCGTTAGCGGCAAGGAAAGACAACTGTTGGTAGAGAAATGTAAAAAAAAAAAAAAACCTTGGAAGGATATCAGTTTCAAAATCGTGTGGGAAAGATCGCATTGCTGTCAGTTTGGGTGGGGGAGGGGGGTGGGGGGAGGATACAGTTGTGTTGATTATTCAGTTGTTGTTGGGTTTTTTGTGTATTTCATTTCTTCAGTTCAGAAACCCATGTTGTGTGTTCTTGTTTTCCATGTCGTATGGTTCCTGCCTGTGCCTGCAGGTTGTAAGAGCCTGTGGTCCGCTAAGCTGGGGGTCTGCAGACAGACAGACAGACAGACAGACAGACATGGCGTCTGGGCTGCAAGCTGTGCCTGCAGTGTGTGTAGTCTTGGGGGGGGGGGGCTTTCTTCTTCTAGAAGTTTCACTGATCAGAGTTATCATGTATCCAAACTTGAATGCACTCAACAGAGGGATAGATAGATAGATAGATAGATAGATAGATAGATAGATAGATAGATAGATAGATAGATAGATAGATAGATAGATAGATAGATAGATAGATAGATAAATAGATAAATAGATAAATGCATACATTTATCCATCCATCCATCCATCCCTACGTACGTACGTACATACATACATACATACATACATACATACATAAGTACATAGATAGGCAAGGGTGAGCGTGCGCGAGCGCGCGCGTGCACACACAACACACACACACACACACACACACACACACACACACACACACGCACTCACGCTCACACACACAGCAAACGTAATTATGTATGGGAATGACAAAGACATGTTTCAGCAACAAGATGAAGCAACTACTCAAAATACACAGAATTTTTGTTGGCAAAAGAAGGGGGATTCTGTGTTGAAAATATAAGCACAACGATTTTTAAAATAATAATGCCAATGTAACTGAAAAAAATTTACCTTTTGGGGCCTTTTTCCCTCACTTTCAAAAAACTGATTTTTTACCAAGATTTTTTAAAATTTTTTTTTCCGCCCCGTTTTTTTTTTTTTTGGGAAACATGCCTTATTTCAGAAAGCAATACGGGGGCCTTGAAAAAGGTCCACTAAAAAAAATTTTGTCCCATCTTCCTTTTTTCCCTTTTTCCCTTTCTCCTCATTCTTTACCCCTGAAAATAAAACACACGGGAAACCTATTTAAACCTCGAAATGTGTCCACCTTTTTCCATCTGCAGTCCCCCGAAGCGCTTGGATGTTCGTTTTAAAGATTCCGCTATGTGTTTTTTTCCAACATTTTTTTTTTTTTTTTTTTTTTTTTTGCGCCTCTTCTTTGGACTCCCCTCCTGCTTTTTCCCACGCCGCTCATTTCAATCTCCCTCCCACACCATCCCAATTGTTATTTCACCCTCAGAGTCGGAGGTCCACGGGGCCCACACTTCAGGCCCCCGGGGGGGCCCCCAGCCAGGGGCCCCCCTGCACTGTGCGGGGGTACTTTGGCGGTGTTCGGGGTGCCTGTTCTGAGCTAACATACGCAGGCACCCCCTACTAAGCCCCCTAAAACGCAGTTTGTCGTCGCGGAGCCCGATGGTGATTGCCCACCCGGGTGGAAACCACACAACCGTCCCCCCAACGACCTTCCCCCGCGAACCTCCAACCCCAAAGGCTTTGACAAACTCCCCACAGGCAAGAAGTTAGGGGAAAACCCGAATTGAGGTCACCTTGAGACCAAGAAAGGGGACCCCAATCAGAGGCAATTTTTTAATTGCGGGATGATCAATGACAATGAGGAGAGTATTATGTGCTGGGGAAGTGCATATGCTTTGAGACACTTGACGGGTTTTTGTCCCCTCTACGTTTACTATATAATATATCCCCCCGGTCAACCGGGCCGGAGATACAGCCCCCCTGCGTGTTGGT
>CM054143.1:1180013-1182513 GCA_028751875.1 Rapana venosa | reverse complement strand
TAGTGTAGTGTAGTGTAGTGTAGGCAGTGTAGTTTTAGTGTAGTGTAGTGTAGTGTAGTGTAGTTTTAGTGTAGTGTAGTGTAGTGTAGTGTAGTGTGTTGTAGTGTGTTGTAGCGTAGGTGTAGTGTAGCGTAGTGTAGTGTAGTGTAGTGTAGCGTAGCGTAGCGTAGCGTAGCGTAGCGTAGTGTAGTGTGGTGTAGTGTAGTGTAGTGTAGTGTAGCGTAGCGTAGTGTAGTGTAGTGTAGTGTAGTGTAGCGTAGCGTAGTGTAGGTAGTGTAGTGTAGTGTAGCGTAGCGTAGTGTAGTGTAGTGTAGTGTAGTGTAGTGTAGTGTAGTGTAGTGTAGTGTGGTGTGGTGTGGTGTGGTGTGCTGTAGTGCAGTGTAGTGCAGTGTAGTGTAGTGTAGTGCAGTGTAGTGTGGTGTAGTGTGGTGTGGTGTAGTGTAGTGTAGTGTAGTGCAGTGTAGTGTGGTGTGGTGTAGTGTACTGTAGTGTAGTGCAGTGCGGTTGTGGTGTAGTGTAGTGTAGTGTAGTGTAGTGTAGTGTAGTGTAGCGTAGCGTAGCGTAGCGTAGTGTAGTGTAGTGTAGTCTAGTGTAGTGTAGCGTTAGCGTAGTGTAGAGTAGTGTAGTGTAGTGTAGTGTAGCGTAGAGTAGTGTAGTGTAGTGAAGTGTAGTGTAGCGTAGTGTAGTGTAGTGTAGTGTAAGTGTAGTGTAGTGTAGTGTAGTGTAGTGTCGTGTAGTGTAGTGTAGTATAGTGTAGTGTAGTGTAGTGTAGTGTAGTGTAAGTGTAGTGTAGTGTAGTGTAGTGTCGTGTAGTGTAGGGTAGTGTAGTGTAGTGTAGTGTGGTGTAGTGTGGTGTGGTGTGTGTGGTGTAGTGTAGTGTAGTGTAGTGTAGTGTAGCGTAGCGTAGTGTAGTGTGTGTAGTGTGGTGTGGTGTGGTATGGTGTAGTGTAGTGTAGTGTAGTGTAGTGTAGTGTAGTGTGGTGTGTAGTGTAGTGGGGTGTAGTGTAGTGTAGTGTGGTGTGGTGTGGTGTAGTGTAGTGTGGTGTAGTGTAGTGTAGTGTAGTGTGGTGTAGTGTAGTGTAGTGCAGTGTAGTGTAGTGTGGTGTAGTGTAGTGTAGTGTAGTGCAGTGCAGTGCAGTGTAGTGTAGTGTTAGTGTAGTGCAGTGCAGTGCAGTGCAGTACAGTGCAGTGCAGTGTAGTGTAGTGTAGTGTAGTGTTGGTGTGGTGTAGTGTAGTGTAGTGTGGTGTTAGTGTGTAGTGCAGTGTAGTGTAGTGTAGTGTGGTGTGGTGTAGTGTAGTGTAGTGCAGTGTAGTGTAGTGTGGTGTGGTGTGGTGTGGTGTGGTGTAGTGTAGTGTAGTGTAAGTGTAGTGTAGTGTAGTGTAGTGTAGTGTAGTGTAGTGTCGTGTCGTGTAGTGTAGTATAGTGTAGTGTGGTGTAGTGTAGTGTAGTGCAGTGTAGTGTAGTGTGGTGTAGTGTAGTGTAGTGTAAGTGTAGTGTAGTGTAGTGTAGTGTGGTGTAGTGTAGTGTAGTGCAGTGTAGTGTAGTGTGGTGTAGTGTAGTGTAGTGTAGTGTAAGTGTAGTGTAGTGTAGTGTGGTGTAGTGTAGTGTAGTGCAGTGTAGTGTGGTGTGGTGTGGTGTGGTGTGGTGTAGTGTAGTGTAGTGTAGTGTGGTGTAGTGTAGTGTAGTGCAGTGTAGTGTGGTGTGGTGTTGTGTGGTGTGGTGTAGTGTAGTGTATACCACTTTAAGTCACGGCAGATTTCTCAGCCTAAAGGTCGAACTCCTCTCGCCGGCGAGAGCGTGTCGCCACAAGAGCAGCGCCAACCATTTTTTTCTCTCTTTTTTTGTCTTCAAGTGTATTTGTTTCCCTATCAGAGTGGCTTTTTTCTACAGAATTTTGCCAGGGACAACTCTCTTGTTGCCGTGGGTTCTTTTACGTGCGCTAAATAATTTTGTGTAATACACAGGACCTCGGTTTATCGCCTCATCCGAAAGACTAGCACCCAGACCACCATTCATGGTCTAATGAATGGTGGAAAAGTTTCGGGTCCAAACGGGATTCGAACCACCGCACACTTCCGACCCGGACTTTTCGCTTTGTAGGCAGGCGCGTTAGCTCTAGACCACCGATCCACTTTAAAACCCCTTCCGTCTTTTTGAAGAGTAGGCCATTTGTGCGGGTGGAAACGGATGAGAAAATGTACAAAGCCGCATACACACGGGGACTGGGTGTAAAATAAAGCACATTGGTGCTTATTCTGTTATCGAAATAAAAGAATAAAATAAATACATTATGACGACGACGACGTAAATGATGACACTGACAACGATTGTGATGACGATGACGACGACGATCATCGTGATGGTGGTGATAATCGTCACGACGATGGTGATGATGATGATAAGGATAATGGCGGCGGTGACCATGACGGAGATACTGGTGGTGGTGGTTGGTGGTGGTGGTGGTGTGGTGGTGGTGGTGTGGTGGTGTGTGGTGGTGGT
>CM054143.1:1175013-1177513 GCA_028751875.1 Rapana venosa | reverse complement strand
GTGTGTGTTGTGTTGTGTGTGTGTGTGTGTGTGTAGTGGTGTGTGTGTGTGTGTGTGTGTGTGTGTGTGTGTGTAGTGTGTGTGTGTGTGTGTGTTGTATGTGTGTGTGTGTGTTGTGTGTGTGTGTGTGTGTTGTGTGTAGTGTGTGTGTGTGTGTGTGTGTGTGTGTGTGTGTGTGTGTGTGTGTGTGTGTGTGTGTGTGTGTGTGTGTGTGTGTGTGTGTGTGTGTGTGTGTGTGTGTGTGTGTGTGTGTTGTGTGTGTGTTTGTGTGTGTGTCTGTGTAAGTGTGTGCGTGTGTGTGTGGTGTAGTGTGTGTGTGTAAGTGTGTGCGTGTGTGTGGTAGTGTAGTGTGTGTGTGTCAAGTGTGTGTGTGGGGGGGGGATCTGTATGTGTGTGTTTGGGGGTGGTGGTGTGCGTATGTGTCTGTGTCTGTTTGTTTGCATGTAGGTCTATTTGGCTGGCTTATGTGTTCCCCCCCCCCCCCGCCCTCTCTCTCTTTATTTCTCTCTCTCCTTCCCTCCCTCCCTCTCCATCGTTCATCCTCCTCCACCTTAATCCACCACCACCTCCTCTGCCTCCCCACCTTCCTCCTCTTCCACCCCCCCCCCCCTCCACCACCATCCTCCACATCACTCTTCACCACCAATCCATGTATTATATAAGGTTAGACACGAGGTGTAAAGGGGCGCAAAATCTTGCGGTTCCTTTTAGAATATAAAAAATTGCTAGACGCAAATGTGGAGATTTCTCTGCGTGAATTTAAAGACTTTAGTTGTCAGACATGTCTGAGGCACCAGGTTTCTTGTAGGCCTAGCTGTTTCAGAGAAAAAGGCTTAGGAGTTTGAAACTTCTAGTGTTGGCAGCCATATTGGATTGTTTCCATGGCAACAGTGTATACAACTGAGTAATGTACAGACTTTTAGCCCCTACAAGCGATGCATGCCCTTTCACTATACTAATGATGGCACAGCTTGTCAACAACAGCTCCTCACTTTCCACCCCCATCCACCCCCCCCCCCCCCCCACCTTACAGGTGTGTTGTGTTGTTCATTCCACAGACGACCCCCCCCCACCTTACAGGTGTGTTGTTCATTCCACAGACGACCCCCCCACCTTACAGGTGTGTTGTTCATTCCACAGACAACGACCCCCCCACCTTACAGGTGTGTTGTGTTGTTCATTCCACAGACAACGACCCCCCCCCCCCCCCTTACAGGTGTGTTGTGTTGTTCATTCCACAGACAACGACCCCCCCACCTTACAGGTGTGTTGTGTTGTGTTGTTCATTCCACAGACAACGACCCCCTCCCCACCTTACAGGTGTGTTGTGTTGTTCATTCCACAGACGACCCCCCCCCCCTTACAGGTGTGTTGTTCATTCCACAGACAACGACCCCCCCCCCCCCCCACCTTACAGGTGTGTTGTGTTGTTCATTCCACAGACAACGACCCCCCCCCCCACCTTACAGGTGTGTTGTTCATTCCACAGACCCCCCCCCCCACCTTACAGGTGTGTTGTTCATTCCACAGACCCCCCCCCCCCCACCTTACAGGTGTGTTGTTCATTCCACAGACAACGACCTCCCCCCACCTTACAGGTGTGTTGTTCATTCCAACGACAACGACCCCCCCCCCCCCACCTTACAGGTGTGTTGTTCATTCCACAGACCCCCCCCCCCCACCTTACAGTGTGTTGTTCATTCCACAGACAACGACCCCCCCCCCCCACTTACAGGTGTGTTGTTCATTCCACAGACAACGACCCCCCCACCTTACAGGTGTGTTGTTCATTCCACAGACACGACCCCCCCACCTTACAGGTGTGTTGTTCATTCCACAGACCCCCCCCCCCCCACCTTACAGGTGTGTTGTTCATTCCACAGACAACGACCCCCCCACCTTACAGGTGTGTTGTTCATTCCACAGACGACCCCCCCCCCCCCCCCCCCACCTTACAGGTGTGTTGTTTTTGTGTTGTTCATTCCACAGACAACGACCCCCCCACCCCCAGCAGCCCCCTGCTCTCCTTCACCCCGCCCTCCCACTGCTCCACCCCGCACCTGCACAGCCTGCACCCGGGGTACCCCAGCCCCGGCATGGGCAGGCGGCACAGCTCCGCGGCGCTGGTGGCGCTGTGCAGCGGCGTGCAGCAGCAGCAGCAGGGGGACAGCATGCAGCAGCAGCAGGGGGCCGACAGGCGGCAGCTGGGCCAGAGGAGAGTCTCCCTGCCGGACTGGGCTCTGAGGGGCAGCTGGGCCCCCTGCTCCGCCTCCAGCACCTCCAGCAGATGTCGGTGAGTGCGTGGGGGGAGGGGGGGGGGGTGCGTGGGGGGGGGGGAGGGGGGGCAGTTGGGGGGGAGGGTGGTGGGGGGATGGGGGGATGATTGGGGAGTGTTGTTGTTTGTTGTTTGTTGGTGTTGTTGGTGTTGTTGTTTTTGTTTTCGTCGTTGTTGTTGTTGTTGTTGATGTTATTTTATCAGTAGTAGTAGTAGTGGTAGTGG
>CM054143.1:1085013-1170013 GCA_028751875.1 Rapana venosa | reverse complement strand
AAGACAATGTTTTGTCAAACTTAAAACAAGAACGCTAAAATAAATATAGACAAATCAAGTCACATAATACGATTGATAACTATCAAACAGGTGTTATAAGATATATAGATAGATAGATAGATAGATAGATAGATAGATAGATAGATAGATAGATAGATAGATAGATAGATAGATAGATAGATAGATAGATAGATAGATCGATAGATAGATCGATAGATAGATAGATCGATAGATCGATAGATAAATATACATGGAATTTTAAGAAAAGAAGGAAGGGAGGCAATATTGTTTGTTTGATATTTCAGTCATTTTGAATTGATAGATCGTTAAAGAATGATATTTCATTTTCCTGTGTAGAAAAAATCCACCTGACCCTTATGGAAACAAAAATATCGTGAATATGAATTTTTATATCACACACACACACACATACACACACACACACACACACACAACACACACACACACACACACACACAGCGTTTCATGCACAACACGGAACAAGACGCATCTCTAACTTTAAAGGCCTCATCTCATCATGTCCCCTCCCTCCCCCCTTCCCTTCCGCATTGTCTAATATCACTCTATTTAGTGAACAGACTAAAATGGAAGGGGAAGAAAGGTCAAGGTCAAGGTGTCCAATAACCTATGTGGTCGTTGGGGAGCGAGGCATCAGAGACCTCAACTTCTCTAGGGGCCAGCATATTGAGGGGGGCGCCTATCTCCTCTCCCTCGCTGCTTTACCTTCCCTTAACCTAAAAAGGGCAGGTATCCACTTACAGCTGGGTGAACTGGGGGACTGTACTGAAGCCAAGGCGCGCAAGTGGTCACTCGTCCACTTGTCAACCACGCTCAATAGCCTGGTGGTTAGCGTGATGCGCTCGTGATCTGCTGACCCGAGTTCGATTCCCGTTCAAGAGGATTTTTCGTCTGGAGTTAACAACAGTGCAGATTCCACTCTCCCCCAAAGTCCTTCGGATGAGACAATAAACCGAGGTTCCGTATGCGAACGCACGCAGAACATCTTGTGCACACGTTAAAACCCGTTCCGCTTTTTGGAAGAGTAGGCATTATTTGCCGGTGAGAACGGATGACAATATTTACCAAACTCCATACACACGGGGACTGGATAAAAAAAAAAGCGCATAAGGGCTTATTCCATTATCCTCGAAATGAAAGAATAAATAAATAAATAAATAAATAAACAAATAAATAAATAGATAACCTTAGCTTGGGGAGCTAACCCGTCCCCAAAATGGAAAATACAGCTTTAAGACCTCCCCCTGAACAGTTCTCTGTCACTGATTACCTGTCACCTGTCACCTCTCATCTGTCACCTGTTATCTGTCATCTGTCGCCTGTCATCTGTCATCTGTCACCTGTCGCCTGTCATCTGTCGCCTGTCATCTGTCACCTGTCATCTGTCACCTTTCACCTGTCATCTGTCATCTGTCATCTGTCATCTGTCGCCTGTCATCTGTCACCTGTCATCTGTCACCTGTCATCTGTCATCTGTCACCTGTCATCTGTCACCTGTCATCTGTCACCTGTCATCTGTCACCTTTCACCTGTCATCTGTCACCTGTCATCTGTCATCTGTCACCTGTCATCTGTCATCTGTCACCTGTCATCTGTCACCTGTCATCTGTCACCTGTCATCTGTCACCTGTCACCTGTGCTGGCAGGTACGTGGGCCGGAAGTGGTCGGGATGTAACGGGGGCAGCACCACTCACCTGGGGCCCGGGGGGGTGGGGGGGCTGGGGGGGGCGGGGGGGCTGGGGGGCGGGGGGGGTCCAGCACCGGCCTCTTCTTCTCCCAGGATCCGCTGTGCGGGGGGGGGCAGGAGGAGGGCGGGGAGGGAGACAACCGTTCCCAGGGCAACGGCGCCTCCATGGACACCGTGCACGAGCTGCTGGTCAAGCAGGTGAGAGACAAGGACCCAGCCCCTTGAAGGACGTAGTCACATAATGGCCATTGGCCCAGACATGAAGGGGGTGGCCGAGCTGCTTAGTCTTTTGGTGGGGGTAAAAGCAATAGTAACGACAACATGTTACTGTATAACAACAAGTCAGCTACAAAAATATGACTTAGGATAACAATATCTCTCTTATTCTGAAAGCCTTACACAAATATAAAGTGAGGCTACGCACAACCTCAGGATGACTTGATGCCAGGAGTAAACCGAGTCTAAATAAATTAGGCTGTCTACTATATTTAACAGGGATGTAGTTCTGCCTAACATCCTCTAATACTGGACAGCACAACACAAAATGAACTTCATCCTCCTCTGCTTGCATACATAATGGGAATAGCAGCCTGAGGTCATCAATATCATGTTCTCTGTATCTGAATTTATGAACATTTATATCTGATACACCAAGTCTAAACTTAGACATAATTCTTTTCAAATGTATATCCATATCAAGTGTTAGATAAGGTTTGACATCATGAGAACTTATAAATTGTCTGTACATTGGAAATCTTTCACTGCTTTGTATATGACCACTCCACTGCTGCCATCGGCAGTCAATCAATCTTTGCCTGAAAGCGTTAATAAACTCTCTACAATTTCCGACTCCTTGATTGAGCCAAACAAATCCAAACCCAGTAGACAGACAAGGAGAGACAGCGAGAGAGAGTGGGAGAGACAGACAGACAGACAGAGAGGGAGAGAGAGGGGGGATAGAGGGGAGAGGGGGGAGACAGAGACAGACAGAGAAAGAGCCACGAAGAGAGACAAACACAGAGAGGGAGAGAGAGACAGAGACAGAGAAAGAGACAGAGACAGAGAGACAAAGTGAGAGACAGAGAGAGGGACAGAAGAGAGAAAGAGAGAGACAAAGAGACAGACATAGCAGAGAGAGACAGAGACAGAGAGACAGACAGAGAGAGACAGACAGAAAGACAGAGATAGAGACAGAGAAAGACAGAGGCAGAGACAGAAATACAGACAGAGACAGAGAGATAGAGACAGACAGACAAAGAGACAGAGAGAAAGAGAGTTTGTGCTGGTGCGGCTGTTGAGTGTGGGTGTGGATTTATGGGGGGGTGGGGAGGGAGGAGGGGGTGTGAGTGTGGATGTTGGGTGGTTGGGGGAGGGGATGGGGGAGGGGGAGGTATGTGTGTGTGTCAAAGTCAAAGTTTGTTTCCAAACGGTAAATTGAATAAGGAATGATTTGCTAATTTTCCATCAAGCCATTTTTTTAGGAACAAAAACAACTTTATCAATAATATCTAACCACAGTAGTATTACCACAGCCAATCAGATCAAAAAGACTAATTAAAACACAGCAAAAAAGTATACACACCCGTAAGCATCTACACACCCTCCCACACCACACACACCACACACCCACCCCACACACAGACACAACCATTCAAAGACGAACCCACGAGTACATTGCGGAGTGTGTGGTGTGTGTGTGTGTGTGTGTGTGTGTGTGTGTGTGTGTGTGTGTGTTGTGTGTGTGTGTGTGTGGTGTGTGCGTGTATGTGTGTGTGTTGCAAGTTTACTCAGAAAAGAGACTTATTGTAATCTTATAATCGGATTTTTTTGTTTTGTGTGTGTGTGTGGGGGGGGGGTCTGCTGGTTTCTTTTTATTGGTTGTTACTTTATTTCTGCTATCAAAACCTTTAAGCATACCAGTCATTATGTTTGTTCTCTTTAATTACATGTAAAATTACGTCACTGCTACCTATCCTTCTAAGTTTGGGGTTTTTATATAAACTTTAAGCATTTTCATTCACAGGTTTTGTCGTACTTCGTATCTCTCTGGAAAAAAATATTTTCTAAATCTTTTATTTTGTTTCCATTTTTTCTTTCCCAATCACGCGCAATGGAACGACCTACACTATTTTACTCACCATGTTTGCTGCATCTTTGCCTACTCCTATGACATACGCATACCCGTGGAACAACCACCACCTACCCACTACTCTTGCCGGATTTCAACTGCCCCTATGATCAAATATCCGTGGAACAACCACCACCTACCCACTACTCTTGCCGGATTTCGCCTACCCCTATGACACATTCACGCCCCTGGAACGACCCACCTACCCACCCACCCACCCACCTACCCACCCACCTACCCACCTCCCGGCACTGGCGTACCCAGGACCAGAAGATCGCCTGCTGTCTGGCGCTGCTGCTGGCTGCCTGCACCGTCTGCTGGCTGCCCTTCGCCTGCCTCACGCTGCTCAGAGCCCACTGCCCGCCCTGCGTCAGCCGCTCCGCCATCGTCCTCTGCCGCTGGCTGCTGCTGGCCAACTCCGCCATCAACCCCTTCCTCTACGGCCTCCTCAACGCCCAGTTCAGGAACATCCTTCGCCAGTGGTTCTACCTGGACACCTCCCAGAGGTACCGGCCCGCCAGAGGCGACACCTACGTCTACATGGGCGTCAGCAGGCAAGACGCTCGTGGCGATCTCGAGAGCGCTGCGCGAGACACCAGTCACGTGGCTCTGAGTGTCATGGCGCCTTCTTCCGGTCGCTGACTTGCTGTGTGGGTGTTCGTGACTTTTTTTTTTTAATTCTTTTGGGTTGGGGGGTTTTTTTGGTTGGGTTTTGCTTTGTTTTGTTTTTGGTTTTTTGTTGTTGTTTGGGGAGTTGGGGGGGGGTGTCAGTGTTTGAATACCGGAAGTGGATTAGCTTCATCCATTTATTATCACTCTTGTGTTTGAATACTGTAAGTGGATAGTCTCATCTGAAATCTGTGTCTGAATATTTAGCTGGGGATAGGATAGTTTCAGACACTTTTCACTGTTAATGTTGCCCATACTACTGAGGCATCTAGATTGGGGTTTTTTTTATACTGAAGGGTTCCATGTCTAATCATTTCGAGACAGACTTTGAAGTCGTCTGTTAGAGTAATCAGTGGCATTGTTCTAGTGTCTCTTGATCTTGAGAGTCAGCTGACTGTGTGGTGAGAGATGGCAGTCATTTGCTCCAGTTTCAGAAATACAGACTTCTGATCACCAACATTGCATCGCCCTTTCAGCAGAATGGCGCCCTCGTGCCGCTACTGTGGAGACACCAGTGACTGGTGTTGTGTTGTAGGTAGGACCATGTCTTCTGGAGGTCGGGAATGAAGTTTTAAACTGTCAAAGACATTCAGCGGTGTGACATGCTGTCTTTGAGCCTTGAGGCACTTGTGACGCTGCTTTCTATGTGATTGTACTTGGGAGGTCAGAGTTTGGGGGTTGTTGTTTTCTTTTTACATGTTTGATGTCTTCAAGGGTATTTTTCACTGCCAGTAAACACGACCCCTGATTTCAGCCATCTTCACTTCAGACTACCGAGTCTTGCTGGGCTCAAGCAGGCAGAGCTACCTGCTTAGGTAGGCTGGCACCAGGAGATGCTAGAATCATGCTTTGTAAGCCTCCGTGCTATTTTCAGACAATTTACAGTGTGTTAACTTCATAGTCAACTGAGCTCCCAGAAAGAAAAGTGAGATTGTAGCTGCCCTGCATGTGAGAGATGTCATGTGTGTGCTGCTGAAGTTGCTAGACATTGTCACCACGCTAGTCAAGTTATGTGCTTGCTTCTGTGCTCTGTGTGGAGCCAATGGACATTGCTTTCATTCCCGCGCGTGTCCTCTCTATCCAAGTGCTTCACCCAAAAGGAGGGACAGCTTTCTTTTTTGGCCATGGTTCTGTCTTGGGCTACTTTAGACAGAAGCTTCTGACAGTGTTGATAAGGCTTTCGGCCTCATTGTGTTGAAGATATTGTTGATAAGGCTTCGGCCTCATTGTGTTGAAGATATTGTTGATAAGGCTGTAGGCCTCATTGTGTTGAAGATATTGTTGATAAGGCTGTCGGCATCATTGTGTTGAAGATATTGTTGATAAGGCTGTCGGCATCATTGTGTTGAAGATATTGTTGATAAGGCTGTCGGCATCATTGTGTTGAAGATATTGTTGATAAGGCTGTAGGCCTCATTGTGTTGAAGATATTGTTGATAAGGCTTTCGGAGTCATTGTGTTGAAGATAATTATATGAAATAATAAACCACGTGATGAATATGGTGCACACTTCAATTTGTTGCGATGTCTGAAATGTTGGGTTCAGATCATATTCATCTTCAGGTGATCGTGTCCTATCCTCACAAGGGACATCACTTGTGGTATTCTCATGGTTACTGTGTACCCTCTTTAAACACTGATGCTGTTCTACTTGATAATCCTGGTGTGGAAATCTGCATTGTTAGTGTCAGAGCCACAAGATTGCTTAGTACCTTATGGACATAAATGATTGGAAACACCATGAATTGTGGAAGAGGGGACTCATCACAGATGTTACGTACAGGTCATACGTGGCCACCTTTAATATGATGATGGCACCAGGCCAACTTTACCTCTGACACGATGACCACCAATCATCAAAACTAGCCTGTTTGGACAGAAACATGGGAGATGCGACTGTTTATTTATTTATTCTTTTATATCGAGGATAATAGAATAAGCACTCATGTGCTTTTTTACATCTAGTCCCCGTGTGTATGCGGTTTTGTAAATTTGTCATGTTTCCACCGGCACACAATGACCTACTCTTTCCAAAAGCGAAACAGGATTTAATGTGTGCGCAAGATGTTCTGCGTGCGTTGGAACACGGGCCTCGGTTTATAGTTTCATCCGAAGGACTGTGAGCCAGTGTGTATTGAAAGGATGCTTGTGATGCTGTCTGTTCCGCATCGTTTCTCTTGTACTGTAGACAATACACAGCGGTAGGCAAAGGCGAGTTGTGTGGGCAGGCAAGGCCAGTTCTGGCAGTGGTGTGAATGTCGTGAAGTACCTGGGGTACCCAGTACGGGCATTGTATAACTGACTGCAGTACATGAACACTGTCAGCGCTTGGGCAGGAAAAGGTTCCATTTGGAAAACGAAGATGACGATGAGCAAGCGTTTGGAAGACAAGACAATTCCTTACTTCACGGCAATGGTTGAAAGCCAGCGCATTTCTTTCCCTTGCTGCAGTGTCCTCTAGAGCATGGCAGCTGCCTAGCGGTGTTATCTTCAGTCCACAGGGTCAGGGCATGGAGACACGTTGATTTTCGTTACAGTATTTCTCTTGACTCTGCCATGTGCAGCCTACCATAGTCCGCTCTGCATGTGGTCTGGGCACCAGCAAGTGTCTTCCCTGAGTGGTCCTGGTCCAATACTGGGTGAAGGCACGAGGCTATTCCCAAACTTGGGGAGCGGACTGCCTGGTGGTTAGAGCAATGCGCTGGTGAACTGATCGAGCCACCACGGAGGTGACCGTTTTAGATTTTAACCTGGAAAAAATCAAATCAAATCAAAAGATTTTAGCCTGGAAAAAATTAAATCAAATCAAAAGATTTTAGCCTGGAAAAAAATCAAATCAAATCAAAAGATTTTAGCCTGGAAAAAATTAAATCAAATCAAAAGATGTTAGCCTGGAGTGAACATGGGTGCTGACTCCACTCCCCTAAAAGTTCTTCTGGTGAGACTAGAAACTGAGGTCCTTTGTGCCAACGCTCGCATAACATCTTGCGCACACGTTAAAACCCGTTCCGCCTTTCGGAAGAGCAGGCCATTTCGTGCATGAATGAAGGGATGACGATACTGACACCTAATGCACGTACACGTTGTTTACAGGTGCTGCATCCTCAGTGACTAGCTCCCTTCTGATCATGAAAGCGCTGTGGTTTGGTTTTGCAAAATATGGCGCTATATACATTCCATGTAGTATTAGCATTATTATCATTATTATTATTATTATCATTATTATTATTATCATTATCATCATTATTATCATTATCATTATTATTATCATTATCATTATTAATATTGTCGTTGCTCCTCGGCTAGGGCTCGGAGGTTCTCCAGTGGTGAGGTGTTTGCCTGTGTGACCGGCTTTTCCCCCATCAAGGTAGCCGCATTCCAACTTGGGGCACAAAGCCGGGAATTCAACCTACCGATGTTGCCAGGGCAGTCAGGAGGGACCTCCCTGCTCTTTCCTATTTCCAACTGTCGTGGGTTCTTTCGACGTGCACAAGTCCATAAGCACACGGGTCAGGCTGGCTTAGAGTCTTCTCGAAAGACGGGACGTTCAGTTTGATTTTCCCCTCAAACTGGGGAGAGAGGGCAAGGCCGGGAATCGAACTGAAAACCTCACCGTTTACTTGTTAGGAAGGTGAAGGTCTAAACACCCTTCTCCTGATTTTGATATGTCCATGAAGACGTCCATGACATCAGCATCTGACGTCTATGACATCAGCATCTGACGTCTATGACATCAGCATCTGACGTCTATGACATCAGCATCTGACGTCTATGACATCAGCATCTGACGTCTATGACATCAGCATCTGTCGTCCATGACATCAGCATCTGCTGGAGTCTTAGAGTCTTTCAGCATGAGGATGTCCAACTTGGTGCCATGACATGCTGCTCTGCTCGCTGCTCTGCATGACTCGCACTGCGCTTCTGCATCGCATCTGACGTCTATGACTATCAGCATCTGTCGTCTATGACATCAGCATCTGTCGTCCATGACATCAGCATCTGCTGGAGTCTTAGAGTCTTTCAGCATGAGGAGTGTCCAGACTTGTGTGCACATGACCATGCTGCGCTGCTGCTGCTGCTGCTGCTGCTGCTGCTGCTGCTGCTGCTGCTGCTGCTGCTGCTGCTGCTGCTGCTGATGATGATGATGATGATGATGATGCTGCCTTAGACGATCCCTGGCTTCAGTGGACGTGTTGTTGTTAAAAGCCTAAAGGACCAATGAAACCTGAACGGAGTCAGATCTCCGGTCATGTATTTCTTTTGGTGCTTTCCTGTCTCTGTGTGTGTGTGTGTTAGTGGTGGGGGGGGAGGGGAATGATGTTTACGATTGTTTGCCTTATCATTTTTCTCAACATGTTATACAGGATAGGTGTTTATGTTGTAACGGGCTTTTTTCAGTTCTGAGATTTTCACAAAGTCCATGTTTGGTCTGTACAGGTTTAGGTTATTGTTGGTTGGTGTTATTTTGTAACTGGCTTTTTCAGTTCTGATATTTTCACAGTCCATGTCGTGGCCTGTAAAGGCTTAGGTTACTGTCGTGATTCTGGCAAGCCAAAGATTCCCAGCCATTCCGAGGAGTGTAGGAATGTTGTCATGTCCTTGTGATGTGATGTGATGTGATGTGATGTGATGTGATGTGATGTGATGTGATGTGATGTGATGTGATGTGGTGTGATGTGATGTGATGTGTTTGTTTATACCTGGTCAACATTGCCAATGATACAGGTCACATCTACGCCAAAATTCTTATGCTCGTCTTCGTTCGTCAACCGACTTTAAGCGTGTGGTATATCCATTTTGGGACGGGATAGCTCAGTGGTCGGAGCACTCGCTTTCCCCCAGCCAAGTTAAGCAGCGTCGAGCGTGGTTACCAGTTGGATGGGTGACCGTTTGCGCGCCTTGGCTTCAGTACAGTTCCCCCAGTTCACCCAGCTGTAAATGGGTACCTGCCCTCTTTAGGGTCAGGGAAGGTAAAGCAGCGAGGGAGAGGAGATGGGCGCCGCCCTCAATATGCTGGCCCTAGAGAAGTGAGGTCTCTGACGCCTCGCTCCCCTACGACCTTATAGGTTATGGGACTCCTTTACCTTTACCTTTTTATATCCATTTTTAACAGCTGACGATTACATTGTAGTAAACGTTGTATTACTTTTGTCTTCAGGCATCTTTCTTTATTTCATTTTTAAAACAATGTCAAAGTACAGAAGAGATGCTACTCCAGTACGTACAGTTTGTGGATTTCTGTCTGCAAATATTCATCAACGTCAGCATAGGTCAAGCTGAAAACCAATTGTGTATAGAATTTTGATGTACTGATGTCTATATAAATGCAGCTTAAGTGAACCGCTTGTATCATCAGTTTCATTTCTTTTTAAAAGCTTCTTTTTGCCCCAGGTGTAAATAAGAAAAAAGAATATTCTGAATCATTTTTCAAAACCATATTATTTTTTCTTCTTCTTCATCATCATCATCATCATCATCATCATCATCATCATCATCATCATCAATGCTGTAAATACTGAAGTCTTGCTATCAAGGTACGACCTTAGGCTGTTATCAATGTTCTTTATCCAATGTGACCTGAGAATAGCAGCCTGTGTTATCAGATCTAGCTGTATGCCTTCCGCCACGTCTTTTTTCTGAGTGCTTGCATTCCGCCATGTCTAATGTTCCGTCATGTCTAATGTTCCATCATAATAAATGTTACATCATGTCTAATGTTCCATCATGACTTATGTTCCACCAAGTTTAATGTTCCATCATGCATAATATTCAGCTATGTCTAATATTCTACCATGTCAAAATGTTCCATCATGACTAATGTTCCACCATGTCAAATGTTCCATCATGACTAATGTTCCACCATGTCAAATGTTCCATCATGACTAAAGTTCCACAATGTCAAATGCTCTATCACGTCTAATATTACACTATGTCTAATGCTCCCCTATGTCTAATGCTCCCCTATATCTAATGCTCCACTATGTCTAATGCTCCCCTTTGTCTAATGCTCCCCTATGTCTAATGCTCCCCTATGTCTAATGCTCCCCTGTGTCTAATGCTCCCCCTATGTCTAACCGCTCTAACCCATGTCTAATGTTTCATCATGTCTAATGCTCCACCATGCCTAATATTCTGTCACGTCTAAGTTTCTTCTATGTCTAATATTCCACCATATTTGTTATTCCACTATGTCTAATATGTCTATTGTTCCACTATGTCTAATATTCCACCATACCTAATGATTCGTCGTGTCTAATGTTCCACCATGTCTAATGTTCCACCATGTCTAATGTTCCACCATGTCTAATGTTCCATCATGTCTAATGTTCCATCATGTCTAATGTTCCTCTGTGTCTAATGTTCCACTATGTCTAATGTTCCACCATGTCTAGTGTTCCATCGTGTCTAATGCTCCGCTATGCCTAATGTTCCATTATGTCTATTGTTCCACTATGTCTAATGTTCCATTATGTCTAATGTTCCATTATGTCTAATGGTCCATCATGTCTAATGTTCCACCATGCCTAATGTTCCACCATGTCTAGTGTTCCACCGTGTCTAATGCTCCACTGTGTCTAATGTTCCACTATGTCTAATGTTCCATCATGTCTAATGTTCCGCTGTGTCTAATGTTCCACCATGCCTAATGTTCCACTATGTCTAGTGTTCCACTATGTCTAGTGTTCCACTATGTCTAGTGTTCCACCATGTCTAATGTTCCACCATGTCTAATGTTCCTATGTACCATCATGTCTAATGTTCCACCATGTCTAATGTTCCACCATGTCTAATGTTCCATCATGTCTAATGTTCCATCATGTCTAATGTTCCACCAGGGCTAATGTTCCACCATGTCTAATGTTCCACTATGTCTAATGTTCCACCAGGTCTAATGTTCCACTATGTGTCATGTTTCGTTATACCCATGTTCGGCAATGACTATGTTTCCACCATGTTTATGTTCTACAATGACATTGTCTTACTGCTTTTTACAGTGTCTGTACCACGCCACCACGTCTGTGATTCACCCTGTCTATAGTTTTCTTTGTCTATCATGTGGTCCACGGTGTCTATGTTCCAGTAAGTCTATGGCTGTTCCATTGTGTCTCTGCTGTTCCACTCTGTCTCTAGTCCACTTTGTCTATTGTGTGTTCTACCGAGTCTATGTTCCAGTACTATGTCTATGGCTGTTCCATTGTGTCTCTGCTGTTCCACTCTGTCTCTAGTCCACTTTGTCTATTGTGTGTTCTACCGAGTCTATGTTCCAGTACTATGTCTATGGCTGTTCCATTGTGTCTCTGCTGTTCCACTCTGTCTCTAGTCCACTTTGTCTATTGTGTTATTCTACCGAGTCTAGGTTCCAGTACTATGTCTATGGCTGTTCCATTGTGTCTGCTGTTGCACTCTGTCTATATTCCTCCATCTTGCCTGTGTTCCACTGTGTCCACATCACCGTGTTCATATTCCAACATGTCGATACTCCAGAGTTTTACCATGAATAGTAACTATTGCAAAAGCTGTATGTTTCATTGTGTCTATGTTTTTCCTCTGTGTATGTATAGTCCAACAATATTGCAGGCCCATGTTTGACAACGTTAATGTTTTCCCACACTGTGTGTTTCACTATTCTGCTTGCTCTCTCTCTCATCTCTTCCTCTCTCTCTCTCTCTCTCCCTCTCTCTCTCTCTCTCTCCTCTCTCTCTCTCTCTCTCTCTCTCTCTCTCTCTCTCTCTCTCCCTCGTGTGTGTGTGTGTGTGTGTGTGTGTGTGTGTGTGTGTGTGTGTGGTGTGGTGTGTGTGTGTGTGTGTGTGTGTGTGTGTGTGTGTGTGTGTGTGTGTGTGTGTGTGTGTGTGTGTTGTGTTTTTCCACTACGGTATTTTTTCATTCCTCATGGAGGTGATGTCACACCATGGAATCTGTTTCTCTGCCTCTCTGTTTCTCTGCCTCTCTGTTTCTCTGCCTCTCTCTTTCTCTGCCTCTCTCTTTCTCTGCCTCTCTCTTTCTCTGCCTCTCTGTTTCCAGGCCTCGAGCTCAGCTGACCATGTCGCCCTGTCCACCACAGTCATGTGATGACCTGTCCATCACGGTCATGTGGGGGCCAGCGGCCAAAAGCCAATTTACAGTTGCTATCTGACACTGGTTTGGGGGGAACACATGCGCTGATGGCGTCAGTCACTCTCTATGGGGTTGATGTTGTAGCTGTAATTGTTGTTGTTGCTGCTGTAATTGTTGTTGTTGTAATTGTTGTTGTTTTTTGTTTTTCCTCGGCTAGAGCCCTGAGGTTCACCAATGGTGAGATGTTTGCGTTCATGACACCGATTTTACCTACCATGAAGGTAGCCACATTGCGACTTCAGGGATGCTGTTTAAACAGAACACCTCTGCATGCGGGTTCCAATCCCGTTCAAGGGGGATATTTTCCCCTGGAGTTAACATCAGTGCAGACTCCACTCTCCCCAAAAGTCTTTCGGATGAGACTATAAACCGAGTTCCCGTGTGCAAACGCACGCAGAACATCTTGCACACACGTTAAAACCCGTTCCACTTTTCGAAAGAGTTGGCTATTCTGTGCCGTTGGGAACGGATGATAAAATTTTGAAAACTGCATACACACGGAGACTGGATGTAGAAAAGCACATGAGTGCTTATCCCATTATCCTCGAAGAATGAATGAATGAATGAATGAATGAATGAATGAATGAATGAATGAATGAATGAATGGTTTTTCTTTAAATTTTGCCATCAGTTCCTACCTGCACAAACCCTACTTTTCCGAAAGGCGGAACGGATTTTTAATGTGTGCTCAAGGTGTTCTGTGTGCGTTCCCACACGGGTTGCTGGTTTCTTGTCTCATCGGAAGCACTTTCAGGGGAGGGAAGTCAGCACTGATGTTAACTCCAGGGGAAAAATCCCCTCGAGTGGATGTCTCGGTGGTGGTTCGATCCCGGGCCGTCAGATGAGGAGGACACCGCTCTGACCACTCGGCCAGCTACCCCCTGCCCTGTGTGTGGCGTGATCCTGGTTCCAGTCCCGCCCTGCCCCGTGCTGTGTTGACCAGGGGCCGTAAGGAGGCGGGGGTCAAGGCCACAGAAGCTCCACACGTCCTGCTGGGTGACCTGGCTGTGAGGAGGGAGACAGCAGGCAGTGTCCGCCACCGGTGTGTGTGTGGGGTGGGGGCGATGTGCCAGCATCTTGAGGGTGGCAGAGGCCGGTAACCGTAGTTGAAGGAGAACCTATCCCCGAAGTCGGAATGCGGCTACCTCAATGATGGGCAAAAACGGTCACTGACGCAAAATCTCACCATTGGCGAGCGTCCAAGTTCTAGCCGAGGAATGAAGAGGAATACTAGTAAATAATAATAACTTGCAACTAAAAGATGGACCCATCCCTGAAGTCAGAATGCGGCTACCTTAAGCCTTTCATTCACGCTCCAGTACACAATCCCACCGTTAGGGAATCTCGGGGTCCGGCAGAGGACCACAGCAAAAACAAACAAAACAAAAACAAACAAAACAAAAACAAAACAAAACAAAAGCAAAAGCCGACAGACAGTTAGAAAGACTAATAAAGGGAGGTAACTTCTGCCACTTGCCCAAGGCCCCAGCTGCCGACTAGTGATCGTGGGGAGGAAGTGGAGGCCTGGTGGTCACAGCCTGGTGTGCTTGCCCTCTGACAGCCGGGTTCCAGCCACCCTGAGACACCCCTTCAAGGGGAGTTTTCCCCGGAGTTAACATCAGTACTTTTTCCCCGGAGTTAACATCAGTACTTTTTCCCCGGAGTTAACATCAGTACTTTTCCCCGGAGCTAACATCAGTACTTTTTCCCCGGAGTTAACATCAGTACTTTTCCCCGGAGCTAACATCAGTACTTTTTCCCCGGAGTTAACATCAGTACTTTTCCCCGGAGCTAACATCAGTACTTTTTCCTCGGAGTTAACATCAGTACTTTTCCCCGGAGTTAACATCAGTACTTTTCTCCGGAGTTAACATCAGTACTTTTCCCCGGAGTTAACATCAGTACTGACTCCACTCCCCAAAAGTCATTCAGATGAGACTATAAACGGAAGTCCATGATGCGAATGCATGCAGAACATCTTGCACACAGGTTAAAACCTGCTCTGCCTTTCGGGAGAGCAAGCCATTGTACTGGTGGGAATGGGAGAACAGTTACACAACTGCATGCACATGGGGACGGATGGCTGTTGCTTTTTTGTTTGTTTGTTGTTGTTGTTTTTTGGGGGGTGATAAAGCAAATTTTAAAAGCATATAATTGCTTGTTCATTGTTTTTTAAATAAAAGAATTTGAGTAAAAAGTAAAACAAATAAAATGTGCTACTCATCGCCCCCTTTAGGGCTTGAATGGAAAAAAGCATATAGATCTCTGCTTGCATCTTCTATGTAGGCTAGGCCTACAGTTTAACTCATTCAGGATTGAATGGAAAAAAGCAAATAGATCTCTGCTTGCATCTTCTATTTAGGCTAGGCCTACAGTTTAACCCATTGAGATTGAATGGAGAAAAAGTATACTATCTGTGTTTGCATATGCTATGAGGCTAGACTGCAGTACACGTTGTGCCTGCCTGCAGACAGGAAGCAATGTTTATAGAGCCTGTAATGAACAACCTGTGGCTATTTCATTGTCCAGTCACTTGATAATTCAATGTGTTCATCTGTGTTTTCTTCCAAGCTACTTGATAAATGAGTAGAATAATCCTCCCTGATTGGAGGTTGCATGTCATTGTCCCTTTCAGCAGAAACACGATCATCTTTCTTTGTTTTCTTCTTTGTTCTGCCGTCCCTTGGCTAGAGCTCCCAGGTTCGTCAGTGGTGAAATTGTGTGTATGCCTCCGTTTTTAGCCGCCAACCAGGCAGCTGCATTCCGACTGCAGGAATGGTGTATAAACAAGGCATCTCTGTGCATGCGTTTTTGTTTGGTTGGTGGGTTTTTTTAATGTGTCCTCTGTTCCTACCAGCATGACATGGCCTACTCTTTCAAAAGGCAGAACGAGTTTTAACGTGTGCGCAAGATGTTCTGTGTGCATGCGTTCACGGAGAGGGCGTCAGTTTATAGTCTTATCTGAAGGACTTTTGGGGAGAGTGGAGTTAGTACTGATGTGAGCTCCAGGGGGGAATGCCCTTGAAAGGGCCTCTCGGCTGTGTTTCGAACCCGGGCAGTCACACTGTATGCACAACGCTTTAACCACCAGGTTATTCCACCCCCACCCCTTTTTTCTTATCATTTCTGGAAACAGAAAAAATCGAAACACATGAACAGTAGACTGTAGAGCACAGTAGCATGCCAGGACAACGGACCATGTGGCATATACACAAGCACACTGTTACATTCTCATATGCCACAAGCACACTGTTACATTCTAATATGCCACAAGCAGATTGTTACATTATAATATGCCGCAAGCAGATTGTTATATTCTAATATGCCACAAGCACACTGTTACATTCTAATATGCCACAAGCACACTGTTACATTCTAATATGTCACAAGCACACTGTTACATTCTAATATGCCACAAGCAGATTGTTACATTCTAATATGCCACAAGCAGATTGTTACATTCTGATATGCCACAAGCACACTGTTACATTCTAGTATGCCAAAAGCAGATTGTTACATTCTAATAATTTTGTATACATAAGCAGATTGTTACATTCTGATATGCCATAAGCAGATTATTACAATCTAATATACATGAGCACATTATTACTTTCTAATATACATAAGCAGATTATTATATTGTAATATGTCTGTTTACGTGCTTCTCAAACGAATAAACACATCTCCAACAGTTATTGTATGTAATGATCATTTCCATCACTGCTGAAACTACAACTGTATACATGTGTGAGGTGGATAACAGCCCTGTGTGTTGTCTGTCTACGCCTAGATGGTTCTATGGACATGCTCTGTGTGTCTGTCAGTCTGTCTGTCGGTCTGTCTGCCTGTCTGTCTGTGTGTTTGCTAGCGTGCTATACAGGTCAAGCATGCACCTCTATGTTCCTTCCTCTCTTTGCTTTCTTTTTGTCTTTTTCTTTGTTGTTTGTTTTAGATTTTGTTGTTGCTGTTGCTGGAGGGGGGGGGGGTGAGGTGCTTGATGACTTTGCTGTTGATTTTGGGGGAGGGGTGTTGGTGGGGTTTTGTTTGTTTGTTTGGGGGTGAGGGGAGTTTGTTGGTGGGGGATCATGTCTTTTGAAAATGAACTTGATCATATTGATTACGAAATCAAATCTATACTTATTTTATGTCTTATGTACTATGTGTATGTGTGAATATGGAATTTTTTAAGTTGTTTTTTTTTTTAGACGTTCTGTTTGTTGAAAATGACCTTTTATTCAACCGTACTGAAATCACGATAGTGTTGTACTGTGAAGGTCATCTCCAACCTTCCAATACTGTTTTCTAAATAAAATAACATTAAAGTTTGGATTGCGATGGTTTTAACATTCATTATACATCACGAGTTTAATTGTTGTTCATTTCATTTTTACGTCCTCACATGTGAGACAAAGTATGGAGTGTGGAGATTGCAAGTGGCCAGTCTGTGTCCCCTGTGTCTATGATTTCAAGGCCAACTGTTTTATGGGTAGCCATATGCTGTAGGGTAACAATAATTTTAGAATTGAGATGGTTGAGACGTTAATGTGTGGGAGAGAAAGAGAGAGAGTTGTATGATATAGTGGTTGTGTGTTTGGTGTTGTGTGTCAGCGCCTTCATAATGAATGTTCAGATAACTCACCTGTTCCGAAAAAGATGGGTATAATAAAGGCCTAAATCAGAACGCAGTTGTTCTCCTTCTTTCATGAGAAAGAAAGAAAGAAAGAAAGAAAGAAAGAAAGAAGAGAGAGAAGAGAGAGAGAGAGAGAGAGAGAGAGAGAGAGAGAGAGAGAGAGAGAGAGAGAGAGAGAGAGAGAGAGAGAGAGAGAGAGAGAGAGAGAGAGAGAGAGAGAGATTTGTATACGCGTGATGCTCACTGTGCACATGCATTCATGCACACAGTTTTGTCTAACATCACTACTAGACGTTACATCATAAAAAGAAAAGTTTCCTCTAAGTATGCATTTCATCCAGGAAAACGTATAATATGAGCACAGAAGAAGACAAATCATAGGGATGGGGGGGGGGGGGGGGGGGGGGGGGGACGCGGGCCTGGGTCTGTTGTGTTCAAGTCTGCTACTGATGCCCAGTCCTCCTGAGGGTACTGAGTCTTCTGCTTCTTCTTCTTCTTCTTCTTCTTCTTCTTCTGCTTCTTCTGCTGCTGCTTTTTTCTGCTACTTCTTTTTCTTCTTCTACTTCTGCTTCTTCTTCTACTTCTTCTTCGTCTTCTCTTCTTTTTTTCTTCTTCTTTCTTCTTCTTCTTCTTCTTCTTCTTCTTCTTCTTCTTCTTCTTCTACTTCTTCTTCGTCTTCTCTTCTTCTTCTTCTTCTTCTTCTTTCTTCTACTTCTTCTTCGTCTTCTCTCTCTTCTTCTTCTTCTTCTTCTTCTTCTTCTTCTTCTTCTTCTGCTTCTTCTGCTGCTGCTTCTTCTGCTACTTCTTTTTCTTCTTCTACTTCTGCTTCTTCTTCTACTTCTTCTTCGTCTTCTCTTCTTTTTTCTTCTTCTTCTTCTTCTTCTTCTTCTTCTTCTTCTTCTTCTTCTTCTTCTTCTACTTCTTCTTCGTCTTCTCTTCTTCTTCTTCTTTCTTCTTCTTCTTCTACTTCTTCTTCGTCTTCTCTTCTTCTTCTTCTTCTTCTTCTTCTTCTTCTTCTTCTTCTTCTGCTTCTTCTGCTGCTGCTTTTTCTTCTTCTTCTTCTTCTTCTTCTTCTGCTTCTTCTGCTGCTGCTTCTTCTGCTGCTTCTTCTTCTTCTTCTTCTTTCTTCTTCTTCTTCTTCTTCTTCTTCTTCTTCTTCTTCTTCTTCTTCTTCTTCTGCTGCTGCTGCTGCTGCTGCTGCTGCTTCTTCTTCTTCTTCTTCTTCTGCTGCTGCTGCTGCTGCTGGCTTTTTTCTTCTTCTTTCTTCTTCTTCTTCTTCTGCTTCTTCTGCTGCTGCTTCTTTTCTTCTTCTTCTTTCTTCTTCTTCTTCTTCTGCTGCTGTTTGCTGCTGCTGCTGCTGCTGCGCTGCTGTTGCTTCTTTTTCTTCTTCTTCTTCTTCTTCTTCTGCTGCTGCTGCTGCTGCTGCTGCGGGCCTGCTGCCTGCTGCTGCGCTTCTTCTTCTCTTCTTCTGCTTCTTCTGCTGCTGCTTTTTCTTCTTCTTTCTTTTCTTCTTCTTCTTCTGCTTCTTCTGATGCTGCTTTTTCTTCTTGTTTCTTCTTTCTTCTTCTTCTTCTTTCTTCTTCTTCTCTTCTGCTGCTGCTGCTGCGGGCTGCTGCTGTTGCTTCTTCTTCTTCTTCTTCTTCTTCTTCTTCTGCTGCTGCTGGCTGCTGCTGCTGCTCCCTGCTGCTTCTTCTTCTCTTCTTCTTTTTCTGCTGCTGCTGCTGCTGCTGCTGGTGCTGCTGCTTCTTCTTCTTCTTCTTCTTCTTCTTCTTCTGCTGCTGCTGCGCTGCTTCTTTCTTCTTCTTCTTCTTCTTCTTCTTCTTCTTCTGCTGCTGCTGCTGCTGCTACTACTGCTACAGGACACTTCACTAGTCAGAAAGTCATGGACACACAGTTTCTTGGTTTTTTTTATCAGAGGTTTCTTATATACGAAGACTGGATTTTTTTCTTTTAAACATGTTTTAAGCGCATATTCTTATCACTGAGAAAATGGTAAGACCGAGAGAAAGAAGGGGAAAAGAATACACCTGTCAAGAAAAAAAACGTAATAGAGAGGGAAAATTCTTTAATTTCAATAGACTGTTCCTCTTCCATCATGAATACATTATTCTTGTTGTAGAAGACTAAACAAGTGTATGTTGCTAGTTATAGCAACGGTAGAGGATGATGTGACGTGGTAAGAAGACTAAGCAAGTGTATGTTGCTAGTAAGAAGACTAGACAAGTGTATGTTGCTAGTAAGAAGACTAAACAAGTGTATGTTGCTAGTAAGAAGACTAAACAAGTGTATGTTGCTAATAGTGACAATAATAGAGGATGCTGTGACGTGGTAAGAAGACTAAACAAGTGTATGTTGCTAATAGTAACAACAGTAGAGGATGCTGTGACGTGGTAAGCGTCTTCTTTAATGAGGTAACCCCTTTCTCAACATCGGAGAACATGCAGTGTAGACAACAACGATTGTCTGTATCAGACAAAGGCAATGTAGACAAAATGGGGTTTTCTGATAGAAAGGGAGGGTTTGAAAGGTTGTCTGTAAAAAGGAAGTATTTGACAACAAAGGTTCGTAACAAAGGCAGTATAACAAGGTTGTCTGTATAACAAAGGAGTTAGACAACAAAGGTTGTTGTAACAAGGAAGTATAGAACAAAGGTTGTCTGTTTAGACAAGCAGTATAGACAACAATGGTTGTCTGTAACAAAGGCAGTATAGACAACAATGGTTGTCTGTATCAGACAAAGGCAGTATAGACAATGGTTGTCTGTATCAAAGGCAGTATAGACAATGGTTGTATGTATCACACAAAGGCAGTATAGACAACAATGGTTGTCTGTATCAGACAAAGGCAGTATAGACAATGGTTGTCTGTATCAGACAAAGGCAGTATAGACAACAATGGTTGTCTGTATCAGACAAAGGTTAAAGGGGGAAAAAGGGTTTTGAAATGGTTTTTTATCAAAAGGGTTTCACATGGTTGTTGTTGACAAAGGAATGTAGAAAAAGGTTGTTGTAAAAAGGCTGTAAAAAATGGTTTTTGTAAAAGGAAGTATAAAGCTGGTTTGATTTTTTTGGGGGTTTTTTGGGGGTTTTTTAAAAAAAGGTGAGGGTGTGTTTGATAAAATGAGGAAAAATGAAAAAATTTTTGGTAAAAAATTTTTTGTAGAGGTTTTAAAACAAATTTGGGATATGCAAAATTTCAAGAAAGAATAGAAACGCCTCTGCTATTGACAGGGATGTGAATACAGTGATCATTTTGTAAAACCCTTTTTTTGGGGCTGCTGCTGCATGGTCAACTTAAAAAGGTAAAAAAAATGAAACCCAGGGTTCCCATGGTTGGAACAAAAAAAAAAGTAAAAAACTTTTAAAAGATTTCAACGTTGTAAAACAAATGTAGATAAACCAGAAAAAAGAAAAATGTACACTACCCACGAAAAGAATACATCAATCTAAGAAAGAAAAAAGAAGAAAAAGACTTTGACAAAAAGAGATTAGAGAAACTTAAAGATTCTTCTAAGGACTCAAAACGTTCTGGTCCGTCATCAGATCCGTTGGTCGTAAGTCACTAGTATATAATAACATCACTATTCAACAATGGTATGATCATTTTTGAAGGTTTTTAATTACTTTAATTGTGCAGAAACACGAGAGAATGTGGAAGAACTACACGAAGATGAAAATATGTTTGAACCATTGTTTAACAATCCTATAACTCAGAATGCGATTATTGATGCTATAAAACATTTAAAAACAGGAAAAAGTGCTGGTCCTGATAAAATAATTGTAGAAATGCTCAAATATGCAAACTCAGCTGTAATTACTTTTCTTGTTCAGTTATTTAACCATCTGTTTGAAAAGAGTGATTTCCCTTTGCAGTGGGCCGAATCAGTAATAATTCCGATACATAAAAAACGGAGATGCTAATAATGCTGATAACTATGCGGAGTAGCTCTCACTAGTGTATTAAGTTAAACTTTATACTTTCATTTTGAATAAGAGATTAAACTCAGTGGGCAGATAACGAAGAAAAATTAATTGAAGAGTAATTTAGAGGAAGTACAGCACTGTAGATCATATATTTACTCTTTACTCTCTCATTCAAAAACATTTGCTGTCCAGTAAAAAATTATATGTTGCTTTTGTTGATTTTAGAAAGGCCTTCGATTCTGTGAATAGAAATATATTGTGGAATGTACTACGAAAAAACGGTGTAAATGGTAAATTATATATGGCCCTTAGAGCTATTTATAATTCAGTACTAGCATGTGTGCGTGCAGGAAATGAATATTCCGATTTCTTTGAATGCCCCAAGGGAGTGAAGCAGGGTTGTATTTTGAGCCCACAAATGTTTTCGTTTTTTATAAATGAATTAAGGATTGAGCTGTCAAGAAAAGGAAAGCACGGCATTCAAATAATTCCTGGAGCAACCGAGCTGTTCTTATTACATTTTGCTGATGATATTATTCTTTTGTCTGATACTGTTATTGGTTTGCAACATCAGTTAAATATCTTAAAAGAGGAGGCAGATAATTTTGATTTATCAGTAAATATGGATAAAGCAAACATTACTGTTTTTAGAATGGGTGGTCATTTATCAGTTCGTGAAAAATGGTTGTATGGAAATGCTGAAGTCAAAATAGTTAATTCGTATAAATATTTAGGGATGATGTTTTCAACAAAACTAAGTCTAAATTTTGCATGGCAGGAATCTTGTAGGAAAAAAGGTGTAATAGAAATCCTAAAAACATTACGAAAGCTGAACCCAATGACTGTTCCCTATTCTGGAAGTTATTTGACACACAGATAGAACCGATGCTTACATATGCTTCAGAGATATGGGGATTATATGTAAATAGGCACATGGAAAAAGCTCACACATTTGCCATGAAACGTTTTTTAAATGTGCCAATACATTCATCTAATACTGTACTATATGGAGAGACAGGAAGATATCCTTTATATATAAGAACTTTTGTTAAATGCATTAGATATTGGTTAAAACTATTGAAACTTCCACAAACACGTTTATGTAGACAGTCTTACGATATGTTAATTATACAGATGGAGTGGGGGAAAGAGAACTGGACATATCAAGTTAAAAGAGTTTTATCAGAGCGGCAGCCCCTGGGGTTTATCACAGTTCTTGATTAAACCATTGACGCTGGGGGCAACAGCAAAGTGAGAGGCTGTATGACCAGTGGCTTTCCCACTCATGGAATTCCACTTTACAGCTTAGTCTTTAGTGATCGACTATGACTCTCTGACTAGGAGGCTTGACTTGCAGTCCTTATGTGCTGCAGCCCTGGGGGCTAGTTAGCCTTTGGAGAGCATCTCCAACACTGACTGTCCTTATGCCCTCTTGGCCGAGAGAGTAGGGATGTACTGTGGGCAAGGCATCTCCACTATAATCAAATTTCTGCCCAATTTCCGAAACAGTAGCTGCCTCCTCTGCTGTTTTGGAGGTCATCGTCGAAAACGTCGGACTAACATAACATACATCAGAGCATGGCTTCGGGATTGTATGGATGTCTCAAAGCCATGGCAGCACCAATTATATAAATATGTAATGATATAGTCACTTTAAAGAGCAATGTATTCTCAAATAAGCAGACTTTAAAAGGCTGATTATTCACTGCAATGAATGGATGGTTGATTCGAATGTGTTTTGCATTCAGTTTATTTCCTTTCTTTCTTTGAATGAACTAGGTATTTTAAATACAGCACATGTTATCTTGTAATTAGTCATGCATACTGGATGGATTCCTTTCTTTTTGCTTTATTTTTATTTACTTTTCCCCTTTTCTTGTTACTATCCCTTGTAAAAGGCCTATACGGCAATGACATAAACTGTTCTATACGCGTAAGCGTCCTTCTTTTCTTTTTCTTATTCTCTTCACTTCTTCTCTTTTCTCTCCTCACTTCATCTCTTCACCTTTACTCTCCTCTCTCTCTCTCTCTCTCTCCATTTCTCTTCTTCTATCTCTGCTCTTCCTTTTCTCTGCTCTTTCCTTTTCTTCAATCTCACTTTTCCCTCTACCTCCATTTCTGTTTCCCTCCTTTCACCTTTCCTCCTTCTTTCCTTCCTTCTCTGCAGTCCATCCCACCTTCCTCCTTTACTTTCTCTTCATACCCCTCCATTTCCCCCACAGTTCCCTCTTCCTTCCTCCTCCTTCCCTTTTCTATCTCTTCTCCCTTCCCTCCTTCTATCTCTTCCTTCCCTCCTTCTATCTCTTCCTTCCCTCCTTCTATCTCTCCCTTCCCTCCTTCTATCTCTTCCTTCCCTCCTTCTATCTCTCCTTCCTCTTCTATCTCTCCCTTCCCTCCTTCTATCTCTCCTTCCCTCCTTCTATCTCTTCCTTCCCTCCTTCTATCTCTCCCTTCCCTCCTTCTATCTCTTCTCCCTCTTCTACCTCTCCTTCCTCCTTATCTCTCCTTCCCTCCTTCTATCTCTTCCTTCCCCCTTGCTTTCCCCTCTTCTCGCCCTCTATTTCTACCTTCCCTCCCTCCTTTCTCCATCCTCCCCCCCCCCCCCCCCTTTTTTATTAAATTAATTTTCTTCTTCTTCTTCACCATGTTCTCCTTCCATTCCCTCCTTTCCTCCAGCTTTCACCTCTTCTTCCTTCCTCCTTTCTCCAGCTTTTACCTCTTCTTCCTTCCCTCCTTTCCTCCAGCTTTTACCTCTTCTTCCTTCCCTCCTTTGTCTGTTTTCACTTCTGTCTTCTCTCCACAGTCCACACTGTCTGTGTCTACTTTGCTCTGTCTGATGTCTGTGTCTACTTTGCCCTGTCTGATGTCTGTGTCTACTTTGCCCGGTCTGATGTCTGTGTCTACTTTGCTCTGTCTGATGTCTGTGTCTACTTTGCCCTGTCTGATCTTTGGCTGTACTCTCTCCACTCTTTGTTCCAACCTGGAAGAAGTCGATGGTTTGTTTTGTGCTTGTCATAACTAAGCTTTTTCCAGCAGCTCGGTGACTACATGGAATGACTTCACGAAAGCATCATCACAACCTGACTGCAAACAATACACATCAGTTGTCTGGACACAGTCCAAAGCGTCTCTGCTGGAAATTCTGGTTTTGCCTTCTCCACAGTCGTCCTCTCCATCTGATGCATCCTGGGTGACTGTTTCTGTGGCTGTTGACGTGGACGGAGATGGAACAGTTGGGCAAGTTGCTGACGCCATTGTTGCACCCCCATCCTCCACACCTCAGCAGTCAGAGGAAGACATGCTCCATTCTTCCAAGAGACGTGTAAGAAGAGGCTCCTGTTTTCCATGATCCTTGGGGTCAGCGGGTATGAACAGAACGAACTGCTTCAGGAAACCCTAAACGATGTACGAATCCAAAAGTTCGCCAAGAGAACCGAGGGCGTGTCAGCCCTACTGCAAGATTCTGGTGCAAGGGAAAGAACCATTGCTTCGACAATTTTATTAGTAGTTGTTTCCCTTACATTATCAACCTCACCTTCTCTTGTGCAATGCAACATTATTATAAAAACTGGATAAATCGTGATCATTACATATTTGAGTTTGGTAGCGGATGTTTTAGGAAGAAAATAAAGATGAATAAGTCTACAACATAAATTCGGAAGCCAGGATTAAACAATAGCTGTGACATATTTTTTATTTTTTTTTTTAATCTGTTGCTCCATAATTGACACAGTTTCAAAGTAAAGAAATAATTTTGAGCTTGAGACTGAAAAAGAAATTATAACAGTAGCCTGCATCCAGTCAGTGTTTTTCTTCCGCATTTCTGTTTGTTCGTTTGTTTTGTTTCGTTTTTTTGTTTTGTTCTGGTTTTGTTTTTTGTTACTGGTTTTGTTTTGCACCTTGTGCTTTGCACTTGCTAGTCTGGGAGAGGAAGTGACAATTGGCATACTGGTGGGTCAAAACGGTCACCAAGACCTCGCCACTGGTGACCTTGGAGCTCTGGCCCAGGGACCAGAACCCACGTGGACACTTGCCATGTCCAGCATCAGGAATGACGGTCATGACATTATTTTCAACCTAGTTCATAATCAAAACAAGAGATTTTTTTTAAAATCATTTTAAGATTTTTTTTAAAAGTCATCTGGGACTGTTATTTCAGATGTATGCACACAAAATCTTTATTCCTTTGTGGGGGGGTTGTTTTGTTGTTGTTGGGGGGGGGGGGTATTTTCTTTGGCAAGATGGTGTGTGTTTTGCACATGTTTGCAGACCGTTAAGGCAGCCCCATTCCACCTTGCAGGACAATGTCTGGACAGAAAGTTTATCAGGGCTGTAGAGATCACACCCTGTCTACAAACACAGCCAGACCTGCAGGTTCCATCCCCATCAGGGCTGTAGAGATCACACCCTGTCTACACACAGCCAGACCTGCAGGTTCCATCCCCATCAGGGCTGTAGAGATCACACCCTGTCTACACACAGCCAGACCTGCAGGTTCCATCCCCATCAGGGCTGTAGAGATCACACCCTGTCTACAAACAGCCAGACCTGCAGGTTTCATCCCCATCAGGGCTGTAGAGATCACACCCTGTCTACACACAGCCAGACCTGCAGGTTCCATCCCCATCAGAGCCCCGGCTTTTTCCCCATCTTCTAGACCTTGAGCAGCAGTCTGGGTGCTAGTCTTTCAGATGATAGGATAAACCAATGTCCAATGTGGAACACAAATTCAAGCATGAAAGAGAACCCACAGCAACAAGAGTCATTCTGTGGGGAAAAAACCCACACACTGACAATGAAACAAAACTCCCTGGCAACATTCTGTAGGGGGAAAACCACACTGACAGTGAAACAAAACTCCCTGGCAATATTCTGTAGGGGAAAAAACCCACACACTGACAGTGAAACAAAACTCCCTGGCAACATTCTGTAGGGGGAAAAACCCACACACTGACAGTGAAACAAAACTCCCTGGCAACATTCTGTGGGGAAAAACCACACACTGACAGTGAAACAAAACGAAACACAGACGGAAAAGAAAAAAGAAAAAGTTTAATGATGGGTGGTGCGGTGTTGCCCTTGTGGCGGTGTGCTCTCTCTCCCCGTGGAGAGCAGCCAGCATTCGATCAATGTTCATGCAGAGAGAAACGGGTTATAACGGATGTTCATGCAGAGAGAAACGGGTTATAACGGATGTTCATGCAGAGAGAAACGGGTTATAACGGATTTTCATGCAGAGAGAAACGGGTTATAACGGATTTTCATGCAGAGAGAAACGGGTTATAACGGATTTTCATACAGAGAGAAACGGGTTATAACGGATGTTCATGCAGAGAGAAACGGGTTATAACGGATTTTCATGCAGAGAGAAACGGGTTATAACGGATTTTCATGCAGAGAGAAACGGGTTATAACGGATTTTCATGCAGAGAGAAACGGGTTATAACGGATTTTCATGCAGAGAGAAACGGGTTATAACGGATGTTCATGCAGAGAGAAACGGGTTATAACGGATGTTCATGCAGAGAGAAACGGGTTATAACGGATTTTCATGCAGAGAGAAACGGGTTATAACGGATTTTCATACAGAGAGAACGGGTTTAAACGGATTTTCATACAGAGAGAAACGGGTTATAACGGATGTTCATGCAGAGAGAAACGGGTTATAACGGATTTTCATGCAGAGAGAAACGGGTTATAGCGGATTTTCATGCAGAGAGAAACGGGTTATAACGGATTTTCATGCAGAGAGAAACGGGTTATAACGGATTTTCATGCAGAGAGAAACGGGTTATAAAGGATTTTCATACAATCTACTTCGAGCTCAGACAGAACAGGGGCAGACAGCAAAGATAGCTGAGAACTTTTAGCACGACATGACTTGACTCTTGTTTGGTGTGGTTGTTCTATAGTCCCAGCATAGCTGTCTGATTCAGGGACTGTACCATCAACCTACCATCGCCACCTTTTGACATTGTACTTGACTGTTGTTGGTGTTGTTGCTGTTGTCACAACTATTTATAGGGCCACATCACGTGACTAATTTGACAGCATATAGCCCCCGAACAGGAAAGTTCCCGAAAAGTACAGGTGAGGCGATATATTCCCATCCTAGACAAGATCCACCTGGGTGATTATTGCCAGAGATCCGAACAGGACAGACAGGGAGGAACGATCGAGAAGAAAGGGGTGGGGTCCTGCACGTGCAGACATTTATTTATTCTCCTACACTACACGTGACATCATGGCACACAGTTGTTCTCCTACACTACACGTGACATCATGGCACACAGCTGTTCTCCTACACTACACATGGCACACAGCTGTTCTCCTACACTACACATGGCACACAGTTGTTCTCTTACACTACACGTGACATCATGGCACACAGCTGTTCTCCTACACTACACATGGCACACAGCTGTTCTCCTACACTACACGTGACATCATGGCACACAGCTGTTCTCCTACACTACACATGGCACACAGTTGTTCTCCTACACTACACATGGCACACAGCTGTTCTCCTACACTACACGTGACATCATGGCACACAGCTGTTCTCCTACACTACACAGGACATCATGGCACACAGCTGTTCTCCTACACTACACGTGACATCATGGCACACAGCTGTTCTCCTACACTACACGTGACATCATGGCACACAGCTGTTCTCCTACACTACACATGACATCATGGCACACAGTTGTTCTCCTACACTACACATGGCACACAGCTGTTCTCCTACACTACACGTGACATCATGGCACACAGCTGTTCTCCTACACTACGCATGACATCATGGCACACAGCTGTTCTCCTACACTACACGTGACATCATGGCACACAGCTGTTCTCCTACACTACACATGGCACACAGCTGTTCTCCTACACTACACGTGACATCATGGCACACAGCTGTTCTCCTACACTACACTTGACATCATGGCACACAGCTGTTCTCCTACACTACATCATGGCACACAGCTGTTCTCCTACACTACATCATGGCACACAGTTGTTCTCCTACACTACACGTGACATCATGGCACACAGTTCTCCTACACTACACTTGACATCATGGCACACAGCTGTTCTCCTACACTACATCATGGCACACAGTTGTTCTCCTACACTACACGTGACATCATGGCACACAGTTGTTCTCCTACACTACACGTGACATCATGGCACACAGCTGTTCTCCTACACTACACGTGACATCATGGCACACAGCTGTTCTCCTACACCACACATGACATCATGGCACACAGCTGTTCTACACTACACATGGCACACAGCTGTTCTCCTACACTACACGTGACATCATGGCACACAGCTGTTCTCCTACACTACACTTGACATCATGGCACACAGCTGTTCTCCTACACTACATCATGGCACACAGTTGTTTTACACTACACAGGACATCATGGCACACAGCTGTTCTCCTACACTACACATGGCACACAGCTGTTCTCCTACACTACACGTGACATCATGGCACACAGTTGTTCTCCTACACTACACGTGACATCATGGCACACAGTTGTTCTCCTACACTACACGTGACATCATGGCACACAGCTGTTCTCCTACACTACACGTGACATCATGGCACACAGTTGTTCTCCTACACTACACATGACATCATGGCACACAGTTGTTCTCCTACACCACACATGACATCATGGCACACAGTTGTTCTCCTACACTACACATGGCACACATCTGTTCTCCTACACTACACGTGACATCATGGCACACAGCTGTTCTCCTACACTACGCATGACATCATGGCACACAGTTGTTCTCCTACACTACACATGACATCATGGCACGCAGCTGTTCTCCTACACCACACATGACATCATGGCACACAGCTGTTCTCCTACACTACACATGGCACACAGCTGTTCTCCTACACTACACTTGACATCATGGCACACAGTTGTTCTCCTACACTACACATGGCACACAGCTGTTCTCCTACACTACACATGGCACACAGCTGTTCTCCTACACTACACGTGACATCATGGCACACAGTTGTTCTCCTACACTACACGTGACATCATGGCACACAGCTGTTCTCCTACACTACACGTGACATCATGGCACACAGTTGTTCTCCTACACTACACATGACATCATGGCACACAGTTGTTCTCCTACACCACACATGACATCATGGCACACAGTTGTTCTCCTACACTACACGTGACATCATGGCACACATCTGTTCTCCTACACTACACGTGACATCATGGCACACAGCTGTTCTCCTACACTACGCATGACATCATGGCACACAGTTGTTCTCCTACACTACACATGACATCATGGCACACAGCTGTTCTCCTACACCACACATGACATCATGGCACACAGCTGTTCTCCTACACCACACATGACATCATGGCACACAGTTGTTCTCCTACACTACACATGACATCATGGCACGCAGCTGTTCTCCTACACCACACATGACATCATGGCACACAGCTGTTCTCCTACACTACACATGGCACACAGCTGTTCTCCTACACTACACTTGACATCATGGCACACAGTTGTTCTCCTACACTACACGTGACATCATGGCACACAGTTGTTCTCCTACACTACACTTGACATCATGGCACACAGCTGTTCTCCTACACTACACATGGCACACAGCTGTTCTCCTACACTACACGTGACATCATGGCACACAGTTGTTCTCCTACACCACACGTGACATCATGGCACACAGCTGTTCTCCTACACTACACATGGCACACAGCTGTTCTCCTACACTACACGTGACATCATGGCACACAGTTGTTCTCCTACACCACACGTGACATCATGGCACACAGTTGCACGCAGAAGCTGATCAGATCAGATCAGTGTGCTCCTTCGTGGTTCATCAACCATCTGGGAATAAAGACATGAACAGATGTGCCAGCTGCCTAAAGCAGAGAGAGAGAGAGAGAGAGAGAGAGAGAGAGAGAGAGAGAGAGAGAGAGAGTGTGTGTGTGTGTGTGTGTGTACGTGTGTGCGTGCGTGCGTGCGTGCATGCGTGTGGGTACAAGGGTGTGTGAAACTGAATGCACGTGAATGCATTCTAATAATAATTTAATGTGTGTTTTATCCTATTTTCTTATTATTTCATTCTTTTATGTCGAGGTTAATGGAATAAGCACTTATGTGCTTTTTTTTTTACATCCAGTCCCCATGTGTGTGCAATTTTGTAAATTGTCATCTGTTCCCACCACAAAATGGCCTACTCTTAGGAAAAGTGGAACAGGATTTAACGTGTGCGCAAGATGTTCTGTATGCGTACGCCGGACCTCGGTTTATAGTCTCATCTGAAGGACTTTTGGGGAGAGTGGAGTCTGCACTGATGTCAACTTCAGGGGGGGGGGGGGGGGGGGGGGGGGGTGCTAGGGTGTGTGAAACAATGGACATGAATGCATACTGATAATAATTTCATGTTTCATGGCGGGTTTTGAGGTGGGGTTTTTTATTCTTTCATTTCTAGGATAATGGAATAAGCATTCATGTACTTTTTTTCATCCAGTCCCCGTGTGTTTGCAGTTTTGTCAGTTTTGTTATCCAGTCCCACCGGCACACAATGGCCTACTCTTCTGGAAAGCAGAACAGGTTTTAAATGTGCGCAAGATGTTCTGTGTGCGTTCACACATGGTACCTCAGTTTATAGTCTTATCTGAAGGACTTGGGAGAGTGGAGTCAGCACTGATGTTAACTCCAGAGGAAAAATCCTCTTGAACAAGAATGGAACCTGGGTCAGCAGATCACAAATACATCCCTCTAACCACCAGGCTATCCCCATGGTGCGTGCATGCATGTGTGTGTGTGCAAGGGTGTGTGAAACTGAATGCACCTGAATGCATACTTATAATAATATCATGTGTTTCAGTATGCATGAGCACGGGTTGAGCATGTGTATGCATGCAGCTGTGCACACAGCACAATGTGTGTGTGAGTATTTGTGTGCATATGTTGTGTGCACATGTATTGATGCACAACTGCACATTGCTTACACTTTGTTGGATGTTTTGGCAGGATTGTTCATTTTCCTAATGATAGGAAAGAAGTGGCAAGTGACTGCCAGCCATCACTTACTTAGTACAGTACGGTATGTCTATGTGTACACACACACACACACACCACATAGCTTACTTAGTACAGTATGGTATGTCTATGTGTACACACACACCACATAGCTTACTTAGTACAGTATGGTATGTCTATGTGCACACACACACCACATAGCTTACTTAGTACAGTATGGTATGTCTATGTGTACACACACACACCACATAGCTTACTTAGTACAGTATGGTATGTCTATGTGTACACACACACACACACACACCACATAGCTTACTTAGTACAGTATGGTATGTCTATGTGCACACACACACACACACCACATAGCTTACTTAGTACAGTATGGTATGTCTATGTGTACACACACACACCACATAGCTTACTTAGTACAGTACGGTATGTCTATGTGTACACACACACACCACATAGCTTACTTAGTACAGTATGGTATGTCTATGTGTACACACACACACCACATAGCTTACTTAGTACAGTATGGTATGTCTATGTGTACACACACACACACACACACCACATAGCTTACTTAGTACAGTATGGTATGTCTATGTGTACACACACACACACACCACATAGCTTACTTAGTACAGTATGGTATGTCTATGTGTACACACACACACACACCACATAGCTTACTTAGTACAGTATGGTATGTCTATGTGTACACACACACCACATAGCTTACTTAGTACAGTACGGTATGTCTATGTGTACACACACACACACCACATAGCTTACTTAGTACAGTATGGTATGTCTATGTGTACACACACACACACACACACCACAATAGCTTACTTAGTACAGTATGGTATGTCTATGTGTACACACACACACACACACCACATAGCTTACTTAGTACAGTATGGTATGTCTATGTGTACACACACACACACCACATTTGCTTACTTAGTACAGTATGGTATGTCTATGTGTACACAGACACACACACACCACATAGCTTACTTAGTACAGTATGGTATGTCTATGTACACACACACACACACACCACATAGCTTACTTAGTACAGTATGGTATGTCTATGTGTACACACACACACACACACACACACCACATAGCTTACTTAGTACAGTACGGTATGTCTATGTACACACACACACACACACCACATAGCTTACTTAGTACAGTATGGTATGTCTATGTGTACACACACACACACACACACCACATAGCTTACTTAGTACAGTATGGTATGTCTATGTGTACACACACACACACACCACATATCTAACATAGTACAGTATACATAGACACACACACAACAACAGTACTAGTACTTAGTTCAACACACAACACAACCACATAGCTTACTTTTTTATGTTTTGTAAACACACAACACCAACATACTACTATACAACAACCCATGTTACTTAACAGTATGGTATGTTTTGTACAACACACATCACACCACACTACAAAATACTAGACAACACCACACAACACAAACATACATACACAACCCACTACTTACTAACAATTCTAGTTACAATACACACATATTTATGTAACAAATCATTGTACACACACACACAACTACGGCACCAGTACCACATAGAAACAACAAAATATTCATCACTAAGCTCAACATATATCTAGTACACATCCCAAACCAAAAACAAACTTTACATATGGAATGTCTAAACACAAACACAACACCAACATATATTACATGACTATGAAAACACACACACAACAAAATCACAACACTAGAGATACACCAATACAACAGTTCAACACACACAAGATCATTGGAATTGCAGAATACACACAAAATGCACAAACCCAGCCAATAACACACAACACAACAACAAAGTCAATTTGCAAAAAAGAAGTACTAAACACAACAAACACAAATAAGAAAGATACAATGCACAGCACAGAACCATAAAACAACAAGCAATGCAAATAACATACAATGCACACAAAAGAACATCACAACGCAACCAGAATCCACCAACACACAGCAAATCAAATAGAGCACATCAAAAGAGAATACACACACACAACACACACAGCCAATCAAATAAATGCACATGCACATAGATACACACAACACAAGCCAATGCATACTTACACATCATAGAGCAATACACACACATACACCACAAGCTCAATCAAACATACAATACATCCTAAATAAAACACATAACACAGCCAATCAAGCTAAGCACATGCAAAAGAGAGATAAAACACAACACACACACGCACTCAAACTTAAACATCAAAGGTACACCACCATACACAAAAGCAGTTCACACAACATACACATTAAGGAAAACCACATACACACCAACCAAGAAGATAACTACACAATACACTACACCAACACAAAGCTCAACAAATGCATAAAAGGGATACAACACACACAACAACCACATAGCTTACTTAGTACAGTTATGTTATGTGTACACACACCACACCAAATACATACTTATACGTATGTATTCAAGTACACACACACACACAACCACATAGCTTACTTAGTACAGTATGGTATGTCTATGTGTACACACACACACACCACATAGCTTACTTAGTACAGTATGGTATGTCTATGTACACACACACACACACACACACACCACATAGCTTACTTAGTACAGTATGGTATGTCTATGTGTACACAACACACACACACACCCACATAGCTTACTTAGTACAGTATGGTATGTCTATGTGTACACACACACACACCACATAGCTACTTAGTACAGTATGGTATGTCTATGTGTACACACACACACACACACACACACACCACATAGCTTACTTAGTACAGTATGGTATGTCTATGTGTACACACCACACACAAACACCACATAGCTTACTTAGTACAGTATGGTATGTCTATGTGTACACACACACACACACACACCACATAGCTTACTTAGTACAGTATGGTATGTCTATGTGTACACACCACACACACCACATAGCTTACTTAGTACAGTATGGTATGTCTATGTGTACACACACACACACACACACACACACCACATAGCTTACTTAGTACAGTATGGTATGTCTATGTGTACACACACACACACACACCACATAGCTTACTTAGTACAGTATGGTATGTCTATGTGTACACACACACACACACACACACACACCACATAGCTTACTTAGTACAGTATAGGTATGTCTATGTGTAACACACACACACACACCACATAGCTTACTTAGTACAGTATGGTATGTCTATGTACACACACACACACCACATAGCTTACTTAGTACAGTATGGTATGTCTATGTACACACACATCACACACACCACATAGCTTACTTAGTACAGTATGGTATGTCTATGTGTACACACACACACACACACACCACATAGCTTACTTAGTACAGTATGGTATGTCTATGTGTTACACACACACACACACCACATAGCTTACTTAGTACAGTATGGTATGTCTATGTACACACACACACACCACATAGCTTACTTAGTACAGTATGGTATGTCTATGTGTACACACACACACACACCACATAGCTTACTTAGTACAGTATGGTATGTCTATGTACACACACACACACACACCACATTGCTTACTTAGTACAGTATGGTATGTCTATGTGTACACACACACACACCACATAGCTTACTTAGTACAGTATGGTATGTCTATGTACACACACACACACACACACACACACCACATAGCTTACTTAGTACAGTACGGTATGTCTATGTGTACACACACACACACCACATAGCTTACTTAGTACAGTATGGTATGTCTATGTGTAACACACACACACACACACACCACATAGCTTACTTAGTACAGTATGGTATGTCTATGTGTACACACACACACACACACACCACATAGCTTACTTAGTACAGTATGGTATGTCTATGTGTAACACACACACACACCACATAGCTTACTTATACAGTATGGTATGTCTATGTGTACACACACACACACACACCACATAGCTTACTTAGTACAGTATGGTATGTCTATGTACACAACACACACACACCAATAGCTTACTTAGTACAGTATGGTATGTCTATGTGTACACACACACACACACACACCACCACATAGCTTACTTAGTACAGTACGGTATGTCTATGTACACACACACACACACACACCACATAGCTACTTAGTACAGTATGGTATGTCTATGTGTACACACACACACACACACACACACACACACCACATAGCTTACTTAGTACAGTATGGTATGTCTATGTGTACACACACACACACACACCACATAGCTTACTTAGTACAGTATGGTATGTCTATGTACACACACACACACACCACATAGCTTACTTAGTACAGTATGGTATGTCTATGTACACACACACACACACACCACATAGCTTACTTAGTACAGTATGGTATGTCTATGTGTACACAAACACACACACACACACACCACATAGCTTACTTAGTACAGTATGGTATGTCTATGTACACACACACACACACACACCACATAGCTTACTTAGTACAGTATGGTATGTCTATGTACACACACACACACACACCACATAGCTTACTTAGTACAGTATGGTATGTCTATGTACACACACACACCACATAGCTTACTTAGTACAGTATGGTATGTCTATGTGTACACACACACACCACATAGCTTACTTAGTACAGTATGGTATGTCTATGTGTACACACACACACACACACACCACATAGCTTACTTAGTACAGTATGGTATGTCTATGTGTACACACACACACACACACACCACATAGCTTACTTAGTACAGTATGGTATGTCTATGTGTACACACACACACACACACACCACATAGCTTACTTAGTACAGTATGGTATGTCTATGTGTACACACACACACACCACATAGCTTACTTAGTACAGTATGGTATGTCTATGTGTACACACACACACCACATAGCTTACTTAGTACAGTACGGTATGTCTATGTACACACACACACACACACACACACCACATAGCTTACATAGCACAGTATGGTATGTCTATGTGCACACACACACACACACCACATAGCTTTACTTAGTACAGTATGGTATGTCTATGTGTAACACACACACACCACATAGCTTTACTTAGTACAGTACGGTATGTCTATGTACACACACACACACACACACACCACATAGCTTACTTAGCACAGTATGGTATGTCTATGTGCACACACACACACACACCACATAGCTTACTTAGTACAGTACGGTATGTCTATGTGTACACACACACACACACACACCACATAGCTTACTTAGTACAGTATGGTATGTCTATGTGCACACACACACACACACACACCACATAGCTACTTAGTACGTATGGTATGTCTATGTGCACACACACCACACACACACCACATAGCTTACTTAGTACAGTATGTATGTCTATGTGTACACACACACACACACCACACCACATAGCTTACTTAGTACAGTATGGTATGTCTATGTACACACACACACACCACATAGCTTACTTAGTACAGTATGGATGTCTATGTGTACACACACACACACACACCACATAGCTTACTTAGTACAGTATGGTATGTCTATGTGTACACACACACACACACCACATAGCTTACTTAGTACAGTATGGTATGTCTATGTGTACACACACACACACCACATAGCTTACTTAGTACAGTAAGGTATGTCTATGTACACACACACACCACATAGCTTACTTAGTACAGTATGGTATGTCTATGTGTACACACACACACACACACACCACATAGCTTACTTAGTACAGTATGGTATGTCTATGTGTACACACACACACACACCACATAGCTTACTTAGTACAGTATGGTATGTCTATGTGTACACACACACACACACACACACCACATAGCTTACTTAGTACAGTATGGTATGTCTATGTGTACACAAACACCACATAGCTTACTTAGTACAGTATGGTATGTCTATGTGTACACACACACCACATAGCTTACTTAGTACAGTATGGTATGTCTATGTGTACACACACACACATAGCTTACTTAGTACAGTATGGTATGTCTATGTGTACACACACACCACATAGCTTACTTAGTACAGTATGGTATGTCTATGTGTACACACACACACATAGACTTACTTAGTACAGTATGGTATGTCTATGTGTACACACACACACATAGTTTACTTAGTACAGTATGATATGTCTATGTGTACACACACACACACACACACACCACATAGCTTATTTAGTACAGTATGGTATGTCTATGTGTACACACACACACACACACCACATAGCTTACTTAGTACAGTATGGTATGTCTATGTGTACACACACACCAAATATGCTTACTTAGTACACTATGGTATGTCTATGTGTACACACACACACACACACACCACATAGCTTACTTAGTACAGTAAGGTATGTCTATGTACACACACAACCACATAGCTTACTTAGAAACAGTATGGTATGTCTAGTGTCACCACACACACACACACACCACATAGCTTACTTAGTACAGTAAGGTATGTCTATGTACACACACACACCACATAGCTTACTTAGTACAGTATGGTATGTCTATGTGTACACACACACACACACACCACATAGCTTACTTAGTACAGTATGGTATGTCTATGTGTACACACACACACACACCACATAGCTTACTTAGTACAGTATGGTATGTCTAGGTGTACACACACACACACAACACACACCACATAGCTGACTTAGTACAGTATGGTATGTCTATGTGTACACAAACACCACATAGCTTACTTAGTACAGTATGGTATGTCTATGTGTACACACACACCACATAGCTTACTTAGTACAGTATGGTATGTCTATGTGTACACACACACACATAGCTTACTTAGTACAGTATGGTATGTCTATGTGTACACACACACCACATAGCTTACTTAGTAACAGTATGGTATGTCTATGTGTACACACACACACATAGCTTACTTAGTACAGTATGGTATGTCTATGTGTACACACACACACATAGCTTACTTATTACAGTATGGTATGTCTATGTGTACACACACCACACACACACACACCACACACCCACATAGCTTACTTAGTACAGTATGGTATGTCTATGTACACACACACACACCACATAGCTTACTTAGTACAGTATGGTATGTCTATGTACACACACACACACACCACATAGCTTACTTAGTAACAGTATGGTATGTCTATGTGTACACACACACACACACACACACACACACCACATAGCTTACTTAGTACAGTATGGTATGTCTATGTGTACACACACACACACACCACATAGCTTACTTAGTACAGTATGGTATGTCTATGTACACACACACACACCACATAGCTTACTTAGTACAGTATGGTATGTCTATGTGTACACACACACACACACCACATAGCTTACTTAGTACAGTATGGTATGTCTATGTACACACACACACACACCACATAGCTTACTTAGTACAGTATGGTATGTCTATGTGTACACACACACACACCACATAGCTTACTTAGTACAGTATGGTATGTCTATGTACACACACACACACACACACACACACCACATAGCTTACTTAGTACAGTACGGTATGTCTATGTGTACACACACACACACCACATAGCTTACTTAGTACAGTATGGTATGTCTATGTGTACACACACACACACACACACCACATAGCTTACTTAGTACAGTATGGTATGTCTATGTGTACACACACACACACACACCACATAGCTTACTTAGTACAGTATGGTATGTCTATGTGTACACACACACACACCACATAGCTTACTTAGTACAGTATGGTATGTCTATGTGTACACACACACACACACACCACATAGCTTACTTAGTACAGTATGGTATGTCTATGTACACACACACACACACACCACATAGCTTACTTAGTACAGTATGGTATGTCTATGTGTACACACACACACACACACACACACCACATAGCTTACTTAGTACAGTACGGTATGTCTATGTACACACACACACACACACCACATAGCTTACTTAGTACAGTATGGTATGTCTATGTGTACACACACACACACACACACACACACCACATAGCTTACTTAGTACAGTATGGTTATGTCTATGTGTACACACACACACACACACACACATAGCTTACTTAGTACAGTATGGTATGTCTATGTACACACACACACACACACCACATAGCTTACTTAGTACAGTATGGTATGTCTATGTACACACACACACACACACCACATAGCTTACTTAGTACAGTATGGTATGTCTATGTGTACACAAACACACACACACACACACCACATAGCTTACTTAGTACAGTATGGTATGTCTATGTACACACACACACACACACACCACATAGCTTACTTAGTACAGTATGGTATGTCTATGTACACACACACACACACACCACATAGCTTACTTAGTACAGTATGGTATGTCTATGTACACACAACACCACCACATAGCTTACTTAGTACAGTATGGTATGTCTATGTGTACACACACACACCACATAGCTTACTTAGTACAGTATGGTATGTCTATGTGTACACACACACACACACACACCACATAGCTTACTTAGTACAGTATGGTATGTCTATGTGTACACACACACACACACACCACATAGCTTACTTAGTACAGTATGGTATGTCTATGTGTACACACACACACACACACACCACATAGCTTACTTAGTACAGTATGGTATGTCTATGTGTACACACACACACACCACATAGCTTACTTAGTACAGTATGGTATGTCTATGTGTACACACACACACCACATAGCTTACTTAGTACAGTACGGTATGTCTATGTACACACACACACACACACCACATAGCTTACTTAGCACAGTATGGTATGTCTATGTGCACACACACACACACACCACATAGCTTACTTAGTACAGTATGGTATGTCTATGTGTACACACACACACCACATAGCTTACTTAGTACAGTACGGTATGTCTATGTACACACACACACACACACACACACACCACATAGCTTACTTAGCACAGTATGGTATGTCTATGTGCACACACACACACACACCACATAGCTTACTTAGTACAGTACGGTATGTCTATGTGTACACACACACACACACACACCACATAGCTTACTTAGTACAGTATGGTATGTCTATGTGCACACACACACACACACACACCACATAGCTTACTTAGTACAGTATGGTATGTCTATGTGCACACACACACACACACCACATAGCTTACTTAGTACAGTATGGTATGTCTATGTGTACACACACACACACACACACCACATAGCTTACTTAGTACAGTATGGTATGTCTATGTACACACACACACACCACATAGCTTACTTAGTACAGTATGGTATGTCTATGTGTACACACACACACACACCACATAGCTTACTTAGTACAGTATGGTATGTCTATGTGTACACACACACACACACCACATAGCTTACTTAGTACAGTATGGTATGTCTATGTGTACACACACACACACCACATAGCTTACTTAGTACAGTAAGGTATGTCTATGTACACACACACACCACATAGCTTACTTAGTACAGTATGGTATGTCTATGTGTACACACACACACACACACCACATAGCTTACTTAGTACAGTATGGTATGTCTATGTGTACACACACACACACACCACATAGCTTACTTAGTACAGTATGGTATGTCTATGTGTACACACACACACACACACACACCACATAGCTTACTTAGTACAGTATGGTATGTCTATGTGTACACAAACACCACATAGCTTACTTAGTACAGTATGGTATGTCTATGTGTACACACACACCACATAGCTTACTTAGTACAGTATGGTATGTCTATGTGTACACACACACACACATAGCTTACTTAGTACAGTATGGTATGTCTATGTGTACACACACACCACATAGCTTACTTAGTACAGTATGGTATGTCTATGTGTACACACACACACATAGCTTACTTAGTACAGTATGGTATGTCTATGTGTACACACACACACATAGCTTACTTAGTACAGTATGGTATGTCTATGTGTACACACACACACACACACACACCACATAGCTTACTTAGTACAGTATGGTATGTCTATGTGTACACACACACACACACACCACATAGCTTACTTAGTACAGTATGGTATGTCTATGTGTACACACACACACCACATAGCTTACTTAGTACACTATGGTATGTCTATGTGTACACACACACACACACACACCACCACATAGCTTACTTAGTACAGTAAGGTATGTCTATGTACACACACACCACATAGCTTACTTAGTACAGTATGGTATGTCTATGTGTACACACACACACACACACACACCACATAGCTTACTTAGTACAGTAAGGTATGTCTATGTACACACACACACCACATAGCTTACTTAGTACAGTATGGTATGTCTATGTGTACACACACACACACACACCACATAGCTTACTTAGTACAGTATGGTATGTCTATGTGTACACACACACACACACCACATAGCTTACTTAGTACAGTATGGTATGTCTATGTGTACACACACACACACACACACACCACATAGCTTACTTAGTACAGTATGGTATGTCTATGTGTACACAAACACCACATAGCTTACTTATTACAGTATGGTATGTCTATGTGTACACACACACCACATAGCTTACTTAGTACAGTATGGTATGCCCTATGTGTACACACACACACATAGCTTACTTAGTACAGTATGGTATGTCTATGTGTACACACACACCACATAGCTTACTTAGTACAGTATGGTATGTCTATGTGTACACACACACACATAGCTTACTTAGTACAGTATGGTATGTCTATGTGTACACACACACACATAGCTTACTTAGTACAGTATGGTATGTCTATGTGTACACACACACACACACACACACACACACACCACATAGCTTACTTAGTACAGTATGGTATGTCTATGTGTACACACACACACACACACACACACACACACACCACATAGCTTACTTAGTACAGTATGGTATGTCTATGTGTACACACACACACCACATAGCTTACTTAGTACAGTATGGTATGTCTATGTGCACACACACACACACACACACCACATAGCTTACTTAGTACAGTAAGGTATGTCTATGTACACACACACACACACACCACATAGCTTACTTAGTACAGTATGGTATGTCTATGTGTACACACACACACCACATAGCTTACTTAGTACAGTATGGTATGTCTATGTGCACACACACACACACCACATAGCTTACTTAGTACAGTATGGTATGTCTATGTGTACACACACACACACACACCACATAGCTTACTTAGTACAGTATGGTATGTCTATGTACACACACACACACACACACACCACATAGCTTACTTAGCACAGTATGGTATGTCTATGTGTACACACACACACACACACCACATAGCTTACTTAGTACAGTATGGTATGTTTATGTGTACACACACACACACACCACATAGCTTACTTAGTACAGTATGGTATGTCTATGTGTACACACACACACCACATAGCTTACTTAGTACAGTATGGTATGTCCATGTGCACACACACACACCACATAGCTTACTTAGTACAGTATGGTATGTCTATGTACACACACACACACACACCACATAGCTTACTTAGTACAGTATGGTATGTCTATGTGTACACACACACACACACACACCACATAGCTTACTTAGTACAGTATGGTATGTCTATGTGTACACACACACACACCACATAGCTTACTTAGTACAGTATGGTATGTCTATGTGTACACACACACACCACATAGCTTACTTAGTACAGTACGGTATGTCTATGTACACACACACACACACACACACCACATAGCTTACTTAGCACAGTATGGTATGTCTATGTGCACACACACACACACACCACATAGCTTACTTAGTACAGTATGGTATGTCTATGTGTACACACACACACCACATAGCTTACTTAGTACAGTACGGTATGTCTATGTACACACACACACACACACACACCACATAGCTTACTTAGCACAGTATGGTATGTCTATGTGCACACACACACACACACCACATAGCTTACTTAGTACAGTACGGTATGTCTATGTGTACACACACACACACACACACACACACACCACATAGCTTACTTAGTACAGTATGGTATGTCTATGTCCACACACACACACACACACACCACATAGCTTACTTAGTACAGTATGGTATGTCTATGTGCACACACACACACACACCACATAGCTTACTTAGTACAGTATGGTATGTCTATGTGTACACACACACACACACACACCACATAGCTTACTTAGTACAGTATGGTATGTCTATGTACACACACACACACCACATAGCTTACTTAGTACAGTATGGTATGTCTATGTGTACACACACACACACACACCACATAGCTTACTTAGTACAGTATGGTATGTCTATGTGTACACACACACACACACCACATAGCTTACTTAGTACAGTATGGTATGTCTATGTGTACACACACACACACACACACACCACATAGCTTACTTAGTACAGTATGGTATGTCTATGTACACACACACACCACATAGCTTACTTAGTACAGTATGGTATGTCTATGTGTACACACACACACACACACCACATAGCTTACTTAGTACAGTATGGTATGTCTATGTGTACACACACACACACACCACATAGCTTACTTAGTACAGTATGGTATGTCTATGTGTACACACACACACACACACACCACATAGCTTACTTAGTACAGTATGGTATGTCTATGTGTACACAAACACCACATAGCTTACTTAGTACAGTATGGTATGTCTATGTGTACACACACACCACATAGCTTACTTAGTACAGTATGGTATGTCTATGTGTACACACACACACATAGCTTACTTAGTACAGTATGGTATGTCTATGTGTACACACACACCACATAGCTTACTTAGTACAGTATGGTATGTCTATGTGTACACACACACACATAGCTTACTTAGTACAGTATGGTATGTCTATGTGTACACACACAAAACACATAGCTTACTTAGTACAGTATGGTATGTCTATGTGTACCACACACACACACACACACACACACACCACATAGCTTACTTAGTACAGTATGGTATGTCTATGTGTACACACACACACACACACACACACCACATAGCTTACTTAGTACAGTATGGTATGTCTATGTGTACACACACACACCACATAGCTTACTTAGTACACTATGGTATGTCTATGTGTACACACACACACACACACACCACATAGCTTACTTAGTACAGTAAGGTATGTCTATGTACACACACACCACATAGCTTACTTAGTACAGTATGGTATGTCTATGTGTACACACACACACACACACACACCACATAGCTTACTTAGTACAGTATGGTATGTCTATGTACACACACACACCACATAGCTTACTTAGTACAGTATGGTATGTCTATGTGTACACACACACACACACACCACATAGCTTACTTAGTACAGTATGGTATGTCTATGTGTACACACACACACACACCACATAGCTTACTTAGTACAGTATGGTATGTCTATGTGTACACACACACACACACACACCACATAGCTTACTTAGTACAGTATGGTATGTCTATGTGTACACAAACACCACATAGCTTACTTAGTACAGTATGGTATGTCTATGTGTACACACACACCACATAGCTTACTTAGTACAGTATGGTATGTCTATGTGTACACACACACACACATAGCTTACTTAGTACAGTATGGTATGTCTATGTGTACACACACACCACATAGCTTACTTAGTACAGTATGGTATGTCTATGTGTACACACACACACATAGCTTACTTAGTACAGTATGGTATGTCTATGTGTACACACACACACATAGCTTACTTAGTACAGTATGGTATGTCTATGTGTACACACACACACACACACACACACACACCACATAGCTTACTTAGTACAGTATGGTATGTCTATGTGTACACACACACACACACACACACACACACCACATAGCTTACTTAGTACAGTATGGTATGTCTATGTGTACACACACACACCACATAGCTTACTTAGTACAGTATGGTATGTCTATGTGCACACACACACACACACACACCACATAGCTTACTTAGTACAGTAAGGTATGTCTATGTACACACACACACACACACCACATAGCTTACTTAGTACAGTATGGTATGTCTATGTGTACACACACACACCACATAGCTTACTTAGTACAGTATGGTATGTCTATGTGCACACACACACACACACCACATAGCTTACTTAGTACAGTATGGTATGTCTATGTGTACACACACACACACACACCACATAGCTTACTTAGTACAGTATGTATGTCTATGTACACACACACACACACACACACACACCACATAGCTTACTTAGCACAGTATGGTATGTCTATGTGTACACACACACACACACACACCACATAGCTTACTTAGTACAGTATGGTATGTCTATGTGTACACACACACACACACCACATAGCTTACTTAGTACAGTATGGTATGTCTATGTGTACACACACACACCACATAGCTTACTTAGTACAGTATGGTATGTCCATGTGCACACACACACACCACATAGCTTACTTAGTACAGTATGGTATGTCTATGTACACACACACACACACACCACATAGCTTACTTAGTACAGTATGGTATGTCTATGTACACACACACACACACACCACATAGCTTACTTAGTACAGTATGGTATGTCTATGTACACACACACACACACACCACATAGCTTACTTAGTACAGTATGGTATGTCTATGTACACACACACACACCACATAGCTTACTTAGTACAGTATGGTATCTCTATGTGTACACACACACACACACACACCACATAGCTTACTTAGTACAATATGGTATGTCTATGTGTACACACACACACACATAGCTTACCTAGTACAGTATGGTATGTCTATGTACACACACACACACCACATAGCTTACTTAGTACAGTATGGTATGTCTATGTGTACACACACACACACACACCACATAGCTTACTTAGTACAGTATGGTATGTCTATGTGTACACACACACACCACATAGCTTACTTAGTACAGTATGGTATGTCTATGTACACACACACACACACACCACATAGCTTACTTAGTACAGTATGGTATGTCTATGTACACACACACACACACACACACCACATAGCTTACTTAGTACAGTATGGTATGTCTATGTGTACACACACACACACACACCACATAGCTTACTTAGTACAGTATGGTATGTCTATGTGTACACACACACACACCACATAGCTTACTTAGTACAGTATGGTATGTCTATGTGTACACACACACACACACACACACACACCACATAGCTTACTTAGTACAGTATGGTATGTCTATGTGTACACACACACACACACCACAGCTTACTTAGTACAGTATGGTATGTCTATGTGTACACACACACACACACACCACATAGCTTACTTAGTACAGTATGGTATGTCTATGTGTACACACACACACACCACATAGCTTACTTAGTACAGTATGGTATGTCTATGTGTACACACACACACACACACACACACCACATAGCTTACTTAGTACAGTATGGTATGTCTATGTGTACACACACACACACACCACATAGCTTACTTAGTACAGTATGGTATGTCTATGTGTACACACACACACACACACACACACACCACATAGCTTACTTAGTACAGTATGGTATGTCTATGTGTACACACACACACACACCACATAGCTTACTTAGTACAGTATGGTATGTCTATGTACACACACACACACCACATAGCTTACTTAGTACAGTATGGTATGTCTATGTACACACACACACACACACCACATAGCTTACTTAGTACAGTATGGTATGTCTATGTGTACACACACACACACACACACACACACACACACACACCACATAGCTTACTTAGTACAGTATGGTATGTCTATGTGTACACACACACACACACCACATAGCTTACTTAGTACAGTATGGTATGTCTATGTACACACACACACACCACATAGCTTACTTAGTACAGTATGGTATGTCTATGTGTACACACACACACACACCACATAGCTTACTTAGTACAGTATGGTATGTCTATGTACACACACACACACACACCACATAGCTTACTTAGTACAGTATGGTATGTCTATGTGTACACACACACACACCACATAGCTTACTTAGTACAGTATGGTATGTCTATGTACACACACACACACACACACACACCACATAGCTTACTTAGTACAGTATGGTATGTCTATGTGTACACACACACACACACACCACATAGCTTACTTAGTACAGTATGGTATGTCTATGTGTACACACACACACACCACATAGCTTACTTAGTACAGTATGGTATGTCTATGTGTACACACACACACACACACACACCACATAGCTTACTTAGTACAGTATGGTATGTCTATGTGTACACACACACACACACCACATAGCTTACTTAGTACAGTATGGTATGTCTATGTGTACACACACACACACACACCACATAGCTTACTTAGTACAGTATGGTATGTCTATGTGTACACACACACACACCACATAGCTTACTTAGTACAGTATGGTATGTCTATGTGTACACACACACACACACACACACACACCACATAGCTTACTTAGTACAGTATGGTATGTCTATGTGTACACACACACACACACACACCACATAGCTTACTTAGTACAGTATGGTATGTCTATGTGTACACACACACACACACACACACACACCACATAGCTTACTTAGTACAGTATGGTATGTCTATGTGTACACACACACACACACCACATAGCTTACTTAGTACAGTATGGTATGTCTATGTACACACACACACACCACATAGCTTACTTAGTACAGTATGGTATGTCTATGTACACACCACACACACACACCACATAGCTTACTTAGTACAGTATGGTATGTCTATGTGTACACACACACACACACACACCACATAGCTTACTTAGTACAGTATGGTATGTCTATGTACACACACACAACACACACCACATAGCTTACTTAGTACAGTATGGTATGTCTATGTGTACACACACACACCACCACACACACACACACAGTCACACACAAAAACAAACAATTCCAAATTCAAAGTATGTATTCTTTGACTCTTGAGGTAAGGAGAATAAAATACATATTATTGTGTTCAAACTTCCAGGCCAGGTATACTCATTTGATGATTGTGAAGCATACAAAGTACTTTGGCTACAGATACCAACACTCAAAACCAATATCACACACACACACACAAGCTCAATGCAAATGCATACAATGCACATGCACATAAGAGAGATACACACACACATACACACACAAGCTCAATGCAAATGCTTACAATGCACATGCACATAAGAGAGATACACACACACATACACACACAAGCTCAATGCAAATGCATACAATGCACATGCACATAAGAGAGATACACACACACATACACACACAAGCTCAATGCAAATGCATACAATGCACATGCACATAAGAGAGATACACACACACATACACACACAAGCTCAATGCAAATGCATACAATGCACATGCACATAAGAGAGATAACACACACATACACACACAAGCTCAATGCAAATGCATACAATGCACATGCACATAAGAGAGATACACACACACATACACACACAAGCTCAATGCAAATGCTTACAATGCACATGCACATAAGAGAGATACACACACACATACACACACAAGCTCAATGCAAATGCTTACAATGCACATGCACATAAGAGAGATACACACACACATACACACACAAGCTCAATGCAAATGCTTACAATGCACATGCACATAAGAGAGATACACACACACATACACACACAAGCTCAATGCAAATGCATACAATGCACATGCACATAAGAGAGATACACACACATACACACACAAGCTCAATGCAAATGCATACAATGCACATAAGAGAGATACACACACACACACACACACACAAGCTCAATGCAAATGCATACAATGCACATAAGAGAGATAGAAAAAATATATACACACACAGTTATACGGGTTTCCCAACTTCGCTTTAAAAAACACACCTCCATATCTATGGAGATGTTTGCAGCCATTCTCAAGGACTGTCAATTCTGTCTAGAGAGGGGAAAAGGGGGGAATGGAGGGGGGAGGGTTCAAACTGCCCTAAAAAATTTTTACCTAGATCAGGGACTGAAACCAAGAGAATTGCCATAACCAGAACATTGTAACTTGTTAGTTCTTTGAGTTATACATTTTTAACACTTATATGTTGACAGCTGGTGAGCAGGACCACAACATTCTTCAGGAAATTCACTTTTTCTGTTTCTATCATGTTTGTGATATCAGCAACAGTGAAACAGAAATTGTCAAATCAAACTAATATCAGCCAACTATTAAACAAAGAAAGGAAAAGAGAGACACACACACACACTTTTTTTTTTTAAAGGAAAATTAAAATTTTACCACAGAGTGTACATCAAACATTCAAAGTATTGAATATCTAAACTTATATGATATGCGCATCAATCATTCAAAGTATTGAATATCTAAATTTATATGATATGCGCATCAATCATTCAAAGTATTGAATATCTAAATATATTCATATGATATACTTCTACATTAGCACATAGTTTACATACAATCAACTGTTCACAATGCTGAATTCTACTCTTGCTATGTCTTTGCTGTTGGTGCATTTGTAGATCAGGATGGAAGTGACACGGTTTCAAAAACAAGGGAAGTAAATCACTTGTAATCTGAGTGAGATGCTACCAACTCTAGTGCTTGTGTAAATGCTCAGACAGACAGATACCAAGACAGCACATCACTCAAATAAAGACTGTAGTGTACTTAATTTTGCGTACTCTTCATCAAAATGAAATATTCACAATTGAAGATAGTTTGTACACATAAATATTGTACTATTAGTTTGAATATTGGAACACTGTGCATGCAAATGCACACATTACAACTGATATTGCTCCTCTTACATAGCAAACCACTGGCAAACAGTGACATGGTATTGGAAAATCATTATAATTAATTATGCAAAAAAGACTGAAAAGGCCCCACACTAACATGAACACATCAAAATGCACACAAACTGATAAAATAGAAACTGTGCCCCCTGTTTTACATAGTGAGCAGCTTGCACAGTCAGTGAGTAGCACCACTGGTAATGTGGACCAAACAACTCCACTACCATAAAAAACCTACATTTTGAATAAATTACTAACTGTTGAGTCGATGCACACAAACATGGCTACATGGCTGAAAGTAAACAAATTTAAAAGAAGTCAACTTGGTTTATCATAGCAATATAATATTCTGAAACAGCACAATCAGTGAATTACCCATGAAAATAAGTTAAAACTGCTATTTATGAAAATGAATTAGCAATCAATTCTATCAATACACACACACACACACACACACACACACAGGGGGCATATCCTGAGAAAGCAAGATCCTGAAGTGTTTTAAGAGTGAAACTGTAAAGTGCCAAAAACAGATATCACAAATTTCGAAAGACACATGAACAACAGAAAACATGTTGTCAAACTGAACAAGTGCTGAAGAAAGATCAAGTTTATAATGTGAATGATCCGCCATTTGTGTTTGCTGCTTACAATTTTTCATAGAGCTACAAATGAACAAATCATGAACATCACATGAAAATGGAGTATTTTCAGGATTTACATTTGTTTTTATAGATATAAAATGATTGTAATACCAGTTTTACATTCAAGAAACCAAACACATGACTTCAAGTCCCATGCAATTCATAGCAATCATAACAGAAGAAACCAAATGCATTAAATCATAATGCCATAGCAAGCACTCACCCAAGAAATCTGACAAGTACATAACACAACAGACTACAGTAAATGTTTCGGAATGTGATTTCTGCCAATCTCTCTCTCCCCTCTCTCTCTCTCTCTCTCTCTCCTCTCTCTCTCTCTCTCTCTCTCTCTCTCTCTCACACACACACACACACACACAGGGGCATATCCACATCTACAGACAATGCCACAATAACAAAAGCCAATACATGTGTACATTAATACAATTTGGAATCAAAAGGAATAGTTGTAAGCAGACATCATATTCAATAAAACATGGATTAAAACATGGATACATCTTACTGGGCCCATGACTTTTTTTCTTTTATTTGGGGAAGGGGGGGGGGGGGGGCTAATGGTTTGTTTGGGTTTTTCTTTTTGTATTTCACAGAAGAAAAAAAATCCTGCTGTAAAAAATATTAAGCACTGGATTAATACATGACAAGAGATGCAGTAGGAGGCACCGTGGTCGAGTGGTTTAGGCGGTCAACTCATGATCCAGAGGTCGCAGGTTCGATCCCCGCTCGGCTCGGTGTTCTGTCCTTGGGAAAGACACTTTACTCCTATTTTCCTCACTCCACCCAGGTGTACAAGTGGGTACCAGCTCTGCTGGGGAAGTATCTGGCGACAGACTAGCGTCCTGTCACAGGGGTGGTGAAAAACCATCAGTTCGCTTAACGCTACAGAAACCGGGATAAGCTCCGGCTCTATGGGCCTTCTGGCTTGAAAGAACATACTTCTATTTTTTTTTTAAGAGATGCAGTCCCAAAATAGACAAGTAAAATTACCACCAAAAACGATTTTTTAACTAAATGGCTAATCAGATCCGAGTCAAATTCAGCCATTCCTCAACATGGCTTTGGTAAGGACACATACTCCTCATTTCTATAGAAACCAGAAATTAAACTTTATTTGTTTTAAAAACTAATTCAAGCAACTATACAATCTGAATGCTATGAAATCAAAACACTACTAGCTGCCTGCCGTGTCATGTCAATTTTCAACACATGCTCAAAACAGATCTGTGCATGTGGAGTAACACGTCTTTTTTCTTTTCTTTACTCAGCTAGAGCTCCAAGGTTCATCAATGGTGAAATGTTTGTGTATATATATATATATATATATAATATATATATATATATTATATATATATATATATGCAACAAATCCCCCCCCCCTCCCCAATGTAGGTAGCCACATTTCGACTTCAGGGATGATGTCTACACACAACACCTGTGTGCCTGCGTTTCTTCACGTGTTGTCATCTGTACCTACCAGGCACAAAATAATCTACTCTTCTGAAAGGCGGAACAGGTTTTTAACACGTGCTCTAGGAATTCTGCATGCATTTGCACATGAGGCCTCGTTTCATAGTCTCATCCCAAGGACTTTTGACGTTCAGGTCAATTTTTTCGTCAAACTGGGAAGAAAAGGCGAGGGCAGGAATGGAACCCAGAACCTCATAGTTTGCTTGTAAGGCAGGAAAATGTCTTGACCGTCCTGCCACCGTCCTTCTTTCACTGTAAGCGAATGATCTACAGTACAAGTCTTGACAATGCATTCCCTGTAAAACCTGACGATAAATTTCTTCACAGTAAAACATGCAATACATGCACTGTAAAGAAAAAAATGGCCATTTAAAGTTGTGTTATAGCTGTTCCCTTGTACAATATATAATATCAGTTTGTCAAATCATGTCACCGAAAAACTATAGCAAAATGATGTCTACAGTCTTCCAACCACTATATAAAAAAATCAACCTCTTGGAGATCTATCTTACAATTGAAAACCAAAACCCCATAAATTTTATAATGCCTAGTCTAAATATCCTGGCTGCAAAATCCATCATCTCAAACTCACATCAAAACAGATTTGAAGACTGGCTTCCAATTATATTTAACAGCTTTAATGGCAATAACTGCAAGAGAACAGCAAAGAAAAGAAGAGGGAAAATTATTTTAACTATAAAAAAAAAATGTCCTTTGGAAAATTTATGCAGACTGTTCAAGGTGAAAGCCATATTGACCTAGAGAAAACAAGATTTGTTGATTGATTTATAAATGAATGGCAAGACCTGAACTGAAGATTATAACAAGCATTAATCTTGGCTTACAAACTGTGTGAAACCCAATGGTGATGGAATGCTCAAGGAAGACAAATTCAAAAGAGGTGACAACACCGTCATTTTCAGTGAAAACTTAATGGAGGGTCACAAAAAATCCCCCCCCCCTCCCCCCCCCAGTAGCCACATTCCAACATGGAGGAGGCTCCAGTATGAGACAAGCACCATTCAGCTTGCTTAAAGTTAACTAGCTACAACATTAATGACACAACGCTCAAATGGTCAAACTTGATGCAAATTCAGTCCCCATTGAGGTATATTATATATATATATATATATATAATATATATATATATATATATATAATAATATAATATATAAGATAAGCCTCCAGCATTGAACAGCTCACAAGAAAACACTTAGAACTATTTCATATTTAAAAACTATAGACTGCCAAAGACAATTTCATACCTGGCAGGGAAGTCTGCATAAACACAGGAGACTTCAATGCAAAACCAGGTAAAGGAAAAGACATGGACTGTGGCACTGGACCTTTTGGCCATGGCTCAACCATGACAGAGTAGATAGATCTATACACTTGCTACCTTCTGCCAAGCAAACAATTTCATCATGACAACCACTTTTTTAAAGCACCCCAATAGAAGCAGATCTATATACTTGCTACCTTCTGCCAAGCAAACAATTTCATCATGACAACCACTTTTTTACAGCACCCCAACAGAAGCAGATCTATACACTTGGATCTCACTAATAGATGTAAATCACAATCAAATATTGTATAATATATCCTGATTGACAAAATTAGGCAAATATCAGTCATTAATGCCAGAACAAGACAGGGGGCAGACAGTGACAACATATTTAAACTGGACAAGCTGTCTAACACTGACACTGTGAAGCTAAAGCCGTAGAGGTGTAATTATTTTGTATACTTTAATGCATTTGTATGAAATTGAAACATTCTATTTGAAGTACTTCTGAAAAAATGGAATAAAAATCAGGCTCCAAAACAAATCTGATGACAATTCTCCAAGGTAAGGTTGAGGGCAGAAGGGAAAGAAAGAGGCAGAGCACCATCATCCTACACAGCCAACATCACTGTGGTCAGTCATAGTCTGAGAGGCCTACAGTTGATCACAGTTCAACTCAGAAGACAGAGAGAGATGGCAAACCCTGGTGGCATTATGATTATTATGATTATGTGGAGCTCCTATCAACAACAGTGGCGATGGAAACAGCTGAGTGGAGTTGGGTACTTTGTTTTTAGCAGGGGAAGGAGGGGTTTGTACCTCAGTCAGTTACATCTCCCAGGTTCAACAGTCACCACTATATCACAATATATTATATATGCTTGAACCGCTCTTGCACACCATGGAGGTAACCCCATTCGGAGTTTGGCGAGGAGTTGTTTTGATACATGAAAATCTGAGATGATGTTCAGTTACCGAGTATCAATACTCTCCAGTAAAATCAATCAGCATAATCAACTGATGATTGCTTGCCCTTTCAAAGATCCAGAAGTTTGCTCTCTCCCTCTTTGTGCTGTAGTGACCATGTGTGGTAGTATCACAGGTTTTTTTAGAACTTCATTCTTACAGCAATTCTCTTTTTTTATGTTTTCATGAAGCAACAGTAAGTATCTGTACTTTTTTTTACCTACGACATTAAAACAGTCACCAACCACACACTTCAGACTCATGTCCTGAACAGGTTTTTTCAAAAGAAAACAACCACCACCACAAATATACTGTGCAAAACAAAGCACAAATACTGTATTCTCTTATCATGAAATTGAAAGGTAGGCCTTTGCCGTGTTACTTTGTTAAACGAATTTTATTTCATGTATAGGCCTACTAAAAAAGGTAAAGGTGTCCCATAACCTATAAGGTTGTACAACTTGTAGGGGAGCGAGGCATCAGAGATCTCACTTCTCTAGGGGCCAGCATTTTGAGGGCGGCACCCATCTCCTCTCCCCCCATCTCCTCTCCCTCGATGCTTTACCTTCCCTGACCTTAAAGAGGCAGGTACCCATTTACAGCTGGATGAACAGGGTCACTGTAATAATAATATATGGAATTTCTACAGTGCTGAATCCTGCAAAACAAATAGAAGCGATTGCATTCAAATAATTTACACGCATGCAACTTTCCTCAAATAACATATTTCAAATTTATGCACACACACATACATGTATACACACACACTCACACACACTTAGGTGGTGATGAAGGAGATGAAGGATACTGTTGAAAAGCAGGATCAGATATGAGGGGAAAGTGTCAGTAAATAAGTGGTTTTGAGGCTTGATTGGAAGGTATCAAGTGAAGGCTTTTGGCAAACTGCACTGAAGCCAAGTCGGGCAAATGGTCACTCATCCAAGTGGTAACCATGCTCAACAATGCTTAACTTGGCTGGGGGAAAGCCAGTGCTCTGACCACTGAGCTATCCTGTCCCCATTGGCCTACTACAACTTATATTATTTAAGGGGGGGTGTAGTTTCTGATGTAAACAAGTGAAGTAAAACAAGCTAAGGACCAAAAAGAAATAGCACTGAACACAGGAACTAGCAAACCTTTTTTTTTTAATAAAACAAAATCACTCAAAGTTAATGAACATATCTACTGTTAGTCTACAACACACACCACACTTCAACAATAGTTCGCCAGCATACAATGTCCCACTGTTTGGACGAAAAGATTTGTCATATGTGCGAATTGTGCATGAACAGCCCTTCGCTCTCGAGCCTGCCTACCCGCACACGAACTTTTCTTACATTCCTAATATCACAAATGAGCAACCATGGAAAAGGAATCAGGAACCAAGTCAAAAATCCATAATCTACAACTCTTCGCTCTTAAAAGACGTAGGCCTAGTGGACGACGTGTCGGCTGAAGTAGCGTCGCCATGTTCTGAAACTGAAACCAATAGGCCCGATCTTCGTACAGCTTCCAGGACTAAACGTTGTTCGGCCAGTAACTTCTTGAGATATTCAATGTTTTTAATTTTATTTTGATCTGTTGAGGCACGGCATCTACATGTAGAGTTCATCGCTGTAACTTTATCACAAACTTTGGTACCCGAGTCGGTCTCTCTTCGGTTGGGGCAGCTTGGTGAATCACAGGGCGAGTTTTCCAAAAGAATCGGCCTCTTTCTTGCAGGAGTGTTTTTGTTGTCCTTGGGACTTGGGTACGGCACATGCCGTTTCGTTCCACTCACTTTTGTGCGAGCTTTTAGGCACAACACCTTCTGCATTTGCTCAGTTACTTCTTTAACTTCTTGCTCGTATAAATCAAACTTCGTCTTTTCGTACTTTGGCTTTGGCACTGGCATTTTTACACACGTTCTGTGCTGCGATTTTCAACCAACTCGTGCTCTTACTCGACGCACGTTGGGCATGTTTGTTTACTCTCTGTTGGGAGACTGATTCACAAGACGAATATCCTTTCGCTCTGTTAATAAGTTTTCATAAAATATTTGCCGAAACAGTAATTTCACACTTTAAAAATACCCAAAGATACTTACTGACAGCTAAAATACTGCTTTTACAGGGAATTTAACTAAGCTTATAATCTATAAATAAAGACAAGTATACTTTATTTCAAATGTTTACAAACATTGTTATATTCATCCGCGCAAATTTGTTTCTATTGGTTGAGATTAAGCCGGAAACCAAAGGCTACACACCAGCTTTAGCTAGTGGGTGATTGCAATTTATTATATAATGTTCTATTGTGCTAGTCCAAAAAAAAAATTCTGCTGATTTTCACAGATTTTTTTAAAGTATGAAAAAATGCACCGTGTCCTTGTTTTGAGGATTGAGAACATAGAGCAATACCAGGTAGTCACGAGAAAGTTGTAAATGATCATCAAATGAGGATTGCGTGTGTTCTTAGAGTCCACCAAAGCTAGCAGACAACAAAATGACTGTGTGGGCACAATGTTTGTTGAAAAAAAAATCAAAACATACTACGTTTGTGCAAAATCACAGGAGTTTTTAGTCAGAGGCTAGTCTTTAACAGTAAAGCTGTTTTTAGTTTGTTTGTTTGTTTCTGTGGATGCCTTAGTACGTGTGGCATGAAGGCAATAGTAATATAGGAAAACAGAAGGAAAAGTGCAAAAAAGTAATACTGCCATGTAGCCACATAGGCATAAAGGCTCTTGCTAATTTTAGAAGAACCTATGGTCACAAACCTTTGAATCATAATTTGATAGTTTGTTAAACAGGCTGCTTTGAAACAATTGAAAAACAGTAACAACTCCAGATCTACTATTTTCAAATAAAACTTTGCTTACTGAATAACTTATAATCAGTATATCATGTCATACTGATTCATGTGATATATATATATATTTTTTTTTTATATTCTTTTTATGTCGAGGATAATGGAATAAGCACATATGTGGGGGGGGGTTTACATCCACTCCCAATCTGTATGCAGTTGTGTAAATTCTGTCATCTGTTCCCACCCGCACACGATGGCCTACTCTTACGAAAAGCGGAACAGGATTTAACGTGTGCGCAAGATGTTCTGGGTGCGTTCGCACACGGGACCTCGGTTTAAAGTCTCATCCGAAGGACTTTTGGGGAGAGTGGAATCTGGCTGATGTTAACTCCAGGGGAAAATATCCCCTTGAATGGGAATTACCCAGGTCGTCAGATTGATGTGACGTGACTTGACCTCTCTTTGAGAAGTCATTGGGACAAATGACTTCCGGTTCCAGGAAGTGTGGGGGGGGAGAGCTGGTTGATCCTGGTGGAGCTCATTCCTCGACATGTGGTAAGGTGCATGCTGGGTATGTCCGTTTCATCCCTGGTATGTCATCAGCGGTAGCTAACCTACTAATCTACAAAAGGTGGACAGGGTTTTAACATTATCTGCTGCAAGATAATCTGCATGCGTGTTCAATCTAGATTTGAGATTTGAACCTGACATCTCCCCCTCCCTCCCCCCCCCCCCCCCCCCAACCCCCCCCCTCCCCCCCCCCCCCCCCCCCCCCCCCCCCCCCTCCCCCCCCCCCCCCCCCCCCTCCCCCACCCCCCCCCCCCCCCCCCCCCCCCCCCCCCCCCCCCCCCCCCCCCCCCCCCCCCCCCCCCCCCCATCCACCAGACCATGAGTGGTGGCCTTCGTGCTAGTCTCTTGAATGAGACGATAACCAAGTTCTCATATGCAAACACACATTTAGTGCATATAAAAGAACTTAATTGCAACAAGAGTCTCACACCACACACACACACACACACACACACACAACACACACACAAAACACACCACACACAAACACACACACACACACACACACACACAGATATAGATAGACAGATAAATAAATAGATAGAGATAGATATAATGTATGGAATTTACATAGGGCTGAATCTTGTAAAGCAACAAATCAAAGCGCTCAGATGACTTTTTAAAAGAAATTTATGGGTGTGTATGCGGTTTTGTAAATTTTGTCATCTGTTCCCACTGGCACACAATGGCCTACTCTTTCGAACAGCGGAACAGGATTAACGTGTGCGCAAGATGTATAGTCTCATCCGTGTGAGTGTGTGTGTGTGTTGTGGTGTGTGTGTGGCACATGCGAGGTTCAGGCCCAAGACTTGTGATCTAGTGGGATCGGTTTGAGTCTTAATAATCATTAAGCTGCCTGTTCAGGGGATATTTCCCCTGGAGTTTTTAATTGCAACTCTCACCTCATTCCTCTTAAGTTTTCAAAGAGAGGAGACTTTAACACCCAGGTGCCCTCTGCAAACACTGGCCATAAAGCAGGCAACAGACCCCCTCAACCTTAAGGCCGGGTCTGTCAGGCTGAAACAGATCCCCAACGATTGTCCTATGTCACTGTAAAAGTATGTCTTAGCAGCTGGTGGTGTCAGGTTCAACCCGACCATTGGAGATAGAGTGTTTTCTATTTTTTATGTGTTTTTGTTTTCTATTTCTATTTTATAGAGTGTTTTCTATTTGGATCAGGTTGAAACGGCCAGCTCCCAGCCTACAGCCATCAGCTCTCATCATCATCATCAATGCCTTTGTGCCTTATTGGCAAGTAGGGCAGCAACAAATGTTCTCCACTCCTGTCTGTCCTGGGCCAGCTTCTGAATGGTTCCCCAGGTATGTTGGAAGGTCTTCAGCTCTGTTTCGACAGTCCGACGCCAAGTGTTCTTGGGTCGTCCTCGTTTGCATTTTCCCTCTGGTGTCCAGTGGAGGGCTGTTCAGGTGATGTTTCCCTGTTCCCGACGGCAGATATGTCCTATCCATCTCCATCGCCTATGCATGATGATGGTGTCCATGCTTTCCTGGTTGCAACGGGCAAAAACTTCTTGGTTGGAGATGGTCTCAGGCCAGAAGATGTGCAAGATTCTTCTGAGATTCTTCGTGTGGAATGTGGATAGTTTGTCGAGGTCACTCTCAGTCATCCTCCAGCACTCCGAGCCGTACAAAAGGGTGGAAAGTACACAGCTCTGGTATAGTCTTAGTTTGGTCCTGGTGCTGTACTGGGACGATTTCCACACATTGTTCAGATTTCTATAAGCATTTCTTGCTTTGCTAATCCGGTTCTTGATGTCGCTGCCTGCTCCGCTGTCATGCCTAACAGTGCTCCCGAGGTACGTGAACTCTTCAGTTGTTGGTAAATCTTCTCCATTCACTGTGACAGGTGAGGGGTTCTGAACGTTCAGTGTCATCACCTCTGTCTTCTTCTGACTGATTTTCAGGCCTACTTGCTGTGCGAAAGTGCTGAGACGGGATGTCTTCTCTTGAATGTGATGGTGGGTATGTGAGAGCAGTGCCAGATCGTAGGCAAAATCTAGGTCTTCAAGCGTTGAGAAGGGGGTCCATCTGATGACTGGTCAGCTGTTGTCTGTCTCATCACCCAATCAATTGTCAGGTTGAAGAGTAGTGCTGACATGGGGCAGCCTTGTCTGACGCCGGTTTGTACACTGAAACTGGTTTTGCTGTTTCCTACTCTGCACGTGAAGTTGTTGTAGAAGCTCTTAATGACTTGAATAATCTCCTGTGGAATTCCATATGCTCGGAGTATGCGCCATACACTTTCTCGATGAATGCTGTCAAAGGCTTTTTCAAAATCTATGAAGTTGATATACAGCTGTCTCTGCCATTCCGTGCACTGTTCGATGATGTTGCGCAGGGTGAAGATCTGGTCTATGCATCTTCTTCCTGGTCGAAAACCTGCCTGTTCCTTTCTGAGTTGTTGGTCCACTGCCTCTGAGATTCATCTGATGGTGATCTTTGCCAGAATTTTGCTGGGAACAGATAGCAGAGTGATTCCTCTCCAGTTGTTACAATTGTTCAGGGCTCCTTTTTTGGGGATCTTCACGATGACTCCTTCTGTCCAATCTGCTGGTAGCTGTTTCTCCTCCAATATAGCTGCAAAGAGTGGCTGTAGAACTTTAGATGCAAACTCTGGATCTGCCTTGAAGAGTTCTGCGTTGAGGTTGTCCTGGCTTTTCCATTCTTGAGAGAGCTGATTGCTGCTATAATCTCTTCCTTCTTTGGTGGTGTGATGTTCACATTGAGATCGGCATCAGGATCTTGTACATCTGCCTCTTCAGTTGGTGGTGGTCTGTTGAGAACTTCGCTGAAATGTTCTGCCCATCTCGCATCTTGTTCTGCTTCTGTAAGTAATTGGCTTTTTTTATCTGGTTTGGTTTTTTGGGGTTTTCCCCGGTATTCCCCAGGACAGTCTTGGTGATTTTTACACTGTCCGGGCTTCCCTTTGTGGGGGCCCTTCCCTGCTTGTCTTGAAAATATCATCCGTAGGTACGTTGTCTGTTCTTGTCTTCTCTTCAAATTTTTGGTTTGCTTCTTGTATGTTGTTTGCATTTTCCTAAACCCGCTCTGCTTTGTTCTAAGATTTTCTTCTTCAGTTTCTCCTGTTCCATGGCTTGCAGGGTCTGTGTAATCCACCTTTTTCTTTCCCTCTGTCTTGTCTAACCACGTTTCACGGTTGTGTGTAGGCTGTCCTGACTTGCTTCCCATGGTGTTTATTAGTCTGGAGGGTGTGTTTTCAGTATCCCCCAGTGTTTGGGAAATTTGTTTTTGAGTGGGGGGGTGAAAGCATTTTGTTTGGTGTTGCAAGTTTTTCCCCAATAAAAATGTTTTTGTTTTGGGTTTCCAGATCCATTTTTTCAGCTTCACTTTTGGGGTTTTGCAGGCAAGGTGGGATCACTCCCAACTGGGTCCTCTCCTTACTTTTATATCGGGGAGGATTCCTCCTGTCCCTTTGATCTAGGTGGTCGATCGGGTTTTTTGTTCTTCCTTTGGGGGAAACCAGGTAAGCTTGTGGATTCAGGGTGTGCAATAAGCCCCCAAATGCCAGGTTGTTTGTCATGCAAAATTCTTCAATTTTTTTCTCTTGTCATTTATGCGCCCAAACCCTTTTTTTCCCCATGGCTCTATCTTGGTTTGTGTTGTCTTTTCCGACTTTTGCATTTAGGTCAACCCCTTTTATCCTCATTCTTTGGGTTTGGTGTGTTTTCCATTTCCCCGTTTTTGTAAAAAAAGTATCTTGGCTTTCTTCTCCCTGTGTTGGTTGGTGCATAGCATGTTGATTGGGGTATTAGTGTTCCCTTTATTCTTATCTTCTTATTGCTGTTGAAGGGTTTTCTACCCCATAGGCACTTCTCCTTCCTTTCTTCATGATAATTGCTACCCCCCTCATGGTTTTGGGTTTGTCATCTCTACAACGTCGCACTGTCTCTCCTGTGTGGCTCTGATTTGCCTGACCCTGTCCTCGGCTTTCACTGACCGAGAATGGAAAATTTTTTAGGTTTCTCTGCTGTAATTGTGCTGTTTTCTTTTTCTAAAATGGTTTCACTTCCAAAACCCATTTTGGTTTTATTTTTGGGCGCTTGACTTCCTTTTTCCTTTTCGGTTTTTCCCACTGTCACCCTGCTGATCGGGAACCCCCCCTCCCCCCAAGTTGTGTTGTTTTTGTGTTGCCGTTCCGAAAAAAAATTTTTTTTTTTACGAACAGGGTTTTTAAACCCCTGTGTCAAACCCCCCTACCTGGGGGAAGGGTTTCCCACCTTGTCCCCTTTTTCGAATCCCTGGTTGGGAGCAGAGACCTTTTTTGCAATGCTCGTTTTTCAAGCTCCCCCAGGGTCCCACAGGGAATAAGCTCTCTTAACAGTCAAATGTACTTGTACATGCAAGTGCATGTGCTTGTGAATGAATTAAACCCTGGGGCACACAGGCCTGTTTCTTTGTACACCTGTCCAAAGTTTCAAAGTTCTTTGTGTAGCGTTTGCCCTCTTGAAGACAGGTTGGAGCAAAATGTTTTGAGGGTCCTTCGAATGCAGGGTTGAGGGGGCAGTCTGTCCCTGCCCGCATCCAACAGTCAAAACCCCCCATTTTCCTGTTTTCTTCCCGGACCTTAACAAAAGGCGGGGTATTTGGTTGTATTGGTATTAGGTTTTATTAGGTATTGTTGATTAGGTGTTAGGTTTTTTTTAGGTATTAGGTTGTATTAGGTTTTAGGTTGTTTGGGGTTTTATTAGGTGTTGGTTGTTTTGGTTTGGTTGTTTTAGGTGTTAGGTTGTTTAGGTATTAGGTTGTATTAGGTGTTAGGTTGTATTAGGGATTAGGTTGATTAGGTTGTTTTGGTGTTGGTTTTTATTAGGGATTAGGTGTTAGGAGTATTGGTATTAGGTTGTTTGGTATTAGGTTGTATTAGGGGTTAGGTGTATTAGGTTTTGGTTGTTTAGGGTTTTTGGTTTTATTAGTATTTGGTTGTATTAGGTGTTGGTTGTATTAGGATTAGGTTGTATTAGGTATTAGGTTGTATTTGGTTTTAGGTTGTATTAGGTATTAGGTTGTATTGGGTTGTTTAGGGTGTTAGGTTGTTTAGGTTTTTAGGTTTTTATTGGTATTAGGTTGTTTTGGGGTTAGGTTTTATTTGGTATTGGTTGTTTAGGTATTAGGTTGTATTAGGTATTAGGTTGTATTGGGGTTTTATTTGGTGTTGGTTGTATTAGGGTTTTGATTGATTGGTTGTATTAGGTGTTAGGTTTTAGGTATTTGGTTGTATTGGGTTGTATTAGGTATTGGTTTTTATTAGGGGGATTTGGTTGTATTAGGTTTTGGTTTTTTTTGGATTAGGTTGTATTTGGAGCCCCATGTTTGTACAAGAAGGCAGCCGAATTCCCACTGTGGGGGGGTATGCAGGGTTGTTATGTTTTGAAACCCCCCAACATGACCCCTTAAATTTTTTCTTTTATGGGATGTAATGATCTTTTGCGGTATAAGACGAAGGGGGAATTTAAAAAACCCGGAGATTGCTTTGATGTTGCCATGGAGACATAAAAATCCCCCCTTTTGTTTTACCAGATGCTGCCCTGATTTGAACCACTTCAAGACCATGGGGTTGAAGCCAAAAGGTCTTAAACCCCTTGGTAGAGGTACATCTCCATCTTTCGGGAGATGGTAGTCATGGCCGTGGGAGGGTTGTATAACATACTCAGCAGCAAACTGTATACCCGTTATGCCTGAGAACATTTACGCCAATTGTCCCCTTTTGCCCGGAAGTTTCCGTGGTATAATGAGGGGAAGAAGAGGGGGAGGAGGAGAGAGGGGAGAGAGGAGAGAGAGAGGAGAGAGAGAGGAATTAAAAAATTTAAAGAAGAAAAAAAAAAAAAAAGTGTAACAAACCTCTGGGGAAAAAAAAAGTGTTGCAGACAATATTGCAGTACAACGCAACGAAGCCCAGTGTTTTCTAAAATTTCGTTTCCGTTTTTTTTTTTTTTTTTTCTTTCTAAAGTTTGAACGTGAAAGAATGGTGATATGTAGGTGATGCAATTTGTTTGCGTTTTATGATTTTCTTTTTTTTTAAAAATTTTTTTTACCCAAGTGGTGTGTGTGTGTGGATGATTTTTCATGTATTTTTTTTTGGGTTTTTTTCTTTTTTTCGGTCATTCTATTTGGGGGGGATAGTCAGTGGTCGGAGCATCGCTTTCCTTGCCCAGTTAAGCAGCTGGCGTGGTTACCCTTGGATGGTGCCGTTTGCGCGCCTTGGCTTTAGTAAGTTCCCCCCGTTCCCAGCTGTAATGGGTACCGCCCCCTTTAGGGGCAGGGGAAAGGGAAAGCAGCGAGGGAGGGAGGGGCGCCGCCTCAATTGCTTGGCCCTGTGAGGTCTTGCGCCCCCTCCCTACGACCTTATAGGTTATGGGGGCTCCTTTACCTTTCCCCCCCTTCTTTGGGGGCGGGAAGTCAGTGGCCCGGGCACTGTTTTCCCCCAGGCCCAAGTTAAGCGCAGTCGAGGTGGTTTCCATTGGATGGGGGGACCGTTTGCACCCCTTGGCTTCAGTACAGTTCCCCCAGTTCACCCAGCTGTAAATGGGTACCTGCCCTCTTTAGGGTCAGGGAAGGTAAAGCAGCGAGGGAGAGGAGATGGGCACCGCCCTCAATATGCTGGCCCCTAGAGAAGTGAGGTCTCCGACACCTCGCTCCCCTACGACCTTATAGGTTATGGGACACCTTTACCTTTACCTATTGGTAAAGGTTGTAATAATGTATTACTTCAATATTATCATTAAGAAATTTTTGTTCTTAGGTAGATGGCTTGCTGAAAACAACAAATGCATTGCTTATTCAATGTACCATCTGGAAATAAAAACTTGACTGGAAAGACTGGACAGAATAACGTGAATCAGAAAAATTCTATATATAGCTTTATCTTACGACTTGCTCCCATTCAAACATTATGCTCATAATAGCCAAGCTCATTAAATCACTTCCTTCTGAATGAATCACCCGGCATTGCTCATGTTGCCATTATTCTTACTGTCCATTTCATTACTGTTTGTCGTGTTTGTTGTGCAATATATTCTGATAACTTAATACACAAAACCAGTGACAGATTCCAACTTGAAGAAACAACGGCTTAACTCACGGTGGACTGCTAGCACTAAATGAGTTCATGACCTTGTTCGCCTTGGCCATTCTGCTGACCCCGTAACCCCCATGTCAAAAGTTCAAGCGAGCAGTCTGATTGGGTGACACACACTTGCAATTGTTGAATTGGAAAGGGGTACAATTCATTGAGCTATAGGATATTAATTTTTATGGAGCTGCTCTACTGTTGCGACTATTTATATGTAACCAATGGAAATAAAGATCATCAATCAATCAACAGACATACATGTACTGCTGATGGTTGGTTAGTGGTACAGGAGTACTACAATCAAACTTAACCAACCCCTTGTGTCAGCTTGGAGTTTCAGCTTACAAACACATGTAGCCTGCACACTTGTGACCCAGGGCTGCTACTGGTCTGTTACTCCCGAGTTCAATTACATTGCAGGGTGACGTCATACAACAAAGGGGGCTGTTATGATTAGGACTGTTTGTAAAGTTGCCTAGAATAATCTGTTATATTAGGACTGTGTGTAAAGTTGCCTAGAATAATCTGTTATATTAGGACTGTGTGTAAAGTTGCCTAAATCTGTTATAATCAGGACTGTGTGTAAAGTTGCCTAAATCTGTTATAATCAGGACTGTGTGTAAAGTTGCCTAAATCTGTTATAATCAGGACTGTGTGTAAAGTTGCCTAAATCTGTTATAATTAGGACTGTGTGTAAAGTTGCCTAGAATAATCTGTTATATTAGGACTGTTTGTAAAGTTGCCTAGATCTGTTATAATCAGGACTGTTTGTAAAGTTGCCTAGAATAATCTGTTATAATCAGGACTATGTGTAAAGTTGCCTAGAATAATCTGTTATATTAGGACTGTGTGTAAAGTTGCCTAGAATAATCAGGACTGTGTGTAAAGTTGCCTAGAATAATCTGTTATATTAGGACTGTGTGCAAAGTTGCCTAAATCTGTTATAATTAGGACTGTGTGTAAAGTTGCCCAAATCTGTTATATTAGGACTGTTTGTAAAGTTGCCTACATCTGTTATAATCAGGACTGTGTGTAAAGTTGCCTAAATCTGTTATAATCAGGACTGTGTGTAAAGTTGCCCAAATCTGTTATAATTAGGACTGTTTGTAAAGTTGCCTAAAATAACCTGTTACATTAGGACTGTGTGTAAAGTTGCCTAAATCTGTTATATTAGGACTGTTTGTAAAGTTGCCTAAATCTGTTATATCAGGACTGTTTGTAAAGTTGCCTAAATCTGTTATAATTAGGACTGTTTGTAAAGTTGCCTAAATCTGTTTAAATTAGGACTGTGCAAAGTTGCTTAAATTTGTTTAAATTAGGACTGTGTAAAGTTGCTTAAATTTGTTTAAATCAGGACTGTTTGTAAAGTTGCTTAAATTTGTTTAAATCAGGACTGTTTGTAAAGTTGCTTAAATTTGTTTAAATTGGGTCTGTGTAAAGTTGCTTAAATTTGTTTAAATCAGGACTGTTTGTAAAGTTGCCCAAAATTAATCTCAGCTGGAACATTGACATAATGACAACAAAAACAACAACAATGTCCCCTCGCTTTGAGATTGGGAGTGATGCCTATATCACTAAGAACACCAAAGCAAAAACACACACACACACACACACACACCCACACACAGTGGTTTTTGTGAGTGCACAGGGACACACACACAGCCAGATTTCTCAGTGGTTGCCCACCATGAAGGTAGCTGCACTCCAACTTCAGGATGCATGCTGGGTATGTTCATGTTCCCTAACTTACCGAACGTTGACATAATTACGCAATCTTTAACATGTGTATTCAATCTTCTGCATGTATATATACATGAATGGAATAAAAGCACCAGCAGGTCTGCACTTGAAGTTGACCTGGGAGATAATAAAAATTCGCTTTAAAAATCTATATCAAAAAGATCTCTCTAAAACAGAACTACCTCTTCTCTTCACATGCACACACACACACACACACACACACACACACACACACACCATACACAGACACATACACACACACACACATACTGAATAACTAAAAAGCTTTATTGCAATATCTTGTATCACTATTGAACATCAATTTTCCGGAATAAGATCAGGTAATGTGATTATAAACATGTACGCACACTGCAATATCAGATTATGCATGAGGTTTAAAGATTACGCCATCACTCATCACAAACTTTTAATGGCAAAAATCCTTACAAATAATTTCTATACACACTAAAAAGACCAATCACAGCTAGTTAGAATAACACTCATCACTTATAACTAAATACTACTAAAAATGCACTAATCATTTTTAACTAAATAATGCCCACACACACACACACACACACATCAATTGTGACCGACTCATGGGAAAGCTCTTCAATGAGAGAGAGAGGGGAGACAGAAGTTGCCGATGGGTAGGATGAGAGGACAAGCAACAAAAAAACCAATATGTCTGACAATGACAACAAATATTTTATTTAAAATAATTTTTTTAAAACAAGATCAGACAGAGGGAGGCACAGAATCAACAGGACAGACAAGAGAACATCTGATGATAATAACAATATATCAAAACTGGGCATAGGCAGGCAAAAATCAACACACTCACACAGACAGTTTTTTATCATTACTAATTTAACAACTTTTTTAACAAAACAACAAGAAGGTGAATAAAATCTCTCAGACAACAACAACAAACAAACAAAACAAAACCTTTCAAATGCATAAGAAAATCAAGTCTGATATACAAGCGAATAAATACATCACCTCTCCTACGCAGAAACAACGATGCATATAACACAATTACAGCAAAGGCACACCACTTAAGTGTCACACTTTCTTATTGCATACCCAGAATGTATCCACAACAAACAGATTCTGTCAAGCGCATTCCCACAGTCAAAAGCTGCGTGGAATCGTTACCAGTTATGCATCACCGGACACGACACAGCAAGCAGTGGTTACAGAAAGACCGACTGTGAGCATCCATCACCATGAGGGTTGCCGACTCTCCTCCGCACCTTCAGCCTGACCCTTGTTGCTACACGACACTCTGAACTTGACCCACACATCCACCCGCAAAATTAGAATCTCTCGACCTTGGTCTAATAAGGAATGTGGCAGGATGGTTTCCATGTTTACCTGCTCACAAGCAAACTGTAAGGTTCTGGGCTCGATTCCTGGCCTTGCCCTTTCTTCCAAGTTTGACGGGAAAATCAAACCGAATGTCCAGTCTTTCAGAGGAGACTCTAAACCAGTCACACCTGTGTGCACCCAGACTTGTGCATGTAAAAAAAAACCTACCACAGTTGAAAATAAAAAAGAACAGGGAGGTACCTTCCGAATGTCCTGGCAAAATTGGTAGAAGATTCAATTCCAAGGTATATTCAATTCCAAGGTAGATTCAATTCCAAGGTAGATTCAATTCCAAGGTAGAGTCAATTCCAAGGTAGAGTCAATTCCAAGGTAGATTCAATTCCAAGGTAGAGTCATACCCAACTGTAGTGTAGCCCTCAAGTTGCAATGCGGCTACCTTAATGGTTGGGGGGAGGGGGGGGGGACGGTCACATATGCACAAATCTCACACTGACGAAGCTTGGAGCTCCAGCCGAGGAGCAGATGAAAACCAACAGGCTTTCCTTGTTCCGCATCGTTTCATTAGACGATGACACGACTGGGGAGCTTTTGCCTGCAGGTGCCAACTGTTTTTCTTCAGTTTTCTCCCCTTTGTTGGGGGTGGGGGGTAGGTGGGTTTTTAGTGGTACTATCTTCAGTTTGTGTTATTGTTGTCCTGGCAAAGGCACGGGCAGGTTGAGGAAAAAGTGGGTAGCTCGTGGACATAAAGAAGACTATCACCTGGGTAGCTCGTGGACATAAAGAAGACTATCACCTGGGTAGCTCGTGGACATAAAGAAGACTATCACCTGGGTAGCTCGTGGACATAAAGAAGACTATCACCTGGGTAGCTCGTGGACATAAAGAAGACTATCACCTGGGTAGCTCGTGGACATAAAGAAGACTATCACCATCATCACCTACAACAAAGAGGCTTTCAGGCAAGCTGATCTCAAATCCTTTCTAGGCTATGGCAGGCAGTGGGTGGGGCTTGCATAATGTAATGTGTGGGGTGATTTTATCGACCGACGAATCTTTCAGCTCACATGACCCCAATGATGACCCCCTTCACCATCACCTATCCTGTAGTCCCATAGACTATCTCGGGGTCCTCAGCTTTCCGTAGCAAATTGTTCCACTCAAGACTACCAGTCCACTTTCTGATGATGTCTTCCTATCGTTTTCTCTGTCTGCCTCTTTATCTCCCTCCTTGTACTGTTCCCTGTAGTAGGACAGTCTTGGCCAGTATATGGGGAAAAGGTTAAACATCCCATATCATTATCAAGAAGGAAGGTGGCAGGATGGTTAAGACATTCACTTGTGTAACAAGTAAACCGTGACATTCTGGGCTTGATTCCCAGCCTTGCCCTTTCTTCCCAGTTTGACTGAAAAATCAAACTCAGTATCCAGTCTTTTGGAGGAGACTTTAAACCATCAAACTCAGTATCCAGTCTTTCGGAGGAGACTGTAAACCATCAAACTCAGTATCCAGTCTTTCGGAGGAGACTTTAAACCATCAAACTCAGTATCCAGTCTTTCGGAGGAGACTGTAAACCATCAAACTCAGTATCCAGTCTTTCGGAGGAGACTGTAAACCATCAAACTCAGTATCCAGTCTTTTGGAGGAGACTGTAAACCATCAAACTCAGTATCCAGTCTTTTGGAGGAGACTAAACCAGAGTGACCTTCGTGCTTACAGCAGACTTGTGCCGTCAACAGAACCCACCACACTTGAAGATGGGCAAGAGCAGGAAGGGGCCTCCTGACTGTTGCTGCAACATTGGAAGGTTGAATCATTCCCGACTGTATCCCTGAAGTCAGACTGCGGCAACCTTCCTGGTGGATGGAGACAGGAGGGGACAGCTCCATACGCAAACATCTCACCACTGGTGAACCTCCCAGCTCTCGCTGAGGAAGGGGGAGGGGGGGGGGGGTGTCTTCCTGAATCTGCTGCAGGACTGGCTGGTGGTGATCACATTTAAATAAAGCTGCAGCCACCCTGAGACGCCTTGAAAGGACTGTAGTCCACACTCCTCACCTGACCTCTCCTGGCATCGCCAAGGCCTGACTGAGAGACACTGCAGCTGGGTGGAAGATTCCGATATCCTACACCTCTGTTCAGCAAACAACTGTCAGGACAAGTTGAAAGGAAACAAGTGGTTAAGTTTCTGTTTATAAACACTTTGTATCCAAGGTCTCAAGGATGGTATGAATCTGATTAAAAATTAATGTACAAACTGTTGACGCCATTCTTGATTAGATTCACTACATGAAGCCACAAAGCCCGCGACATATAAAGCACAAAACCACCTCTTTTATACATTTACCATAAACATACCCAATAAAATGAAAGAAAAACAACTGTTTGAAAAGCTCACTGGAGGTGCTCAAGCCAGCTGCTGCATTCATGAAATAGGACCAAAGCACCAGCCAAGTTGCTCAATACAAAACAATATAAAGCAGCGTGTACATTTGATACCACTTTCTTTGCAAGTTAAACATCTTGAATTCCCATCATTCCTTTATGAATACACAGAATAATACAAACATCAACAATTAAATACTACAACTGTAACCCTTTAATGACATGACAAAGTACACAAGAAAGAACTGAATACCATATGTAAATATCTTAAACCACAAGCAACTTTTAATCACATTTCAACACAATCTTAAACAACAAAGTCAATCAAACTGCTGATTAAGGAAAACATATTCTGAATTATTCCTTGAGTATAGGCTTCACATGTCATCCTGAGTAAGTGCAGTGGCAGACTGGACCAAAATTGTCAGTAGTTCTTTTTGCGCAGAATCTTCAGATGTGTGGTTCAAATCCAAAAACAGATCTGGTGGACCGAGGGGAAAGGGGGGGTGGGGGGGGGGGGGGGGGGGGGGGGGGGGGGCGGGGTGAAGAATTTGTTAAGGCCTCCTAAGCCAGCTCCAGTGACAACAACTTTCAGTCTTCATGTGGTTTCCGTGAATGCAGATGCAGAAAATCAGACAGGCATGTGCGGGACAACAGGACAGCTTAGTGGTTAGAAAGCTGAGCTGAAAATCTGATGGCCAGGGTTGAAGCCATCATCATGGTACCCGTTTGAGCGAATGTTTCCTCTGGAGCTAACATCAGTACCCATTCCACTCCCCAAAGTCCTTCAGATGAAGTCCTGTGCGCAAATGCATGCAGAAACCCATTCTGACAAGTTTTTTAAAACGCATGCAGAAACCCATTCTGATGACAAGTTTTAAAAAACGCATGCAGAAACCGATTCTGACAAGTTTTAAAAACCACATGCAGAAACCCATTCTGACAAGTTTTAAAAAACGCATGCAGAAACCCATTCTGACAAGTTTTAAAAAACGCATGCAGAAACCCATTCTGACAAGTTTTTTAAAACGCATGCAGAAACCCATTCTGATGACAAGTTTTAAAAAACACATGCAGAAACCCATTCTGACAAGTTTTAAAAAACGCATGCAAAAACCCATTCTGACAAGTTTTAAAAACCACATGCAGCAACCCATTCTGACAAGTTTTAAAAACCACATGCAGAAACCCATTCTGACAAGTTTTAAAAACCACATGCAGAAACCCATTCTGATGACAAGTTTTAAAAACCACATGCAGAAACCCATTCTGACAAGTTTTAAAAACCGCATGCAGAAACCCATTCTGACAAGTTTTAAAAACCACATGCAGAAACCCATTCTGACGACAAGTTTTAAAAACCACATGCAGAAACAACCCATTCTGATGACAAGTTTTAAAAACCACATGCAGAAACCCATTCTGATGACAAGTTTTAAAAACCGCATGCAGAAACCTATTCTGATGACAAGTTTTAAAAACCACATGCAGAAACCCATTCTGATGACAAGTTTTAAAAACCACATGCAGAAACCCATTCTGACGACAAGTTTTAAAAACCGCATGCAGAAACCCATTCTGACAAGTTTTAAAAACCGCATGCACACCAGTGTTGTGTTTTAACCATCATCCCTGAAGTTGGTATGCAGCTACCCAAGCGGCGGGTAAATACGGTGGTCGCATTGCAAAATCCTAACTGTGGTGAGACGTGGAGCTCTAGCCAAGGGCAACCCCCCCTTCCCCCCCCACCCCTCATCTCTCTCCCTTCTTCAAATGTGGATTTCTTCGAACAAGTGGCATAGTGTACCCAGAATACTCAACACACAGTGGCATCTCTTCTAAAATAATAATAATAATAATAATAAAAATATCAACTGTCTTTCTTCATTCCTTGGCTAGAGCTCTGGGATTCGGCCCTGGTGATGTTTTCTACGTATGTGCCACCCTGTCTGCTGTGTGCCACCACCCTGTCTGCTGTGTGCCACCACCCTGTCTGCCGTGTGCCACCACCATGTCTGCTGTGTGCCACCACCCTGTCTGCTGTGTGCCACCACCATGTCTGCTGTGTGCTGTGTGCCACCACCATGTGTGCTGTGTGCCACCACCATGTGTGCTGTGTGCCACCACCATGTGTGCTGTGTGCCACCACCACGTCTGCTGTGTGCCACCACCACGTCTGCTGTGTGCCACCACCATGTGTGCTGTGTGCCACCACCATGTCTGCTGTGTGCCACCACCCTGTCTGCTGTGTGCCACCACCATGTCTGCTGTGTGCCACCACCATGTGTGCCGTGTGCCACCACCCTGTCTGCTGTGTGCCACCACCATGTGTGCCGTGTGCCACCACCCTGTCTGCTCACCATGAAGGTAGTCACATTCCAACACTGGGGATGTATATTACGTATGTCTGTGCTTCCATAACCCACTGAACACTGACATGAATTACAAAGAATTCCATGATCCTTAATGTGCGTATTTGATCTTCTGCATGTGTATATACATGAAGGGAATTAAAGCACTGGCAAGTCTGCACCCGAAGTTGACCTGGCAGATGGTAAAAATCCCCACCGTTAATTCACCTGACAATTTAAAAAAAATTAATTTTGAAAAATTAAAAATAATAAAATAAAAACATTCACCAGACAACGCCACTAAGATTCAAACCCACGACCTCATGGATCCATGGGATTGAAGTTGAATGGTCTTAACCACTGGCATCCATCAAAAACAAAACAAAAAACAAATACAAAAAAAGTTGCAGTTTGATGTGCTGTTAAGAAGAGACAAAATGGTGCTGTATTAAAGAAGAAAAGAAGTTCATGATCAACACTGTCAAGAAACTGCAAGATATTTACGATCAATGCCACAATGTGGAATTTCCTACTCACCAACAAGTTCATGCTTGTCTGTGTGTATGCTTATATATGTGTGGGGTTCTTTATGACATGTATGAGTGAGGACGGGAAAAAACTATCTCTGTATGTCTGTCTCTGTGTGTGCTTGCATGCCTACATTTCCATCTCTCTCTCTCTCTCCATCTCTCCTCTCGCTCTCATCTCTCTCTCTCTCTCTCCTCCTCTCTCTCTCTCTATCTCTCTCTCTCTCTCTCTCTCTCTCTCTCTCTCTCTCTCTCTCTCTCTCTCTCTGTCTCTCTCTCTCTCTTCCTTACCCCTCCTCCTCCCTGCAACCACTGCTGTCTTGGAAAGTTTGCATTTTTCTCCTTCTCTTGATGTATATAACACTTGGCTGTTTTTCTCTTGATGTATACAACACTTGGCTGTTTTTCTCTTGATGTATACAACACTTGGCTGTTTTTCTCTTGATGTATACAACACTTGGCTGTTTTTCTCTTGGTGTATACAACACTTGGCTGTTTTTCTCTTGATGTATACAACACTTGGCTGTTTTTCTGTTGATGTATATAACACTTGGCTGTTTTTCTGTTGATGTATATAACACTTGGCTGTTTTTCTCTTGATGTATATAACACTTGGCTGTTTTTCTGTTGATGTATACAACACTTGGCTGTTTTTCTCTTGATGTATATAACACTTGGCTGTTTTTCTGTTGATGTATATAACACTTGGCTGTTTTTCTCTTGGTGTATATAACACTTGGCTGTTTTTCTCTTGATGTACATAACACTTGGCTGTTTTTCTCTTGATGTATATAACACTTGGCTGTTTTTCTCTTGATGTACATAACACTTGGCTGTTTTTCTCTTGGTGTATATAACACTTGGCTGTTTTTCTCTTGATGTATATAACACTTGGCTGTTTTTCTCTTGGTGTATATAACACTTGGCTGTTTTTCTCTTGATGTATACAACACTTGGCTGTTTTTCTCTTGATGTATGTAACACTTGGCTGTTTTTCTCTTGGTGTATATAACACTTGGCTGTTTTTCTCTTGATGTACATAACACTTGGCTGTTTTTCTCTTGATGTATATAACACTTGGCTGTTTTTCTCTTGATGTATATAACACTTGGCTGTTTTTCTGTTGATGTACAACACTTGGCTGTTTTTCTGTTGATGTACATAACACATGGCTGTTTTTCTCTTGATGTATGTAACACTTGACTGTTTTTCTCTTGGTGTACATAACACTTGGCTGTTTTTCTCTTGATGTACATAACACTTGGCTGTTTTTCTCTTGATGTATATAACACTTGGCTGTTTTTCTCTTGATGTATATAACACTTGGCTGTTTTTCTCTTGGTGTATACAACACTTGGCTGTTTTTCTGTTGATGTATATAACACTTGGCTGTTTTTCTGTTGATGTATATAACACTTGGCTGTTTTTCTGTTGATGTATATAACACTTGGCTGTTTTTCTGTTGATGTATATAACACTTGGCTGTTTTTCTCTTGATGTATATAACACTTGGCTGTTTTTCTGTTGATGTACATAACACTTGGCTGTTTTTCTCTTGATGTATATAACACTTGGTTGTTTTTCTCTTGATGTATATAACACTTGGCTGTTTTTCTGTTGATGTATATAACACTTGGCTGTTTTTCTCTTGATGTACAACACTTGGCTGTTTTTCTGTTGATGTACAACACTTGGCTGTTTTTCTCTTGGTGTATACAACACTTGGCTGTTTTTCTGTTGATGTATATAACACTTGGCTGTTTTTCTGTTGATGTATATAACACTTGGTTGTTTTTCTCTTGATGTATATAACACTTGGCTGTTTTTCTGTTGATGTACATAACACTTGGCTGTTTTTCTCTTGGTGTATATAACACTTGGCTGTTTTTCTCTTGGTGTATATAACACTTGGCTGTTTTTCTCTTGATGTATACAACACTTGGCTGTTTTTCTCTTGATGTATGTAACACTTGGCTGTTTTTCTCTTGGTGTATATAACACTTGGCTGTTTTTCTCTTGATGTACATAACACTTGGCTGTTTTTCTCTTGATGTATATAACACTTGGCTGTTTTTCTCTTGATGTATATAACACTTGGCTGTTTTTCTGTTGATGTATATAACACTTGGCTGTTTTTCTGTTGATGTATATAACACTTGGCTGTTTTTCTCTTGATGTATATAACACTTGGCTGTTTTTCTGTTGATGTATACAACACTTGGCTGTTTTTCTCTTGATGTATATAACACTTGGCTGTTTTTCTGTTGATGTATATAACACTTGGCTGTTTTTCTCTTGGTGTATATAACACTTGGCTGTTTTTCTCTTGATGTACATAACACTTGGCTGTTTTTCTCTTGATGTATATAACACTTGGCTGTTTTTCTCTTGATGTACATAACACTTGGCTGTTTTCTCTTGGTGTATATAACACTTGGCTGTTTTTCTCTGATGTATATAACACTTGGCTGTTTTTCTCTTGTGTATATAACACTTGGCTGTTTTTCTCTTGATGTATACAACACTTGGCTGTTTTTCTCTTGATGTATGTAACACTTGGCTGTTTTTCTCTTGGTGTATATAACACTTGGCTGTTTTTCTCTTGATGTACATAACACTTGGCTGTTTTTCTCTTGATGTATATAACACTTGGCTGTTTTTCTCTTGATGTATATAACACTTGGCTGTTTTTCTGTTGATGTACAACACTTGGCTGTTTTTCTGTTGATGTACATAACACATGGCTGTTTTTCTCTTGATGTATGTAACACTTGACTGTTTTTTCTCTTGGTGTACATAACACTTGGCTGTTTTTCTCTTGATGTACATAACACTTGGCTGTTTTCTCTTGATGTATATAACACTTGGCTGTTTTTCTCTTGATGTATATAACACTTGGCTGTTTTTCTCTTGGTGTATACAACACTTGGCTGTTTTTCTGTTGATGTATATAACACTTGGCTGTTTTTCTGTTGATGTATATAACACTTGGCTGTTTTTCTGTTGATGTATATAACACTTGGCTGTTTTTCTGTTGATGTATATAACACTTGGCTGTTTTTCTCTTGATGTATATAACACTTGGCTGTTTTTCTGTTGATGTACATAACACTTGGCTGTTTTTCTCTTGATGTATATAACACTTGGTTGTTTTTCTCTTGATGTATATAACACTTGGCTGTTTTTCTGTTGATGTATATAACACTTGGCTGTTTTTCTCTTGATGTACAACACTTGGCTGTTTTTCTGTGATGTACAACACTTGGCTGTTTTTCTTGGTGTAACAACACTTGGCTGTTTTTCTGTTGATGTATATAACACTTGGCTGTTTTTCTGTTGATGTATATAACACTTGGTTGTTTTTCTCTTGATGTATATAACACTTGCTGTTTTTCTGTTGATGTACATAACACTTGGCTGTTTTTCTCTTGGTGTATATAACACTTGGCTGTTTTTCTCTTGGTGTATATAACACTTGGCTGTTTTTCTCTTGATGTATACAACACTTGGCTGTTTTTCTCCTTGATGTATGTAACACTTGCTGTTTTTCTCTTGTGTATATAACACTTGGCTGTTTTTCTCTTGATGTACATAACACTTGGCTGTTTTTCTCTTGATGTATATACACTTGGCTGTTTTTCTCTTGATGTATATAACACTTGGCTGTTTTTCTGTGATGTACAACACTTGGCTGTTTTTCTGTTGATGTACTAAACACATGGCTGTTTTTCTCTTGATGTATGTAACACTTGACTGTTTTTCTCTTGGTGTACATAACACTTGGCTGTTTTTCTCTTGATGTACATAACACTTGGCTGTTTTTCTCTTGATGTATATAACACTTGGCTGTTTTTCTCTTGATGTATATAACACTTGGCTGTTTTTCTCTTGGTGTATACAACACTTGGCTGTTTTTCTGTTGATGTATATAACACTTGGCTGTTTTTCTGTTGATGTATATAACACTTGGCTGTTTTTCTGTTGATGTATATAACACTTGGCTGTTTTTCTGTTGATGTATATAACACTTGGCTGTTTTTCTCTTGGTGTACATAACACTTGGCTGTTTTTCTGTTGATGTACATAACACATTGGCTGTTTTTCTCTTGATGTATATAACACTGGTTGTTTTTTCTCTTGATGTATATAACACTTGGCTGTTTTTCTGTTGATGTATATAACACTTGGTGTTTTTCTCTTGATGTACAACACTTGGCTGTTTTTCTGTTGATGTACAACACTTGGCTGTTTTTCTCTTGGTGTATACAACACTTGGCTGTTTTTCTGTTGATGTATATAACACTTGGCTGTTTTTCTGTTGATGTATATAACACTTGGTTGTTTTTCTCTTGATGTATATAACACTTGGCTGTTTTTCTGTTGATGTACATAACACTTGGCTGTTTTTCTCTTGGTGTATATAACACTTGGCTGTTTTTCTCTTGATGTATATAACACTTGGCTGTTTTTCTCTTGATGTATATAACACTTGGCTGTTTTTCTCTTGATGTATATAACACTTGGTTGTTTTTCTCTTGATGTATATAACACTTGGCTGTTTTTCTGTTGATGTACATAACACTTGGCTGTTTTTCTCTTGATGTATATAACACTTGGCTGTTTTTCTGTTGATGTACATAACACTTGGCTGTTTTTCTCTTGATGTATATAACACTTGGCTGTTTTTCTGTTGATGTACATAACACTTGGCTGTTTTTCTGTTGATGTATATAACACTTGGCTGTTTTTCTCTTGGTGTATATAACACTTGGCTGTTTTTCTCTTGGTGTATATAACACTTGGCTGTTTTTCTCTTGGTGTACATAACACTTGGCTGTTTTTCTGTTGATGTACATAACACTTGGCTGTTTTTCTCTTGATGTACAACACTTGGCTGTTTTTCTCTTGGTGTACATAACACTTGGCTGTTTTTCTGTTGATGTACATAACACTTGGCTGTTTTTCTGTTGATGTATATAACACTTGGCTGTTTTTCTGTTGATGTACATAACACTTGGCTGTTTTTCTCTTGATGTACATAACACTTGGTTGTTTTTCTGTTGGTGTATATAACACTTGGCTGTTGCAGTTTTTTACATGGACGTGGCAACAGGGAAGTGACATCACTACGACACGTCGTCGGGAAATATTAAAATTCAGCAAATCTTAATCCATTGTTTATTTTTGGACACCAGCTGTATGAAACAATAATAACTTTATCAGTAAATGTTTTGGGGTATCCTGTTTATGAACAGAAAACAGAAAATCCTACTAATGCTACATCAACACAACTGACATGATAACAAATCATGCGCATAATAATGTATCATAGAAAATAAAACTATAAGAAATCATGCACATAACAATGTGAATAGGAAAAAATATAAGAAATCATGCACATAACAATGTGAATAGAAAAAACACCGATAAAGCAGCATGCACATGACAATATATTATATTAAAAAAAACACTGATAACAAATCACGCACATAACAAAGTTTCACAGAAAAAAAACACTGATAACAAATCATGCACATAACAATGTGAATAGAAAAAAAAGCTATAAGAAATCATGCACATACCAATGTGAATAGAAACAAATAACACCAAAACTCCTTGTCGGCCAAGACTTTGGTTCTGAAGCACCCACCCTGCATCAAGCACCCTTACTTTTGGAAACATACTTTTGGAAACAAAACAGAGATCTGACCTCACAATTGCAAGCACAATGGTGGTTTCTTCATAATTATATGCAAGCAAAAAATCCCCAAATCAACTGAACAATGCATAGTTTCCATGTTTGATATCAGGCCACTGTCATAAATATGGTTGTAAAACATGATCAGACCCAGAATCATGTGCTTCAAATCTAATAACATTGTTATTTTCTGTTTACTAAAAATGTTCTTGTAATACTTGATCAGATTGGGGATAATGTGCTTCAAATCAAATAATATTGCTATTTTCTGCATTTGCTTTTAACAATTTCAGCTGGGGGTTTTGTTTAACAAGTTTGATTTTCTTTCTCTTTTCTCTTTTTCCGTTTTTGCCCAATTCTACTTTTCATCAATCCTATGCACCCCAAACATCCAACAAACAAAGCAGAAGAACAAACAAAAACCAGCTGTTTTCATCATGGTGTCCATTATGAGAAGATACAGAATAAGGGATAAGGATGATTCTAAGATCCACACACACACAAAAAGAAAAAAAAAGTCTGAATTGGGTTGGGGAAAGGGGGGGGGGGGGGGGGGGGGGGGGGGGTAGGGGGAGTGTAATGTTGGGTTGTTGCAATATTTATTTATTTATTTATTTATCAATTCTTTTATTCCAAGGATAATAGAATAAGCACTCATGTGCTTTTTCTATCCAGTCCCTGTGTGTATGCAGTTTGGTAAATTTTGTGATCCATTCCCACCAGCACACAATGGCCTACTCTTCCAAAAAGTGGAACAGATTTTAACATGTGTGCAAGTTTATAGTCTCATCCTAAGGATTTTTGGGGAGAGTGGAGTCTGCATTGATTAATGTTATCTCCAGGGGAAAATTCCCCTCAAACAAGATTCCAATGTGTTCCTCTTTAATTTCACGTCTTTTCACATTCAGTGATATTAGACAAAAGTGTGTGTGTGAGTATTTGCAGGCGCGTGCATGAGTGTGAATGTGTGGGTATGCCTGTGTGTGTGTGTGTGTGTGTGTGTGTGCATGTGTGCTCACGTGTTTATGCATGTATGTTATATGTGTGTGTGTGAGGTATGTAAGTGTGTGTGTGTGTGTGTGTGGTGATGTGTGTTGTGTGTGTGTGTGTGTGGTGTGTGTGTGTGTGTGTGCATGTGTGTGTGATTTATGTGTATATGCATGTGTGTGTGAGGTATGTAAGTGTGTGTGTGTGTGTATTTATGTGTATATGCATGTGGTTGTGAGTGAGGTATGTGAGTGTGCGTGTGTGTGTGCGCGCATGTGTGTGTGCCAGCATGTGTGTGTGCGCATAGGTACTGTATACCATACAACAGCTAGGAATCTGTAGGCCTACATAGTTGTGATGTTAAAAAAACCATAAAAAAACTAACATAAAACATGTCAAAAACTCAAACAGAATCAAATTTAACTTTAACAGGAACAACAAAAATTCAAATGTGTGTGTGAGTGCATGTGAGCATGCATGCTGTATGTCTTATGTCACTATAACAGGTGGATATAACAAAACACTAGTCTACAACATCATCATAATTATATGCACATTTTCTTTTAGCCAAATGGATCCATACAAAAGCATGTCCTAATCTATGTCCATCTATATTCCACTTTCTCTTCACACGTCATGAATAAAACATGACACTCTTTGATATGCACAACATGTACATATCTATAAAAAAAAAAACAACCCAAACTGCTGCCAATGAAAAATGATAGTTGATGCACGAAGCGAAAAAGGCAAATTTCATAACAAGGGAACACCCTGAATCGTCTCCATAACACCCCCTCTGTCACAAAGCGCTTGATTGGGACTCTTTGCACAGACACACTCAGTAACAACACAGACCATTGGTTCACTTTCTATGGCACTCTAAGGCAAGAAAGTTGCAGGTTTCCAGCTGAAGTGACGTCTGGGGAAACTGGAATGGAGCCACTAAGACTCCACGCTGACAGTCAGGCCTTTGGTGTCGATGGTCGCCTCGTACACTTTGGCATCCTCCAGCCCCTGACAACAGCCAATCATTCACGCGGTCACAATCAGCAGCAGCAGCAGCAGCAGCAGCAGCAGCAGCAGCAAGGGTGTTTACTGCACACTGTCTTTCACCACACACAGGGAGGGAGAAAAAAAAAAGGGTGGTGCTGCTCTTGTGGAAATGCGCTCTCCCTGGAGGATGTTTCGTGCAGAGAAATCTGCCGTGACTCAAAGTGCTATACAAATACACAATAACAGTACTGAATGGGGCCAGAATAGCTCAGAGGTCAGAGCATTCGCTCTCCACACGCTAAGGTTAAGCAACATTGAGCGTGGTTACCACTTGGATGGGTGACCGTTCGTGCGCTTTGGCTTCGGTACAACCCCCCCCAGTTCACCAAGCTGTAAGTGGGTACCTGTCCTCTTAGGGACAGAGAAGATAAAGCAGCGAGGAGAGGAGATGGGTGCCACCCTCAAGATGTTGTCCTCTAGAGAAGCTGAGGTCTCTGACGCCTTACCCCCCAAAAAAACCCACACAGGTTATGGGAACACTTTTATTTCTACCTCTCTTTCACTGACAGCTAAAACTTTACAAATCCATCTATACATACTGCATTTTATCTTGCAAAAATGAAACGTGTACAAACATTTCACCAGTGCTTGACCACTTTGTATGGGTACACCCACCCACAGGAATGCTTTACCATACAATTATTCAAAGCTAGACTTCAATTTTAAAATGAGGACATTGTTCATGGCTTTCAGATGATTTTTTGAAAGCTGGTATAGATTCAGTGTGGATTTTATACACATATTCCATGTAAAATGAGAATAATATCAATATTCATTTTCTTCCATTTTTGCGCTACAGACTGTCTCTGAATTGAAAATAAATGCAACAACCACCAAAACACCCCGTACATCAAGACAAAAAAGTGCAATAAGGTGGATGGTGGTCTAGTGGTAACGTGCCTGCCTAGAAAGCGAAAAGTGTTTGATCCCCATTTAGGCCTGAAACTTTACCCCCATCCACAAGACCATGAGTGGTGGTCTGGGTGCTAGTCTTTTGGATGAGACGAAAAATCGAGGTCCCACGTGTTACACATATTTAGTACATGTAAAAGAACCTGTGGCAACAAGAGAGCTATCCCAGGCAAAATTCTGTGGAAAAAGCCACACTGATAGGGAAACAAACACAGTTGCAGACAGGAAAAAGAAAAAGGATGGCGCTGCTCTTGTGGCGACACGCTCTTCCTTGGGAGAGCAGTCTGAATATATGTCAAGAAATCTGCCGTTTCTTAAAGTGGTATATAATACCATACAATACAATACAATATAATATAATACCATACAATACAATACAATATAATACCATACAATACAATACAATATAATATAATACCATACAATACAATACAATATAATACCATACAATACAATATAATACCATACAATACAATACAATATAATACAATACCATACAATACAATACAATATAATACCATACAATACAATATAATATAATACCATACAATACAATACAATACCATACAATACAATACAATATAATATAATACCATATAATACAATACTGGAAAAGATGGAAACACACACACACAAGATTCAACATTAAATTTCTTTCACCCCTTTTGGGGTATGGAGGATTACAAACAAAGTGAACAGGAGAATAGACTCAACAGCAATACACCCAAAAGTAATACCAATACTAACAGGATCTGAAAAGCAAGAGCTAACCGCAAAATGATAAACAAACAATATTAAAGACTCAAAGACATTTTTTTAAAAGTATATCGGGTTTCTTTAAACACACACACACAACACAACACACACACACACACAAACACACACACACACTCACACATACATGAACATGCATACACCCCCCTTCACAAACATACACACCACCCTTCCCCCAAACACCCACCACCACCTCCACCTCACTCCCCTTACCACCTACCCCCTTCTTTCAACTTAACCCCCCCTCCCTTCCTCCTCCTCCCTCCCTCCCTCTCCATCCTCCCCCCTTACCGTCTGTTTGCGGAGAACCTGGATGGCCTCTGACCTCAAGCTGCTGTGGCGCAGAATGCCGTAGATGAAGCCCCCTCCCCCGGCCCCCGACGAGCACATGCCCAGCACGAAGGGCTGCAGCGCGCGCATGATGTGCGCGATGGTCTGCGACTCGCAGCCCGGCGCCATGCGCTTCTTCATCTCCCAGTAGCGTGCCACGCAGCGCCCCACCTTGTCAAGGTCACCTGGCAACGGTGTGTGGCGGGAGTGAGTGAGAGGAATGGGGGGGGGTGGAAATGTCTGTCTTCTTTTGTATTTCTTCTTCGTTCTACAGTTCTGAGTTTCACCAGCAGTTTGTTGCTGCTTCCACTTTATGTCTGGTCACTCACAGTGACGTCAGACCACTGCTTACAGTTTACGTCTGGTCACTCACAGTGACGTCAGACCACTGCTTCCACTTTACGTCTGGTCACCCACAGTGACGTCAGACGACCAGTAGTGGGACTGGAGTATGCCCCTGTTTCGCCCACCATGAAGGTAGCTGCATTCCGACTTCAGGGATGTATGCTGGGTGTGTTCGTGTTTCCGTAACCCACCAAACAATGCTGACATGAAGGACTGGATCTTTAACACACATACTTGATCTTCTGCGTGTGGTGCATACACACAAAAGGAATCAAGGCACTGGCAGGTCTGCACTTGAAGCTGACCTGGGAGATGGTAAAAATCCCCCCACCCTAAATTCACCAGACGCCGCCAGGATTCGATCCCACGACTTCATGACTCCATGGGACTGAAGTCAAATGGTCTTAACCACTTGGCTATAGCCCCTGTTAGGAGTAGTAGTAAGTATGTTCTTTCGAGCCAGAAGGCCCATAGAGCCGGAGCTTATCCCGGTTTCTGTAGCGTTAAGCGAACTGATGGTTTTTCACCACCCCTGTGACAGGACGCTAGTCTGTCGCCAGATACTTCCCCAGCAGAGCTGGTACCCACTTGTACACCTGGGTGGAGTGAGGAAAATAGGAGTAAAGTGTCTTTCCCGAGGACACAACACCGAGCCGAGCGGGGATCGAACCCGCGACCTCTGGATCACGAGTTGACAGCCTAAACCACTCGACCACGGTGCCTCCCTGTTAGGAGTGGAAAGGGTTTTTTGTTGTTGATGATGTTGTTGTTGTTGACGTTGTTGTTACAGCACGTTCCTCAGCTTCACACCCAGGATTCACAATGCCCACTGTCTCACTCTTCACACACCGGAGGGAGAACCACGGTCAGACTGCAAGGAAGCTCACCCTGGATCAAAAACTGGGGATCATGACTGGTTTTAAATACCTCACCACGTAGACAGCCATACTCCACCTTCAGAGGATTTTTGTTCTCCTTGTAAGGAGAGTGCAGCTTGTTTGTCATGTTAGGAGCTTACTGTAGCTGAATGCAACCTCAACATAGCATTTCAGGACAAACAGCGGATCCTACAGCCAGGTGGCTAAAACCCTTTGACTCCAATCTCGCGGGTCTATTAAGTCGTGGGTTTGAATCTTGACGGTGTCTGGTGACTT
>CM054143.1:1062513-1080013 GCA_028751875.1 Rapana venosa | reverse complement strand
CAAATTTTGACATAATACCTGCACCATTGTCTACACGTGTATAGGCGTGATAGAACCTCAGGGTTTGACATGATACCTGCAGCATTGTCTACATGTGTATATGCACGCACAGAACCTCAGGGTTTGACATTATACCTGCACCATTGTCTACACGTGTGTTTATGCACTATAGAACCTCAGGGTTTGACATAATCTCAGGGTTTTGGGGGTGTTGTTTTTTAGTTGTTGGGGGTGTTGTTTTTTAGTTGTTGGGGGTGTTGTTTTTTAGTTGTTGGGGGTGTTGTTGTTTTTTAGTTGTTGGGGGTGTTGTTGTTTTTTAGGTGTTGGGGGTGTTGTTGTTTTTTAGTTGTTGGGGGTGTTGTTTTTTAGTTGTTGGGGGTGTTGTGTTTTTTAGTTGTTAAGGGGGTGTTGTTTTTTAGTTGTTGGGGGTGTTGTTTTTTAGTTGTTAAGGGGGTTGTTGTTTTTTAGTTGTTGGGGGTGTTGTTTTTTAGCTGTTGGGGGTGTTGTTGTTTTTTAGTTGTTGGGGGTGGTGTTGTTTTTTAGTTGTTGGGAGTGTTGTTTTTTAGTTGTTGGGGGTGTTGTTGTTTTTTAGTTGTTGGGGGTGGTGTTGTTTTTTAGTTGTTGGGGGTGTTGTTTTTTTAGTTGTTGGGGGTGTTGTTTTTTAGTTGTTGGGGGTGTTGTTTTTTAGTTGTTGGGGGTGTTGTTGTTTTTTAGTTGTTGGGGGTGTTGTTTTTTAGTTGTTGGGGGTGTTGTTTTTTAGCTGTTGGGGGTGTTGTTTTTTAGTTGTTGGGGGTGTTGTTTTTTAGCTGTTGGGGGTGTTGTTTTTTAGTTGTTGGGGGTGTTGTTGTTTTTTAGTTGTTGGGGGTGGTGTTGTTTTTTAGCTGTTGGGGGTGTTGTTTTTTAGTTGTTGGTGGTGTTGTTTTTTAGTTGTTGGGGGTGTTGTTTTTTAGCTGTTGGGGGTGTTGTCCTCAGCCAGAGCAGGGAGGTTCCCTGTGGTGAGATGTCACGTGTGTGTGTGTGTGACCGCTTTCACCCCCACGACGGTAGAATTCCATCCAGCTTTAGGATGGCGTCTAAACCTCTGTGAATGTCTTCACTTGTACACTCCTTCTCGTTCTCTCCGCTCTGCTGCAGATACTTTGTCCTTACAAATACATAAATTCAACCAATCCACCATCGGTCGTCGCTCTTTCTCAATTTCTGGTCCACTGATGTGGAATGATCTCCCTCTCTCTCTCCGCCAAAAGCCTTCTTATGACACTTTTAAATCCAGTCTCAAGACATATTTATTTCAAACCTAAGATTTTCCTCTCCTGCTTCATCTCATAGTTTTTTCCTGCCTTCAACAGCCAAGATTCTATTGCCCTGCCAGGGTGTGTAACCTCTGTGTGTGTGTGTGTGTGTGTGTGTGTGCGTGTGTGCACATTTGGACTTGATGGAACTATTACTTGTTACTGGTTGTATGACTGTAAGAATGACTTGATTGCAAGCGCTTTGATTTGTCTCTGCAAGATATAGCGCTATATACATTCCATTTATTATTTATTATTATTAAACACCACACCTGTGTGCATGCAGTTTAAAAACAATGTCATCCATTCCTACTGGCACAAATGGCCTACTCTTCTGAAAGGCACAACAGGTTTTTAACATGTGCAGAAAACCATCTGCACGCATTTCATTTGCACACAATCATGGTTTATAGTCTTATCCAAAGTGCTGTTGGGGGAGCAGAGTCAGTGCTGATGTAAACTCCCGGGTAAAATTCTCAGAGCAGGGCCTCTGGGGTGGCTCCATCCCCCACACCCTCAGGTCATGAGTGCGATGCTCTGACCACTTGGCTATCTCCACCCCCCCCCCCCCCCCAATCCAGAAAAACGAATGACAACGAATCAGCCTCATGCTATTGAGAACTCTGTGCTTAAAACATGTGCACATATGCACACACACACTCACACCACACCAAACACAACACACCACAACACACACACACACAACACACCACAACACATACCACAACTCAATGCACACCACAACGCACACACACACACAAACACCATAACGCACACCCACACCCACACACCACAACACACACACCACAACACACACACACCACAACACACACACACTACAACACACACACACAACACACACACACCACAACACACACACACTACAACACACACACACAACACACACACCCCCACAACGCACACACCACAACGCACACACACACACCACAACGCACACACACACACCACAACCCACACCCACCACAACACACACACACCACAACACACACACACACCCACACCCACACCACAACACACACACACCACAACACACACACACCACAACACCCCCCCCCCCCCCCCCCCCCCCCCTGGTACTACCTGCAGGAGGTTCCTGGCCAGCCTGGTCTTGCCGGTGTAGACCAGGACCAGGCGGCTGTTGAACTCCTGCAGCAGGGGGGCCGACACCTCCAGGTCCACCGCCTCCACGCGCAGCGGCAGCTGCGCCTCCGACAGCCCCAGCTGCACGCCCCCCTTCAGCCCCCCCACCTGGTCCTGCCACCCCCCCCCTGTCGTCAGCAGCTGCTCCAGGTACAGCACCTGCCCACAGCAATCAGGCCTCTTACCTGTCTGACAGGAGGATGGGAGCGTGGCTGCCTATATAGCTCAGTACACACCAATCAGGCCTGTTACCTGTCTCATAGGACGATGATGGGAGTGTGGCTGCCTATATAGCTCAGTACACACCAATCAGTGTTGTTGCCTTTTTTATAGGAGGAGGAGGATTGTCATTATTCCCAAAACATCTTCTGAAAAGGGAGCGTGGCTGCCTATATAGCTAAGTACACAGCAATCAGTGTTGTTGCCTTTTTTATGATGATGATGATTGTCATTATTCCCAAACCATCTGAAGTGGGATCGTGGCTGCCTATATGGTGAGATCTTGAAAAAAGCGGTCAAACAAGCAGATTGCTCATCCAGTGTGCTGGCCGTTTTGTCTCACAGCAGTCATTTTCCAGGGGAGTGAGAGGCAAGAGCGCATATTTATGATTTCATTGTTATACCTCTTGGTCACCGCAGGTTTCTCTGCATGAAATCCAGGCTGCTTTCCCCGAGGAAAGATTGTTGCTACCAGAGCAGCGCCACCCTTTTTTTTTTCCTGTCTGCAGCTGTACTTGTTTCCCCATCACAGTGGCATTTTTCTACAGAATTTTGCCAGGGACAACTCTCTTGCTGCCGTGGGTTCTGTTACGTGCGCTAAATGGGCCCCAGGGTGTTCAGGTGGGGGATGTGCACTAACTTTCACACACACACGCTCGTGGAACGCCTGGGAAAAAAACAAACATGCACAGAACCCACCAGACTGTGTTCAGTAATTGAGATGTGTGACATATATCACACTACAACTAAGCAATATTTTATCATACTACAACTAAGCAATATTATATCATACTACAACTAAGCAATATTATATCACACTACAACTAAGCAATATTATATCACACTACAACTAAGCAATATTATATCATAATACAACTAAGCAATATTATATCATACTACAACAAAGCAATATTATATCATACTACAACTAAGCAATATTATATCATACTACAACTAAGCAATATTATATCACACTACAACTAAGCAATATTATATCATACTACAACTAAGCAATATTATATCATACTACAACTAAGCAATATTATATCACACTACAACTAAGCAATATTATATCACACTACAACTAAGCAATATTATATCATACTACAACTAAGCAATATTATATCATACTACAACTAAGCAATATTATATCATACTACAACTAAGCAATATTATATCACACTACAACTAAGCAATATTATATCATACTACAACTAAGCAATATTATATCACACTACAACTAAGCAATATTATATCACACTACAACTAAGCAATATTATATCACACTACAACTAAGCAATATTATATCACACTACAACTAAGCAATATTATATCATACTACAACTAAGCAATATTATATCATACTACAACTAAGCAATATTATATCACACTACAACTAAACAATATTATATCATACTACAACTAAGCAATACTATATCATACTACAACTAAGCAATACTATATCATACTACAACTAAGCAATATTATATCATACTACAACTAAGCAATATTATATCATACTACAAATAAGCAATATTATATCATACTACAACTAAGCAATATTATATCATACTACAACTAAGCAATATTATATCATACTACAACTAAGCAATATTATATCATACTACAACTAAGCAATATTATATCATACTACAACTAAGCAATATTATATCATACTACAACTAAGCAATATTATATCACACTACAACTAAGCAATATTATATCACACTACAACTAAGCAATATTACAGATCAGTAACAGCCAAGGTGTATTACACCCATCTCCAAAGGGAAAAGGTAATAGATTCTGAAGCCCACCTTCCAATCCACTGTGCCATGAGGGGTGGGGGGGGTGTCTGGGTACAGGGATTATGGAGGAGACAGACAATGAACCAGGGCTCATAATTATGCTACAGGCATTTAGTGCATCAAAGGCACGTACCCTACAAGCATTTAACATACAACAACGTGAGACAGCTAGAGAGTCGACACTGGCAAAATCCTGTAGAAAAAGAGCTCTTCTTATAAGGAAACGTATAGTTATGAATATTCACAAGTGCATACACTGAATGGCATTGCATTGGGGTGAAGCGCTCTCATGGTATGGAAAACCCAGTTCTCTGTCACTCCCTGCATGGATCAACACTGTGACGTCATAATTTATGTACCCAGGGTATGGAAAACCCAGTCATGTGTACCCAGGGTATGGAAAACCCAGTCATGTGTACCCAGGGTATGGAAAACCCAGTCATGTGTACCCAGGGTATGGAAAACCCAGTCATGTGTACCCAGGGTACGGTAAAAACCCAGTGACTCACCGCGTGGATCAGCCCTTTGACGTCGTAGGACTTTCCTCCAGCGGTCAGCAGGGCCGCCAGCACTGCCCCGGCCAGAATGCTGCTGGTCCCCATCCCTGCTCAGCACAACAACACAACAACACAACAACACAGGTAAGGAACCATAACAACCTTACCGTTTCACCTTAACACTTAAAACCTCTTTCCACATATGAAATCGTTAGAGGTGCGCATATAGGTAGATATGTTCATGCACCTGAGTGCGGATACAGACAATTAATGCTTGCATGTATGCACACACATATGCGCACGCGCACATACATGCGCACAACACACACGCACACACACACACACTCACACACACACACACACACACACACACACGCACACACACACACACACACACACACACTCACACACACGCACACACACACACACACACTCACACAAGCACTCACACAAAAACACGTTCAAACACACACGCACAACTGTTTTGAAAATACACCATGATTAATACTGCGCTCCACACAAACCATGCTTAGAACAAAAACACCCTGCCAGCCCACGATCAAGACGATCAGACCACTACACAGGGGGGGGGGGGGGGGGGGGATAGGATCACACCACTACACAGGGGGGGGGGGGGGGGGGGGGGGATAGGATCAGACCACTACACAGGGGGGGGGGGGGGGGGGGGGGGGGGATAGGATCAGACCACTACACAGGGGGGGGGGGGGGGGGGGGGGATAGGATCAGACCACTACACAGGGGGGGGGGGGGGGGGGGATAGGATCAGACCACTACACAGGGGGGGGGGGGGGGGGATAGGATCAGACCACTACACAGGGGGGGGGGGGGGGGGGATAGGATCACACCACTACACAGGGGGGGGGGGGGGGGGATAGGATCAGACCACTACACAGGGGGGGGGGGGGGGGATAGGATCAGACCACTACACAGGGGGGGGGGGGGGGGATAGGATCAGACCACTACACAGGGGGGGGGGGGGGGATAGGATCAGACCACTACACAGGGGGGGGGGGGGGGGGGGGGATAGGATCAGACCACTACACAGGGGGGGGGGGGGGATAGGATCAGACCACTACACAGGGGGGGGGGGGGATAGGATCAGACCACTACACAGGGGGGGGGGGGGGGGGGGGGGATAGGATCACACCCTACACAGGGGGGGGGGGGGGGGGGATAGGATCAGACCACTACACAGGGAGGGGGGGGGGGGGATAGGATCAGACCACTACACAGGGAGGGGGGGGGGGATAGGATCAGACCACTACACAGGGAGGGGGGGGGGGGGATAGGATCAGACCACTACACAGGGGGGGGGGGGGGGGGGATAGGATCAGACCACTACACAGGGAGGGGGGGGGGGGATAGGATCAGACCACTACACAGGGGGGGGGGGGGGGGATAGGATCAGACCACTACACAGGGGGGGGGGGGGGGGGGGGGGGATAGGATCAGACCACTACACAGGGAGGGGGGGGGGGGATAGGATCAGACCACTACACAGGGGGGGGGGGGGGGGGATAGGATCGGACCACTACACAGGGAGGGGGGGGGGGGGATAGGATCAGACCACTACACAGGGGGGGGGGGGGGGGGGGGGGATAGGATCAGACCACTACACGGGAGGGGGGGGGGGGGGGGGGGATAGGATCAGACCACTACACAGGGAGGGGGGGGGGGGGGAGGGATAGCCTGGTGGTTGGAGCGTGAAGCTTGCAATCTGATGGCGCAGGATTAACCACCCCTCAAGAAACCCAGTGGAGGGCATCTCTCCCCTGCAGTCACCATCAGCCCTGACTCCACTTGCTTCAAAGTCTGTGGGGTGACGCTATCAGCCAACAAAACCCCATGTGCATATGCAAATTGCCCACTTGTTAAAACAACACCTGCTCCATCTGTCAGAAGAGAACCCCACTGCAGGCAGGTAGCCACCCATAACGACATTTAACAAACACACGCACACTGGTGTCGTGTTTAGTTAGACGTCATCCCTGAAGTCAGAATGCGGCTACCTCAGTCATGGACAAACAGTTACACCCACACAACATTTCACCAAAGAATAAAATAAATAAATGAATGAATGAAATAAGCACTGGTGACCCTCAGAGTCCTTGTAGTGAGGAACACACACAGCACACACACAGAAAGAAAGAAAGACTAGCACACACACAGAAAAAGAAAGACTAGCACACACACACAGAAAGAAAGAAAGACTAGCACACACACAGAAAGAAAGACTAGCACACACAGAAAGAAAGACTAGCACACACACACAGAAAGAAAGACTAGCACACACACACAGAAAGAAAGACTAGCACACACACAGAAAGAAAGAAAGACTAGCACACACACAGAAAGAAAGACTAGCACACACACAGAAAGAAAGAAAGACTAGCACACACACAGAAAAAGAAAGACTAGCACACACACACAGAAAGAAAGAAAGACTAGCACACACACAGAAAGAAAGACTAGCACACACACAGAAAGAAGAAAGACTAGCACACACACAGAAAGAAAGACTAGCACACACACAGAAAGAAAGACTAGCACACACACAGAAAGAAAGACTAGCACACACACAGAAAGAAAGACTAGCACACACAGAAAGAAAGAAAGACTAGACACACACAAGGAAAGAAAAGACTAGCACACACAGAAAGAAAGAAAGACTAGCACACACAGAAAGAAAGAAAGACTAGCACACACAGAAAGAAAGACTAGCACACACAGAAAGAAAGAAAGACTAGCACACACAGAAGGAAAGAAAGACTAGCACACACAGAAAGAAAGACTAGCACACACAGAAAGAAAGAAAGACTAGCACACACAGAAAGAAAGACTAGCACACACAGAAAGAAAGAAAGACTAGCACACACAGAAAGAAAGACTAGCACACACACACACAGAAAGAAAGACTAGCACACACAGAAAGAAAGACTAGCACACACAGAAAGAAAGACTAGCACACACAGAAAGAAAGACTAGCACACACAGACAGAAAGACTAGCACACACACAGAAAGAAAGACTAGCACACACAGAAAGAAAGAAAGACTAGCACACACAGAAAGAAAGAAAGACTAGCACGCACACAGAAAGAAAGAAAGACTAGCGCACACACACAGAAAGAAAGACTAGCACACACACAGAAAGAAAGACTAGCACACACACAGAAAGAAAGACTAGCACACACACACAGAAAGAAAGACTAGCACACACAGACAGAAAGAAAGACTAGCACACACACACAGAAAGAAAGACTAGCGCACACACACAGAAAGAAAGACTAGCACACACACAGAAAGAAAGACTAGCACACACACAGAAAGAAAGACTAGCACACACAGAAAGAAAGAAAGACTAGCACACACACACAGAAAGAAAGACTAGCGCACACACACAGAAAGAAAGACTAGCACACACACAGAAAGAAAGACTAGCACACACACAGAAAGAAAGACTAGCACACACACAGAAAGAAAGACTAGCACACACAGAAAGAAAGAAAGACTAGCACACACACAGAAAGAAAGACTAGCACACACACAGAAAGAAAGACTAGCACACACACACAGAAAGACTAGCACACACACAGAAAGAAAGACTAGCACACACACAGAAAGAAAGACTAGCACACACAGAAAGAAAGACTAGCACACACACACAGAAAGAAAGAAAGACTAGCACACAGACAGAAAGAAGGACTAGCACACACACACAGAAAGAAAGACTAGCACACACAGAAAGACAGACTAGCACACACAGAAAGAAAGACTAGCACACACAAAGAAAGAAAGACTAGCACACACACAGAAAGAAAAAGACTAGCACACACACAGAAAGAAAGAAAGACTAGCACACACACAGACAGAGAAAGAAGGACTAGCACACACACAGAAAGAAAGACTAGCACACACAGAAAGAAAGACTAGCACACACACACAGAAAGAAAGAAAGACTAGCACACACACACAGAAAGAAAGACTAGCACACACACACAGAAAGAAAGAAAGACTAGCACACAGACACAGAAAGAAAGACTAGCACACAGACAGAGAAAGAAAGAAAGACTAGCACACACACACAGAAAGAAAGACTAGCACACACACACACAAAGAAAGAAAGACTAGCACACAGACAGAGAAAGAAAGACTAGCACACACACAGAAAGAAAGACTAGCACACACAGAAAGAAAGACTAGCACACACACAGACAGAAAGAAAGACTAGCACACAGACCTGAACCGTGGGGCAGGTTGGACCAGGACTGCATCTCAAAGCCGCCGCCATAGTTAGCCTTCAGCTGCTCTGCCAGAGGGGTGGTGGAGGTGAGGTTGACCATGTCACAGCACACAAAGGCGGCCTTCAGCAGAGCCCCTGCCAACCAACATCAACATCAACATCAACACCAGCATCAACATCAACACCAGCATCAACATCAACACCAGCATCAACATCAACACCAGAGGGGTGGTGGAGGTGAGGTTGACCATGTCACAGCACACAAAGGAGGCCTTCAGCAGAGCCCCTGCCAACCAACATCAACACCAGCATCAACATCAACACCAGCATCAACACCAGCATCAACATCAACACCAGCATCAACATCAACACCAGCATCAACATCAACACCAGCATCAACATCAACACCAGAGGGGTGGTGGAGGTGAGGTTGACCATGTCACAGCACACAAAGGAGGCCTTCAGCAGAGCCCCTGCCAACCAACACCAGCATCAACATCAACACCAGCATCAACACCAACACCAGCATCAACACCAGCATCAACACCAGCATCAACACCAGCATCAACATCAGCATCAACAACAATATAATCAACGTCAACATCAACATGAACATCAGCCATGTGTACGTACAGTCAGCATCAGTACACGTCACGTCACTTCACTTCACTTCACGCTGCAGTGTCAAAGACACTGTCATCTGTCCTTGACAAATGTTAAAAAATGAATGAAGATTAAACAGGGTTGGGGGTTGGTGGGGGACAGCCTAGGGGCTGGTGTGTCATGTTCGTCATCTGATGGCCCAGGATCAAGCCACTATGCAACTGCCTGTTTCAGGGGATTTTCCCCTGGAGTTAAATTCAATACTTCAATACTGACTCCATCCCCTCAACATTAAATTCAGCACCGACTCCATCCCCTCAACAGTAAATTCAGTACTGACTCCATCCCCTCAACATTAAATTCAGTACTGACTCCATCCCCTCAACAGTTAATTCAGTACTGACTCCATCCCCTCAACAGTAAATTCAGTACTGACTCCATCCCCTCAACATTAAATTCAGCACTGACTCCATCCCCTCAACATTAAATTCAGCACTGACTCCATCCCCTCAACAGTTAATTCAGTACTGACTCCATCCCCTCAACAGTTAATTCAGTACTGACTCCATCCCCTCAACAGTAAATTCAGTACTGACTCCATCCCCTCAACATTAAATTCAGCACTGACTCCATCGCCTCAACAGTAAATTCGGTACTGACTCCATTTCCTCAACAGTAAATTCCTTCAACAGTAAATTCAGTACTGACTCCATCCCCTCAACAGTAAATTCGGTACTGACTCCATCCCCTCAACAGCAAATTCAGTACTGACTCCATCCCCTCAACAGTCCTTCGGATGAGACTATAAACTGAGGCCCCATATGCAGAACATCTTGCACATACATTAAAGACCTGTTCTGCCTTTTGGAAGAGTAGGCCATTGTGTGCAGGTAGGAACAGATGCCACCATTTTTAAAACGCATGCGTTCAGGTGTCATGTTTAGACACCATCCCTGAAGTCGGAATGTGGCTACCTTAGTGACGGGTGAAATCGGCTGCATCTGCAAAATCTCGCTAATGGCGCACGGCTGCTCAAAACAGGAAAAACCTGACTCTTCAGTTGGCGGCTGGAACTTGCTCTCCCTGACCTCAATTCCATTTCTCGGCTGCCTCGGCACTGCGCGGTCAGGGGTCAAAGTCCAGCATCTCGCGGTGCCAGCACACATTCCTTATTAGAAGTTTTATTTGAAAGGCATTTTTTACCATACACTGCCGGATTGATTCCCTACATTTTTTACAGTGTTCACACTTCAGAGAACAAAACTTCAATACTTGCTTCACTTGTTTGTGGCGGCTGTTGTGCTGCTTTTTCTGGTTAAGTATTTTTGTTTTAAATGTTTACAAACACGATGTCTTCCAAGAAACGTGGGGGGGAGTATCAGCTTGTTCCTGATTTTCACAGGCAAAGCATCTTTATCTGTGAGGAATTCTGTGGATTTTTCTTTTAATCAGACTGTTCTCTTTTTCATGTGGCGTTTGTATTATGTGAACCTTCTACTTGATGGTGTAGTTTGTTAATAATCTGTTTATTTGTGTGAGTGCTACTGTGTTTGCTTGTGCTTTGTTGGTGTTTTTAAGTTCACTTAATTTGTATCAGTACTTGTCTGAGCGTCAACCATGTGCATATATATTTGAGAATGAGTGCAGTATGTGTGTGTGTGTTTGTGTGTGTGTGTACGTGTGCATACATGCATGCTTGCATGCATATGTGTGTGTGTGTTACGTGATGGGCCACAGCACCTACATGTATACGTGTGCTTCCTGGCTGTGTGTCAGTATCAAGTTGTTAGTTTTCTCAAGCACACGTGTGTGCCGTGCCAATCTTCTTGTATTTACATGTGTGTGTGCGCGTGTTTGTATGTGTGTGTGCATGTGTGTATAAGGCATGCGTGCATGCATTTGTGCCAGTGTGTGTGTGTGTGTGTGTGTGTGTGTGTGTGGTGTGTGCTCATGTGTGTGCTCATGTGTGTGTGTGTTTGTGTTTATTTGGTTTATTTTATTTTATCTTTTATTTTGAGGATAATGGAATAAGCACGAGTGTGATTTTTTTTACATCTAGTCCCCGTGTGTATGCAATTTTGTAAATTTTGTCATCTGTTTTGTGTGTGTGTGTGTGTGTGTGTGTGTGTGCGATCTTTGTGTCTGTTTCTTGCTTTGATGTCAAAGTGTAGGCCTATGTACAATTTGTTCTTTTCTTCACATCACGGAAGTAAATACGTTTTTGATCACAATATTTTGTATAGTGTCAGAAACATCAGTGAAATAATAATCTGAGTCATTTGCGAGCTATTTTTGCCTGATGACAGTAGGATACTGACAAGACATTTGTTTTCTACTGTGTTCTCGGAGCTATAGTTATGAGCTGTACTGGAATTGGTTCATGAACAAACCATGCTGTAGCAAGGATACTGCTAAAAGCTGATGAAACAGTGGACTGTGTATGTGCTGTATCACCTGACCATGCAGTAGTATGTTCTTTCGAGCCAGAAGGCCCATAGAGCCGGAGCTTATCCCGGTTTCTGTAGCGTTAAGCGAACTGGTGGTTTTTCACCACCCCTGTGACAGGACGCTAGTCTGTCGCCAGATACTTCCCCAGCAGAGCTGGTACCCACTTGCACACCTGGGTGGAGTGAGGAAAATAGGAGTAAAGTGTCTTTCCCAAGGACACAACACCGAGCCGAGCGGGGATCGAACCCGCGACCTCTGGATCACGAGTTGACCGCCTAAACTACTCGACCACGGTGCCTCCGTGACCATGCAGTAGGCCTAGTGTTGATAGTGAAGCCAGATAGGCTAGCCGACACTAAAGACTGCCAGACTCTCACCACACGCTCTCCATCACCCTGCCTCTTGCACTACTGCACGCGGTCGCCCGCTACAGTGTGTTTATTTATGGCCTCGCTGTGCCAACAGGGACAATGTTGCAGCAAAAAGAAAAGGATAGTCTGCATGCAGACATGTTCAATGTTTTCTTTATGTTCATTATTTATATAATATAAATGTCTGCTTTTTTAGAGAGAGAGTTAGAAATGTCTGTTTTTTGAGATTGTGTTTCTGCCTGCACCTCTCCTGTTTATCTTCATGTCTGTTTGAACTGCTGTCACATCAACCAGTATGAAAGAAAGTACATGGAGTTTGGAGTCAAAAGAAAGCTCGTTTAAAGCTCATTTTAAAGAGTGATTTGCTTGTTGTTTTTTTGACAATTCACTGTGCAAGAGGATGTGTGAAAGACACAAGGGTAATTTACAGCTGAACACGGCTACAGCTGCAAGCGGCTAGTGCCGCCTTTCCTTTTGCCCCGTTTATTTATATCCACGCACTGCCAGCTGCAGGTCATGAACTTTGACTCTGTCTTGCTCTGTCTCACACTGTCTCGCACTGTCTCACTCTGTCTCACTCTGTCTCACTCTGTCTCGCTGTCTGTCTCACTCTGTCTCACTCTGTCTCGCTGTCTGTCTCACTCTGTCTCACTCTGTCTCGCTCTGTCTCACTCTGTCTCGCTCTGTCTCACTCTGTCTCACTCTGTCTCACTCTGTCTCTGTCTCACTCTGTCTCACTCTGTCTCTGTCTCACTCTGTCTCACTCACTCTGTCTCGCTCTGTCTCACTCTGTCTCACTCTGTCTCACTCCTCACACCTGAGACGTACTTATAGTACACACTGGGTGAGAAAACTGCATGTATTGCAGGTTTAGAACCACACAAAGAACTAACCAAAAACAGAAGGAATGACTATAGACACAAACTGAGAACTTTGTGTGCGTTGATAGCGAATGAAGCTTGTTACGTGAAGAGCTTGCTCCGAATGAAGACAATCCTTGTATAACATGACAAAGGCCAACAGCATTTCAAAGAAGGTCTTGGTGTTTTGCTGACGTCAGAAGCTATACATTCGGCCCTGGCCAGACAATTATGAGAGTGAGTGGACAAAGAAAAGGATCTTTGCCCCTTAAGTTGATCTTTTGTCTGCCACACTGTTTACTCTCTACAAGCTGGTTAGGCCAGAAAGTAAATGTCTCAATCTCTCACACACCCAAGTGTCATCTCTTTTGATGTTGTTACAGAATGAGAAATGTTCATGAATCACACAGAAATATTGCTTACATAAGAATGTCAATGACAAGAGACTGAGGCCCTTTTGGATTCACACTTACATTACACTGCAAGTCACCATGATAGGCTGATTCACCAAAATTGGAACCTAAAAATAACACATCACTCGTCTTAGGAAGAAAATAGATGGGTCAATGATGAGTACATTTCATGTTTACAGCAAACTGACCAATGATCTGTATGCGCACTTTCAGAACTAAAATCTGTCTTGAAGTTGTGGCAAAAACCATTAAAGAACCTAGCTGGAGTTGTACAAACAGGTTTTAGACACTTCTGTCCAGTTCTCAATCAAAACTGGCTGATCTGAAGAGGGAAAATGACTAATAATGAATCATGACAACAGAGGAAAAGCTATAGCAGAGGAGGAGGAGGAGGGTGCCAGGGTGCATTGTGTGGTGACACTTTCCCTGACCTTTTCCTGATTCAGACACACACACACATGATGTATACACATGGGGACATCAAACTGAAAACAGGCCTCCGTGTCGGTCAATTCCCAGCAGGCTGACCAAGCCAAGACCTCCTCCCCCTTCACACTGCCTGTCCTCACCCCCTCCCTCCCTCCCTCCCTCACACACACATAGACACACACACACACTTAGACACACACACATAGACATACATACATACATACATACACACACACGCGCGTGCACGCATACGCACACACACACACACACACGCACATAGACACACACATTATCCTCAATATAAAAGAATAAAATAAAAATAAAAAATAAAAACACAGACAGCGGTACAGACAGACCAGGAGCGTTTGGCTGGAAGTAGTCCTCCAGGTCAGTCATACACACACACACATAGACACACACACAGACACACACACACACTGACACACACACACATAGACACACACACACATAGACACACACACACACAGACACACACACATAGACACACACACACACACACACACCACACACACATAGACACACACACACATACACACACACATAGACACCACACACACACACACATAGACACACACACACACACACACACACATAGACACACACACACACACCACACACATAGACACACACACACATACACACACACACACACACATAGACACACACACACACACACACACCACACACACACACACATAGACACACACACACATACACACACACACATAGACACAGACACACACACACAAAGACACAGACAGACAGTGGTACAGACAGACAGTGGTACAGACAGACCAGGAGCGTTTGGCTGGAAGTAGTCCTCCAGGTCAGTCATACACACACACACACACAGACATAGACACACACAGACACACACACACATACACACACATAGACACACTCACACACACACATAGCACACACATACATAGAACAAGACACACATAGACACAGACAAACAGACAGACAGTGGTACAGACAGACCAGGAGCGTTTGGCTGGAAGTAGTCCTCCAGGTCAGCCATACACACACACATAGACACACTCACACACACACATAGACACATAGACACACAGACACACACACACACACAGACAGACAGCGGTACAGACAGACCAGGAGCGTTTGGCTGGAAGTAGTCCTCAAGGTCAGCCAGTTCCTTGCAGACCACCACAGAGCTCACCTCCCCGTTCCCCACCAGCTCCAGACGAATCATCGGGCTGCACAACACAGAACTTTCTCTTTTCCTTCCTTACACAAGCACGATGAGAAAATAAGCGCTAACTTCTGAACTGTTCAAATGGACAGCTTTTGAATTTAACAATGTTTAAGCCATGTATATAAACTACCAATATTAGCATCATATTCAGCGTGTTAAAGTCATATATATAAACCACCAATATTAGCATCATATTCGGCTGAATCTGATTCATTGCTATTGTAGTTCATAATCCACTCACAAACCTGCTGAGTGGCTTCTTTAGCTAAGAGACATTGAACATTTACTCATATGGTTGATGCATGTCAAGAACTTTGCAATAACACAAGTCCAACATGGCATACAAAAAAAGACTATCGAGAATGAGTTAAGCTTAGAAGAGCATTGAATGACGAATGAAACACTCATCTAGCTCAGTTGCTCTGTGACGAGAATGGTGAACAGGCGCAGGTTGATGAAGTTTACACAAGTGTACTTGTCATGGGGTAGAAAGATAGCCAAGACATGAGTTCAACCGTTGAGTCATGAGTCATCGTTTGGAATTCGCTGGATATGGGAAACTAAGGGGCTGCATATGGTGACTAAGGAGGCTGGCTAGGTGAACTAAGGAGGTGCATATGGTGAACTAAGGGAGGGGCTGGCATATGGTGAACTACAGGGAGGCTGGCATATGGTGAACAAGGAGGGCGCATATGGTGAACTAGGAGGCTTCATAGCGTGAATAAGGAGGGCTGGCATATGGTGAACTAGAGGGCTGGCATTATGTGAACTAAGGAGGCTGGCATATGGTGAACTAAGGGAGGGGCTGGCATATGGTGAACTAAGGGAGGGGCTGGCATATGGTGAACTAAGGGAGGGGCTGGCATATGGTGAACTAAGGGAGGGGCTGGCATATGGTGAACTAAGGAAGGGGCTGGCATATGGTGAACTAAGGGAGGGGCTGGCATATGGTGAACTAAGGGAGGGGCTGGCATATGGTGAACTAAGGGAGGGGCCTTTTATGATCTCCCAGGTCACCTTGACCAAGAGCAGACCTTCCGGTATATACACGTGCAGAGACCAAGCATGCCTGTTAACGGTTCAGTCATTCATGTGGTGGGCTGAGGAAGCATCAACATTAGAATATTCTTAACGTCAGATTTCAGCTTCCTTCATCATGGGCAAAAATGGCGGCATACGCAAAATCTCACCACTGATGAACCTCAGAGCTCTAACCGGGAAATGAAAAAAGCACAAGTGGAAACAGAAATCATCATCACTCTGTAATGAATCTTCCATACACACTACATCCCTCCCTTGTGGTAAATAACAGACAATGGTGAACAACAGAAGTTAAAAGCACAGGTTTTGTTGACACCAATGCACAGTAATGACTGATGCAATCAATGCTTGCACAGGTGGTCTACAAGTCATCCACCCCTCTAGAAGCCAGAAGTCATGGGTGTGAACGAAAGGACGTTCCTCAGCTACAGCTCTTCACCAAATGATGAGACTTTTGCGTACGCAATCATTTCTCCCCCCCCCCTCTACCACCCCCCAAATTTAGGTAGTAGCAGCTTGGCAAGAAATGGTGACTCTTCCACCGAAAGGCGGAACTGGTTCTAACATGAGAGCGCCAACATGTTCTCTGTGTGTTCACACATGCAGCCTCGGCTTAGAGTGTCCTCCAAAGGACTTTGACATTCAGTTCAATTTTCTTGTGAAACTGGGTAAAAAGGGCAAGGCTGGGAATCAAACCCAGAACCTCATGGTTAATTTGTTAAACAGGTGAACGTCTTAACCATCCTGCCACCTTCCTTCTTCTTTCCAAGTGTAATGACAAGTACATGACAACACAACATCATTACTTAGCATGTAAACACAGGATAATGACATGACAACACATCATCATTACTTA
>CM054143.1:910013-1057513 GCA_028751875.1 Rapana venosa | reverse complement strand
TTTTCTTTTTAAAAACGAGTCACATCCAGATAGTTGAAGGCCCTTCTTTTCCTTCTTTTTTTTTAAAACGAGTCACCTCCAGATAGTTGAAGGCCTTTCTCTTTCTTTTTCTTCTATTGTTTGTTATTTTTAAAAAGAGTCACCTCCAGGTAGTTGAAGGCCTTTCTCTTTCTTTTTCTTCTATTGTTTGTTATTTTTTAAAAGAGTCACCTCCAGATAGTTGAAGGCCTTTCTTTTTCTTTTTTTGTTGTTGTTGTTTGTTATTTTTAAAAAACGAGTCACATCCAGATAGTTGAAGGCCCTTCTTTTCCTTCTTTTTTTTTAAAACGAGTCACCTCCAGATAGTTGAAGGCCTTTCTCTTTCTTTTTCTTCTATTGTTTGTTATTTTTTAAAAGAGTCACCTCCAGATAGTTGAAGGCCTTTCTTTTTCTTTTTTTGTTGTTGTTGTTTGTTATTTTTAAAAAACGAGTCACCTCCAGGTAGTTGAAGGCCTTTCTCCAGGCCTGGTTGGCAGCAGGTCCGGAGCGAAGGCCGCCCACTGACCCGGCCATGCAGCCCATGACGTCAGCCATGTTGGCCAGCGTGCGTGCGGCTATCCCCGGGTCTGTCGTCTGACTCGCCACTGAACACAGGAAGTGGGGCGTTAGAGCATCTCGGCTTTGGCCACTGAACACAGGAAACGGGGCGTTAGAGCATGTCGGCTTTGGCCACTGAACACAGGAAACGGGGCGTTAGAGCATCTCGGCTTTGGCCACTGAACACAGGAAACGGGGCGTTAGAGCATCTCGGCTTTGGCCACTGAACACAGGAAACGGGGCGTTAGAGCATCTCGGCTTTGGCCACTGAACACAGGAAACGGGGCGTTAGAGCATCTCGGCTTTGGCCACTGAACACAGGAAACGGGGCGTTAGAGCATCTCGGCTTTGGCCACTGAACACAGGAAACGGGGCGTTAGAGCATCTCGGCTTTGGCCACTGAACACAGGAAACGGGGCGTTAGAGCATGTCGGCTTTGGCCACTGAACACAGGAAACGGGGCGTTAGAGCATCTCGGCTTTGGCCACTGAACACAGGAAACGGGGCGTTAGAGCATGTCGGCTTTGGCCACTGAACACAGGAAACGGGGCGTTAGAGCATGTCGGCTTTGGGCGAAGGGAGAGAGGGAGGTCATTCCAGATTGATGGACCAGAAATAAAGAGTGACAGCCAACAGTGGATTGTTTGAATCTAGGTATTCATATTACGGTCTCATCCGCAGGACTTTGGGGGGAGTGGAGTCAGCACTGATGTTGACTCCAGGGGGCCAGTCCCCTTGAAGGGCCTCTCAGTGGTGGCTGGAACCAGAACTCAATCCTGGGCTGTCAAGTCACGAGTGCAACGCTCTCTCTCTCTATCCCACCCCCAGGTTTACATGATTTCTGATTCTCCTTCATTTCATGGCGGCTGTGGGAAAGTTGTGCACAGCGCTGTAGAACGCTGTTGTTATTGTGTTGTTATGTGTTCACCAGCAGCTTTACACCCTGGGGGTCACCCCAAAGATGCACTGCCTCAGTCATTGCACCTGGGAATCACTGTCACATCTGAAGCACACACAGGATGAGAAGCTTGCCTGTACAATTATCTGCTGTCAAGTACCTCCTCTAATTATCTGCTGTCAAGTACCTCCTCTAATTATCTGCTGTCAAGTACCTCCTCTAATTATCTGCTGTCAAGTACCTCCTCTAATTATCTGCTGTCAAGTACCTCCTCTAATTATCTGCTGTCAAGTACCTCCTCTAATTATCTGCTGTCAAGTACCTCCTCTAATTATCTGCTGTCAAGTACCTCCTCTAATTATCTGCTGTCAAGTACCTCCTCTAATTATCTGCTGTCAAGTACCTCCTCTAATTATCTGCTGTCAAGTACCTCCTCTAATTATCTGCTTTCAAGTACCTCCTCTAATTATCTGCTTTCAAGTACCTCCTCTAATTATCTGCTTTCAAGTACCTCCTCTAATTATCTGCTGTCAAGTACCTCCTCTAATTATCTGCTGTCAAGTACCTCCTCTAATTATCTGCTTTCCAGTACCTCCTCTAATTATCTGCTGTCAAGTACCTCCTCTAATTATCTGCTGTCAAGTACCTCCTCTAATTATCTGCTTTCCAGTACCTCCTCTAATTATCTGCTGTCAAGTACCTCCTCTAATTATCTGCTGTCAAGTACCTCCTCACCTTACTGGCAGCCATGCCCCAACCTCAGAGAAGGTTTTTTCTCCTTTAATTAAAAGAGGGTACAGCTTGCTATGGGCAGAAAGACCATGCCATGGCTGAAGGCAATCTCAAAATAAATTTTAAACTGCATTGTCCCTTTGATGTAGACTTTATATCAGAACTGGGGACGGGACAGCTCAGAGGTCAGAGCACTCGCTTTTTGCAAGCTAAGGTTAAGCAGCATTGAGTGTGGTTACCAAGTGGATGGGTGACATTTTGTGCGCCTTGGCTGCTGTATAGTCCCCCAGATCACCCAGCTGTAAATGGGTACCTGCCCTCTTTAGGGTCAAGGAAAGAAGGAGAGGAGATGGGTGTCACCCTCAATATGCTGGCCCCTAGAGAAGTTGAGGTCTCCAACATCTCGCTCCCCAACGACTGCATGGGTTATGGGAACACCTTTTTAAAGTCCACCATCACACTGACGGTAAGCCCTGACAGAGCTGTAGTGGGAAGCAGAGCAGTGCAATGCAGTTGGGCGCAGCGTCAAGCCACGCTCTGCTGCTCTGCGCTGTCAGGTGGCAGAGAGGCAGCTCCCCTGCTCTCTGAAGAACTGACCTCTGTCCAGCGTGGTCAGGATCTGTTGGGAGAAGCCGTCCACAGCCGCGCTCCTGTACAGGCTGCAGAAGCCCTGGTTAAGGGACTTGGTCAGCGCCCCCTCCACCTTCACCTCCCCCACCTTGTAGAACAGACTCCTGCACACGACAGACAGGCCACTGGTCAGTTGCGGGATCGGAAGGTGGGGGGAGGGAGGAGAAGTAAGTGAGTGAGAGAGAAAGAGAGGGAGGGGAGACACAGAGAGAGAGAGAGGATAGAGGGGGGAGAGAGGGGAGAGAGAAGGGGGGAGACAGAGAGAGAAAGAGACAGACAGACAGACAGACAGACAGAGAGAGAGAGAGAGAGAGAGAGAGAGAGAGAGAGAGAGAGAGAGAGAGAGAGAGAGAGAGAGAGAGAGAGAAAAGAGAGAGAGAGAGACAATGACAAATTCTTTTATTTCGAGGATAATGAATAAGCACACATGTGCTTTTTTACATCCAGTCCCCGCCCGTTAGGGAGAGAGAGAGAGGGGGGGGGGGGAAAAGAAGGGAAGAAGGGAGACAGACAGAGAGTGAGACAAAGACACACAGAGAGCAAGAGAAAGAGACAGAGAGAAAAAGACAGAGATATTTCCCCTGGAGTTAACATCAGTGCCGACTCCACTCTCCCCAAAAGTCCTTCAGATGAGACTATAAACTGAGGTCCCGTGTGCAAACGCACGCAGAACATCTTGCGCACATGTTAAAACCCATTACGCTTTTTGGAAGAGTAGGCCATTGTGTGCCGGTGGGAACGGATGACAAAAACTAGAAAACTGCATACACACGGGGACTGGATGCAAAAAAGCACACAAGTGCTCATTCCATTATCCTCAATATAAAAGAATATAAAAAAAAGAGATAGTGAGAGAGAGAGAGTTATGCATATATGTATGCAGTGTGGATGACTGCATGTGTGTGTTTATGCGTGTGTGTGTAAGGTGCATTCATCTGCACATTTTTGTGCATGTGCCTGAGCATGTATGTATGTATGCATGCATGCATGCATGCTATAATAGAGAGCTGGACAACAGACAATATGACAGAATGACCGGAACATGGCTCCAGATCTGGGATAGATAACGGATGACAAGTCAGACACCACCACCACCAACAACAACAACAGACAACAACAACAACAACAAAAACCAACAACAACAAAACCCACACACAAAAACGAAGTAAGAAGCAGGAAGAACATAGTCAAAAACTTTGATATGGACAGCAGAGACTGAGAGACAGAGAGAACTCGAACTCAAATATTTTAATGAGGGTAATTGGATAAGCCAAAGGCTTCTTTACCCCAGGCCCTCATGGGGAAAAAGTGAAACAAACATGAATAAACCAATGAATCAACAAAGAAAGAGAGAGAGAGAGAGTGAGTGAGAGAGAGAGAGAAAGAGAAAGAGAGAGAGACAGAGAGAAAGAGAGAGAGTGAGGGAGAGAGAGAGAGAAAGAAAGAGAGAGAGACAGAGAGAGAAAGAAACAGAGAGAGACAGAGAGAAAGAGAACTCGAACTCGAAAGATTTATTCACAAAAAGGCCATTGGCCCATACATGAAGGGGGGGTGCCAAACTGCTTAGTATTTTAGTGAGAAAAATAAGTAACACACACAAAACAAAAAAACCAAAGTGTTAATGTATACCCACAACTACCACAATAAAAAAATCAGTTCCAAAAAATATGACTTAAGAAACCAAGATATCTCTTCTTCTAAAGGCTTTACACAAATATAAAGCAAGGTTGCGCACAATCTCAGGGTGACTAGCTGCCATGAGTAAACAGAATCTAAATAAATTAGGCTGTCTACTACACTTTACCGGAATGTAATTCTGTCTAATACTGGACAGCACAGCACAAAATGAACTTCATCTTCCACTGTTTGCTTACATAAAGGGCATAGCAACCTGAGGTCATCATCATCATGTTCTATATATCTAAATTTATGAACATTTATGTCTGATACACCACGTCTAAACTTAGACAAAATTCTTTTCAAATGTATGTCCATATCAAGCTTTAGATAAGGTTTGACATTGTGTGAACCTATAAATTGTCTGTACATTTGAAATCTTTCACTGTTTTGTATATGACCACTCCACTGCTGCCAACGGCAGTCAATCAGTCTTTGCCTGAAAACCTTGATAAACTCTCTACAATTTCCGACACCTTGATTGAGCCAAACAAACCCAAAGCCAAGTTCACATAAACAGGTACGTATTTGTGAAGCCCAGATGCTTTTCCCCTTGACATCTAGATCATAAAGCATCTTGTAAGACTTAAAAGGCAACCTGCACTCATCCATATGCAGAATCTTAATCCAATATCTAATGCATCTTACAGCAGCATTAACAGAGAGAGGGTATCTATTAGTTTCACTATAAACAAGATCATTAGGTGTACGTCTATCTAAGCCTAAAAACTGCTTTAAAGCAAAGAGGTGTACTGATTCACAATGTGTTACAGCTGCATCCAAGCCCCATATTTCTGCACCATATAACACAGTGGGTTGTATTTGTGCATCAAATACTTTAATCAACAAGTCAAAAGCATTATTATTCAATAATCGTAGTTTTTTCAAAACAATTAACAAGCTTCTTTTACCTCGACTTGCTAAGAGAGAAAGAAAGAGAGAGAGAAAGCTAGAGAGAGACTCAGAGAGAGAGACAGAGACAGAGAGAAAGAGAGAGAGAGAAAGAGACAGACAGAGACAGACAGCGACAGAGACAGACAGAGAGACAGACAGACAGACAGACAGACGGATACTCACTTTCTCCAGGTCAGTTCAGCCTGGAGGTCCACGATGCTCAGGATATCTGCCAGTGACAGTCTCCAGGATGACCGCCACCTGACCAACCAGACACACACACGTTACACCTGTCATCAATGGTCAGCTGTCTACTGACCCACCAGACACACATTACACCTGTCATCAATGGTCAGCTGTCTACTGACCCACCAGACACACACACATTACACCTGTCATCAATGGTCAGCTGTCTACTGACCAACCAGACACACCCACATTACACCTGTCATCAATGGTCAGCTGTCTACTGACCCAGCAGACACACACACATTACACCTGTCATCAATGGTCAGCTGTCTACTGATGACCCACCAAACAGGCATGCACCTGTAATGGTCAGCTTTCTACTGACCGACCCATCAAACAGGCATGCACCTGTAATGGTCAGCTTTTTACTGATGACCCATCAAACAGGCATGCACCTGTAATGGTCAGCTTTCTACTGATGACCCATCAAACAGGCATGCACCTGTAATGGTCAGCTTTCTACTGATGACCCATCAAACAGGCATGCACCTGTAATGGTCAGCTTTCTACTGATGACCCATCAAACAGGCATGCACCTGTAATGGTCAGCTTTCTACTGATGACCCATCAAACAGGCATGCACCTGTAATGGTCAGCTTTCTACTGATGACCCATCAAACAGGCATACACCTGTAATGGTCAGCTTTCTACTGATGACCCATCAAACAGACATGCACCTGTAATGGTCAGCTTTATACTGACCGACCCATCAAACAGGCATGCACCTGTAATGGTCAGCTGTCTACCGATGACCCATCAAACAGGCATACACCTGTCATCAGAACGAGCGGCACTGGAGCAGCGGCAGGCAATGCATGCATTCCTCCCAGTATCAGACCAGCCCTACAGAAGGGAAAAAGAAGTTTCCTCCGACACAAAGGCCCACACAACTTCCAGCATGCTATTTCTTTGTTCCTTACTCACTCACTCACCCAGCCAACAAGTCCCAGAAACACACACACAGGGGGAGCAATGGGAAACTTCCTTCCGAAGACACAGCCCTTCTCTCCCCCTGTTTCTGTCTGGTCCTCCTTCAACCCCACCTCTGACATGGTAGGTAGAGTAACTCTGTCGCTCCAGAGGCTTTGGTATTCCCAAATCCAACTGATCCCTTCCCATTACCACAGACCCAACAAAACTCACCCTCTGAAGTCAGAATGCAGCTATCTAAATGGTGCGATACTTCACAACAATGATACACACACAGTCAATCTTCTCATCTCAGGGTATCGCTCACAGTGATTCTCAAGATTGACGCTGAGACACACTGTATATTCTGGGTGACTCGGTGTCTAGAGGTAACGCACCTGCCTAGAAAGAGAAAAGTCCAGGTCGGAAGTGTGCGGTGGTTCGAATCCTGTTTGGGCCCGAAACTGTTTCCCCATCCATTAGACCATGAGTGGTGGTCTGGGTGCTAGTCTTTTGGACGAGACGATAAACCAAGGTCCCATGTGTTACACATAATTTTTTAGCGCATGTAAAAGAACCCACGGCAACACGAGAGTTGTCCCTGGCAAAATTCTGTAGAAAAAAGCCACTCTGATAGGGAAACAAATACAGTTGCAGACAGGAAAAAGAAAAAAAAAAAGGTGGCGCTGCTCTTGTGGCGACGCACTCTCCCCAGGGGAGAGCAGCCCGAATTTCACGCAGAGAAATCTGCTGTGACTTAAAGTGGTATGAAAATGAAAGGAAAAAAATGAAAAAAAGGGTGTCAAGTTGAGGAAAATACCCAACACCAATACCCAGAGTTTGGGTTTGTCTTCCAAACCATTCACAAGCTCAGACACACAAAGGATTATGACTGAGCTTTTCATGGATGACTCACCAATAACAAAAACAACAACAATAAAAAAAAAAAACACCAACAAAGATAGAACGAGAGACAGATGTTTCCACAATAGAAGTCATGCTTACAGGGAACACACACACACACACACACACACACACAAAACAAAAACAAAACAGGAAGAGACACTCCTAAGTGGACGACATTCCTACAGGACACACATTCTCCTAGTGCCCCCCAAAAGTCCTTTGTATGAGATTATAAACTGAAGTTCCATGTGCGAACGCACGCAGAACATCTTGCACACACGTTAAAACCCAATATGCTTTTCAGAAGAGTAGGCCATTGTGTGCCAGTGGGAATGGATGACAAAAATGTAAAAAACTGCATACACATGGGGACTGGATGAAAAAAAAGCACATGAGTGCTTATAATCATCTATTATGCTTGAAATAAAAGAATAAATAAATAAAAGAATGACGAAACTAGAAGTGTGAAACATGCCAGCACACACAGACCCTGCTGTGCTGTGCCGTGTTCGGCCTGCTGACTGACTGACTGACTGCCTGCCTGACTGACTGACTGACTGACTGCCTGCCTGCCTGCCTGCCTGCCTGACTGACTGACTGACTGACTGACTGACTGACTGACTGCCTGCCTGACTGACTGACTGACTGACTGACTGCCTGACTGCCTGACTGCCTGACTGCCTGACTGACTGCCTGACTGACTGACTGACTGACTGACTGACTGACTGCCTGACTGACTGACTGACTGCCTGACTGACTGCCTGCCTGCCTGCCTGCCTGCCTGCCTGACTGACTGACTGACTGACTGACTGACTGACTGCCTGCCTGCCTGCCTGCCTGCCTGCCTGACTGACTGACTGACTGACTGACTGACTGACTGCCTGCCTGACTGCCTGCCTGCCTGCCTGCCTGCCTGACTGACTGACTGCCTGCCTGCCTGACTGACTGACTGACTGCCTGCCTGCCTGCCTGACTGACTGACTGCCTGCCTGACTGACTGACTGACTGACTGACTGACCTGGTCACCATCAGGTGGTGGTGCTGGGTGTCGCCGCGCAGCTGACCCTGCAGCCACAGCACCTCCTTCAGCCCCACGTTCTCCGTGGCGTGAAACACCGGGAACAGCTTGGCGTTGAACACCGTCTGGTCCTCCCTCACCTGCCCACAGGTGTGCACATAAAGCACGCCGCCTCCTCTCCACCCTCCTCCACCCTCCTCTCCACCCTCCTCTCCACCCTCCTCTCCACCCTCCTCCTGCTGCTGCTGCTGCACAGAGCTCAGGATTTGGCAAGAAAAGGGGGATAACTCCCCCCGTGTTACAGCCTGGACCTCCTGACTGCCTGACTGACTGACTGACTGACTGACTGCCTGACTGACTGACTGACTGACTGACTGCCTGACTGCCTGACTGCCTGACTGACTGACTGACAGACTGACAGACAGACTGACTGACTGACTGCCTGACTGCCTGACTGCCTGACTGACTGACTGACTGACTGACTGACTGACAGACAGACTGACTGACTGACTGACTGCCTGCCTGCCTGCCTGCCTGCCTGCCTGCCTGCCTGCCTGCCTGCCTGCCTGCCTGCCTGCCTGCCTGCCTGCCTGCCTGCCTGCCTGGCTGACTGACTGACTGCCTGACTGCCTGCCTGCCTGACTGACTGACTGCCTGACTGCCTGACGGCCCATGTATTTTGCAATTGTACTGTAGTTTCTGTACTGTATTGCATTGTACTGTAGTTTCTGTACTGTATTGCATTGTACTGTAGTTTCTGTACTGTATTGCATTGTACTGTACTGTATTGCATTGTACTGTAGTTTCTGTACTGCATTGCATTGTACTGTAGTTTCTGTACTGTATTGCATTGTACTGTAGTTTCTGTACTGTATTGCATTGTACTGTAGTTTCTGTACTGTACTGTACTGCATTGTACTGTAGTTTCTGTACTGTACTGCATTGTACTGTAGTTTCTGTACTGTATTGCATTGTACTGTAGTTTCTGTACTGTACTGCATTGATACTGAGTTTACTGTACCTCGCACTGCATTGTACTGTGTTTCTGTACTGTATTGCATTGTACTTAAGTTTTGTACTGCATGCACTTGTACTGAGTTTCTGTGACTGAAGCATTTACGAGCTTCTGTACTGCTATTGCATTGTACGATTTCTGTCACTGATCATTGTACTGAGTTCCTGTACGTCCTCTGCTGTACTGTAGTTTCAAGTACTGGTAGGCAAGTACTAAGGGGTTATACTCCCCCATGTTACGCTGGATCCTGACATGACTGACTGACTGACTGCCTGCTGCTGCCTGACTGCATGACTGACTGCTGCCTGTCCTGCACTGACTGCTAGTCTGACTGATGCTTGCTACTGACTGTACTGACTGACTGACTGGCAGGGGTCCGCCACACAATGCTCCACGCTTCTAGGATTCCCTCTGATGGTGAATCGTAGTCACTTCATTGCCCTGGAGTGACTCATGCATCTCCACTCCCCTGATTGTAACATATGCCAACTCCACTCTCCTGTAATGAACATGTCAGTGCCAGACTCATTCCATGAAGTAAATTCATGCACTCATCCATGTACAAGTTAACTCGTGCCAACTCCACTACCCTGAAGTCATACTAGTGTCAACTCACTCCTGTAAGTTCTTTGATGAGATGATAACTGAGTTGCACTGAGAATGATCACGTATGCTTTGTGACACTTTAAACTCTATTGCTTCCACTGAACACTGCATATATGTACACTGTTTTGTACTGCATCCATTCCCTCGGTTTGCTTCTATCATCTGTAGTTTGGTATGTTTATTGAATTGTTCTGTGAATTGTGTTTCGCATTGTTTTGTATTGTATTATATTGTACTGTATTGTACTGTATTGCATTGTGCTGTAGTTTCTGTACTGTAATGTCATTGTACTGTAGTTTCTGTATTGTAATGTCATTGTACTGTAGTTTCTGTACTGCATTGTACTGTAGTTTCTGTACTGTATTGCATTGTACTGTAGTTTCTGTACTGTATTGCATTGTATTGTACTGTATTGCATTGTACTGTACTGTATTGCATTGTACTGTAGTTTCTGTACTGTAATGCATTGTGCTGTAGTTTCTGTACTGTATTGCATTGTACTGTAGTTTCTGTACTGTATTGCATTGTACTGTAGTTTCTGTACTGTATTGCATTGTATTGTACTGTATTGTACTGTAGTTTCTGTACTGTATTGCATTGTATTGTACTGTATTGCATTGTACTGATGTTTCTGTACTGTATTGCATTGTATTGTAGTTTCTGTATTGTATTGCATTGTACTGTAGATTCTGTACTGTATTGCATTGTACTGTAGTTTCTGTACTGTATTGCATTGTACTGTATTGCATTGTACTGTATTGTATTGTATTGTACTGTAGTTTCTGTACTGTATTGCATTGTACTGTATTTTCTGTACTGTATGTGCATTGTACTGTAGTTTCTGTACTGTATTGCATTGTACTGTAGTTTCTGTACTGTATTGCATTGTACTGTAGTTTCTGTACTGTATTGCATTGTACTGTAGTTTCTGTACTGTATTGCATTGTACTGTAGTTTCTGTACTGTATTGCATTGTACTGTAGTTTCTGTACTGTATTGCATTGTACTGTAGTTTCTGTACTGTATTGCATTGTACTGTAGTTTCTGTACTGTATTGCATTGTACTGTATTGCATTGTACTGTATTGTATTGTATTGTACTGTAGTTTCTGTACTGTATTGCATTGTACTGTATTTTCTGTACTGTAATGTCATTGTACTGTAGTTTCTGTACTGTATTGCACTGTACTGTAGTTTCTGTACTGTATTGCATTGTACTGTAGTTTCTGTACTGTATTGCACTGTACTGTAGTTTCTGTACTGTATTGCATTGTATTGTACTGTACCCACTTTGTTGTGCTGTGCTGAGCTGTGTCAAGCAGTACTGTGCTGTGTTGTGCTGTGTTTTTCTGTATGTGTCTGTGTTTGCTGTGTTGTGCTTGTGCTGTGTTTGCTGTGTATGTGCTGTGTTGTGCTGTGATGTCTAATTCTGTACTATGCTGTTTCTTGTTGTGCTGTTTTACTAATGCTGTTTTTGTCTGTTTGTTGTTGTGTTTGTGCTGATCTGTGCTGAGTCTGTGATTCATGTTGATGTGCTGTTTTATGTTGTGTTGCTGACTGTGCATGTGTTTGTGTCTGTACTGTGCTATGCTGTTTTCTGTATTGTGCTGTGTATGTGCTGTGCTGTACTATGCTGTTTTCTGTTGTTATGTTTGTGTTTGTTTTTGTGCTGTGTTGTTTTGTGTGTGCATGTGCTGTGTTTCGTTGTGCTGTGCTGTTTGTGCTGTCTTTTTGTGCTGTGCTGAGCTGTTTGGTTATGTGCTGTGCTGTTTTGTGCTGTGTTGTTTTGTTGCTGTGCTGTTTGTTATGTGCTGTGCTGTTTTGTGCTGTGTGTTTTGTGCTGTGTTGTTTTTGTGCTGTGCTGTTTTGTGCTGTGTTGTTTTGTGCTGTGCTGTTTTGTGCTGTGTTGTTTTGTGCTGTGTTGTTTTGTGCTGTGCTGTTTTGTGCTGTGCTGTGCTGTGCTGTGCTGTGTTGTCCTGCACAGCGCTGTCTTCTATGGAAGGACCACATACCACTTCCGTGCCCCACAAATCTTCGTTGCAGATTCCCGTGCGGTTGAGGAACACCAGCCAGGGCTCGTTGCAGAAGGTGACGCCGCTTTTCCACGTGGGGGTCTGCACAGAACAACAAGCACAGCCCTGCACCTCACACAGCACCTCACACAGCCCTGCACCTCACACAGCCCAGCACCTCACACAGCTGCACTACCTCACACAGCCCTGCACCTCACACAGCACCTCACACAGCACCTCACACAGCACCTCACACAGCCCTGCACCTCACACAGCACCTCACACAGCACCTCACACAGCCCCGCACCCCACCCACACCCCCACCCACCCCCCACACACACCCATCCACACACACACACCTAACCCCCCCCCCCTCCCCCCACCTTCCTACACATACCCTCCCAAACGCCCCCCCAACCCCTACCCCTTCCCCCCGCCCCCACCTTGATGTTGTCCAAGCGGCCGTGCACGGTGAGGACGTTCCTGCAGGTGGCCAGGGTGCGCAGGCAGATGTGGAAGGCCTGCACCACCATGCTGTCCGCAAACACCACTGGCTTCTGCAGACACCAGCCGAGACACCAGGCACACCAGACATCACACACATCACACATCACACATCACACACATACACACACATCACACACATCATACATCACACACACATCACACACACACATCACACACCACACAATCATACATCACACACACACCACACACAACACATCACACACCACACACATCATACATCACACACACACATCACACATCACTCACACACATCATACATCACACACAAACCACACATTACACATCATACATCACACACACCACACACATCACACACCACACACATCACACACAAACACACATCCACACACATCACACACATCACACACATCATACATCCACACATCATACATCACACCACACACACCAACACATCACACACATCATACATCACACACACATCACACACACACCACACACACACACCACCACACATCACACACCACACACACACACACCACACACACACACACACCACACACACACACACACAACACACACATCACACACACACACATCACACACACATCACACACACAACACACAATCAGTCAACCATAGTCACCATCACCAGGCACACCACACACACACATACCATAGTCACCATACATCACACACACATCACAACACACACAGTCAACCATAGTCACCATCACCATGGACAACACAACACACAGTCAACCATAGTCACCATCACCATGGACAACACACACACCAGTCAACCATAGTCACCATCACCATGGACAACACAACACACACAGTCAACCATAGTCACCATCACCATGGACAACACACACACCAGTCAACCATAGTCACCATCACCATGGACAACACACACACACACACAATCAGTCAACCATAGTCACCATCACCATGGACAACACACACACACACACAATCAGTCAACCATAGTCACCATCACCATGGACAACACACACACCAGTCAACCATAGTCACCATCACCATGCACAACACACTTATGTATTCCTAAAAGAATAAAATTTGCTTCTTCACATAAAAATCCCTGCAAAAGTCCTTTGGATGAGACTATAAACCAAAGTCCTGTGTGAACACATGCAGAACATCTTGTGCACACATTCAAACTTCCTTTGGATGAGACTATAAACCAAAGTCCCGTGTGAACACATGCAGAACATCTTGTGCACACATTCAAACTTGTTTTGCTTCTTGGAAGAGTAGGCCACTGCATGCTGGTAAAAGCAGATAACAAATCTTACAAAACCACACACGCTTGGTCTGGCTGTAAGAAAAAATAACACATGAGTGTTTATTCCATTATCCTCAAAATAAAAGAATGAAATAAAAAATAAAAAAGAGTATATAAACTTGAAGGCCCCTCTTTGGTGTATCATACCAAAATCTGTCAATCTCTTCTTCCACAATAATTTTTACTTTTTTTAAAACAACAACAAAAAACACCCCAACAGCCAAATCAGCACACACAGAGAATAACAAAATCTGTCAATCTTTTCTTCCACAATAATCTTTTTTTTATTTTTTTATTTAAAAACCTACCAGCCCAACAGCCAAAACAGCACACACAGGTAGAGAAAAGCTTGACATACCTGGATCTGCAGAAAAGTTTAATATACCTGGATCTGCAGAAAAGTTAACATACCTGGATGTGCAGAAAAGTTTGACATACCTGGATGTGCAGAAAAGTTTGACATACCTGGATGTGCAGAAAACTTTGACATACCTGGATGTGCAGAAAACTTTGACATACCTGGATGTGCAGAAAAGTTTGACATACCTGGATGTGCAGAAAAGTTTGACATACCTGGATGTGCAGAAAAGTTTGACATACCTGGATGTGCAGAAAAGTTTGACATACCTGGATGTGCAGAAAAGTTTGACATACCTGGATGTGCAGAAAAGTTTGACATACCTGGATGTGCAGAAAAGTTTGACATACCTGGATGTGCAGAAAAGTCTGTCTTACCTGGATCTGCTCCAGGTTGACCCCGCTGAACAGGGAATCCATGCCGACCTTGATGGTGCCCGACAACAGACAGTGACTGATGACCGTCTTCTTGCCCACGGTGATCTCCCCCTTCAGCACACTGTTGATAATGGTGCTGTCCCCTTCCATCTGCACTTCTGACTGAGCAACCCAAACAAAAAGGTCTTTTTAACCAAAAAAACCAAAAAAGCAGCGGTGGGATGCACAAAGTGGTATGACTTAGAGTGGTGTACAATATGATCCAAAACAATTCAGAGGTATCGGATTATTGAACTGTATTGAATTGTGTTATACAATATGATCCAAAACATTTCAGAGGCATCGGATTATTGAATTGTGTTATACAATATGATCCAAAACAATACAGAGGCATCGGATTATTGAATTGTGTTATACAATATGATCCAAAACAACACAGAGGCATCAGATTATTGAATTGTATTGAATTGTGTTATACAATATGATCTCAACCAATTCAGAGGCATCAGGTTATTGAATTGTACTGAATTGTGGTATACAATATGATCCTATACAAAGGTATCAGATTATTGAATTGTGTTTTGTATTGAACAGAATAGTGTTGTATTGTATTGAATTGTGTTGTATTGTATTGTATTGTGTTGTATTGTATAGTACTGAATTGAGTTGTATTGCATTATTGTACCAAATTGTGTTGTATTGTATTGAATTGTGTTGTATTGTATTGAATTGAGTTGTATCGTAATGTATTGAATTGTTTGTATTGTAATTGTGATTGAATTGTTTGATATTGTTGTTGTATTGAATTGTGTTGTATTGTATTGAATTGTGTTGTATTGAATTGTATTGGTTTTTGTATTGTATCTGAATGTTGTACTGCATTGTGTTGTATTGTATTGTGTTGTATTGTATTTGTGTTGTTGTATTGTAATGTATTGTATTGGTGTTGTATTGTGTTGTGTTGTTTTGTATTGTATTGTACGCCACTTTCAGTCACAGCAGATTTCTTTGCGTGAACTTTGGGCTGCTCTCCCCTAGAGAGAGTGCATCGCCACAAGAGCAGTGCCACCCATTCTCTATTACTTTTGTCTTCTCTGTCTGCCAGTGTGTTCGCTTCCCTATCTGAATGGCTTTTCCCTACAGAATTTTGCCAGGGACAACCCTCTTGTTACCATGGGTTCTTTTACCTACGCTAGATGCGTCTTCCACGTGGGACCTTGGTTTATCGTCTCATCCGAAAGACTAGCACCCTGACCACCACTCATGGTCTAGTATGGGGGAAAAGTTTCAGGCACAAATGTGGACCAAAGCCGATCTTAAGTCATATTTTTTGGTGACTGATTTTTGTTGTGGTGGTTGTGGTTATACAATAACATTTTGTTCTTTGTGCTTTACCTTATTTTTTTCACTAAAATACTAAGCAGTTCTGCAACCACCTTCATGTATGAGCCAATGGCCTTTTTGTGAATAAATCTTTGAGTTCTCTCTCTCTCCCTCTCTCTCTCTCTCTCTCTCTCTCTCTCTCTCTCTCTCATCTCTCTCTCTCTCTCTCACTCTCTTGTAGTTTTTGTAGTAAGATTTTTACCTTTGTTTAGTTGATAGTCCCTAATCAGGGCAAGAGCCGGATGAAAAAAGTATGCGCATGCTTATTCTGTTACCCTTCAAAAATAAAGATTCATTCATTCTCTCTCTGGAGTTAACATCAGTGCCGACTCCACTCTCCTCAAAAGTCCTTCGGATGAGACTATAAACCAAGGTCCTGTGTGCGAACGCATGCAGAACATCTTGCACACATGTTAAAACCTGTTCTGCTTTTCGGAAGAGTAGGCCATATTGTGCCGGTGGGAACAGATGACAGAATTTACAAAACCGCATACACACGGGGACTGGATGTAAAAAAGCACAGAAAAGCTTATTCCATTATCCTCGATATAAAAGAATAAAATAAAAATAAAATAAAAATACCCCCCTCTCAAAAATCAAATATCTAAATTATCTAACCCAGAATGTATAACGGTGTTTCTTCACACATCTAGGCTCATTCAGGAAAACGCTGCACAGCCAGAGCAACAACTCACCCTGATGTGAAAAAAACAAAAAACAAACAAACAAAAACAACTCACCCTGATGTGAAAAAAACAAAAAACAAACAAACAAAAACAACTCACACTGATGTGAAAAAAACAAAAAAACAAACAAAAACAACTCACACTGATGTGGAAAAAATAAACAAACAAAAACAACTCACACTGATGTAAAAAAACAACAACAAACAAAAAAACACTGATGTAAAAAAAAAATACCAAACAAAAAAACTCACACTGATGTAAAAAAAAAACAACCCCCCCCCCCCCCCCCCCCCAACTCACACTGATGTAAAAAAAACCAAAAAAAACCCTCACACTGATGTACAAAAAAACAAAAGAAAACCCTCACACTGATGGGAAAAAAGTTAATAATAATAATAAATTAAACTCACACTGATGTAAAAAAAACAACAACCAACCAAACAAAAACAACTCACGCTGATGTGAAGAAGAAAAAACAACAACAAAAAACAAAACCACCCTCACAGTGATGTAAAAACCAACCAACCTACAACCAACCAACCACAACCAGCCCACAACAACCACCCACCAACCAACCACACCAACCAACAAACAACAACCAACCAAACAACCATCCAACCAACCAAACAACAACCAACCAACAAACCACCACCAACCAACAACAGACCAAAACAACAACCAACCAACCAGCCCAACAACCAGCCATCCAACCAAACCAACCAACCACCAGCCAACAACCAACCACCAACCACCCAACAACCAGCCAACCAACCAACAACCAAACCAACAACCAACCAACAACCAGCCAACCAACACACCAACCAACAACCAACCAACAACCAAAACAACCAGCCAACAACCACCAACCAACAACACATCCAACCAACCAGCCACAACACCAAACCAACCAAACAACCAACCAACCAACCAACAACCCAACCAGCCAACCAACAACCAGCCAAACCAAACAACCAGCCAACAACCACCAACCCAAACAACAACCAACCAACAACCAACCAACCAACCAACCAGCCCAACAACCAGCCAAACCAACAACAAACACAACCACCAACCAGCCAACCAACAACCAACCAACCAACAACCAGCCAACCAACAACAAACAACCACCAACCAGCCAACCAACAACCAAGGAAACAAAACCAAACAACCCTCACAGTGAGGTGGGCCTGTGTGGCGGTGTTCCAGGTGAGGCCGTCCTTCTCCATGGCAACAGGGGGCTGCAGCAGCGTGCTCTTGTGCTGAGAGGCCAGGTCTGCCAGGTAGTGCACCTGCCCTCCCTCCACCATCCCTGCAACAGGTCCTGCTGACTGACTGACTGACTGACTGCCTGACTGACTGACTGACTGACTGCCTGCCTGACTGACTGACTGACTGACTGACTGACTGCCTGACTGACTGACTGCCTGACTGCCTGACTGACTGACTGACTGACTGACTGCCTGCCTGCCTGACTGACTGGCTGACTGACTGCTTAGCTGGATGGCTGGTTGGTTGGTTAATTGGTTGGTTGCATGATTTGGTTGGTTGCTTGCTTGCTTGATTGGTTGGTTATATGATTGCTGGACTGATAGATGGATGGATGGATGGATGGATGGATAAATGGATGGAAGGAATAACTGGTTGGTAGGTCGACTGGTTGGTTGGTTGGTTGACTGGTTGGTTGGTTGGTTGGTTGTTTGGTTGGTTGGTTGGTTGGTGAACTGGGCTGTAATAACAGTTCTATTTGGTAGTGTACCTCCCCTCCCTCTACCATCACTACAATCACTGACTGTTTGATTGATCGATATGATTGATTGATTGCTGTGCTTAATTGATTGATAGTATTTACTGATTGATTGACTGACTGACTGATTCATTCATTCATTGAGTGACTGATTGTTTTATTGATTGACTGATTGATTGCTACTTGGTTAGTTAATTGGGTGGTTGGCAGGTGGGTGGGGGATGGGTGGTTGGCTGGTGGGTGGGTGGGCAGGTTGATTGGCTAGTTGGTTGGCTGATTTACTGAAGGACAGACGGTCCGACAGACGGACGGATGGTGCTGTGATACCAAGTCTATTTGGTAGTGCGCCTCCTCCCCCCCCCCCCCCCCACCACCACTACAATCATTGATCAATCAATCTATTGACTGGTTGACTGACTGATTTATTGGCTGGCTGGCTAGTTGGTTGGTTGATTGGTTGGTTGGTTGGTTGGTTGGTTGGTTGGTTGGTTGGTTGGTTGGTTGGTTGGTTGATTGGTTGATTGATTGGTTGGTTGATTGGTTGGTTGGTTGGTTGGTTAAGTGGCTGGTTGGCTGGAGCTTTGATGCCAGGGTTATCAGACCGTGTACCTCCCCATTTTCTGGTTGTTTTACCCGCCATTCAGGTAGCCACATTCCGACTTCAGGGATCAACAACAACAACAACAACAACAATAAAAAGAAGAGATGACAACAATAACAGTAGGAACAGAAACAACAATAATAAAAAGAAGAGATGACAACAATAACAGTAGGAATAGAAACAACAATAATAAAAAGAAGAGATGACAACAATAACAGTAGGAATAGAAACAACAATAAAAAGAAGAGATGACAACAATAACAGTAGGAACAGAAACAACAATAATAAAAAGAAGAGATGACAACAATAACAGTAGGAATAGAAACAACAATAATAAAAAGAAGAGATGACAACAATAATAAAAAGAAGAGATGACAACGATAACAGTAGGAATAGAAACAACAATAATAAAAAGAAGAGATGACAACGATAACAGTAGGAATAGAAACAACAATAATAAAAAGAAGAGATGACAACAATAATAAAAAGAAGAGATGACAACGATAACAGTAGGAATAGAAACAACAATAATAAAAAGAAGAGATGACAACGATAACAGTAGGAATAGAAACAACAATAATAAAAAGAAGAGATGACAACGATAACAGTAGGAATAGAAACAACAATAATAAAAAGAAGAGATGACAACAATAACAGTAGGAATAGAAACAACAATAATAAAAAGAAGAGATGACAACAATAACAGTAGGAATAGAAACAACAATAATAAAAAGAAGAGATGACAACAATAATAAAAAGAAGAGATGACAACAATAAAAGTAGGAATAGAAACAACAATAAGAACGATGCTGACGATGATCATGAACATGATGATGATGATGATAATTTTGAAGACAATGATGATGACAATGATGATAATGCTACTACTGCTCCTAATGACTGATAATGATAACAACAAGCACCCAGACACCCTTACTGGCTCGAAGCCTGTATCCATGCAGCTCTTTCCACAGCAGTTTCCTGGCAATGCTCATGTGGTCTCTGCAGTCGCCTGACCCTGTCCCGGGTTTGCCGTAAGTGCTGCTTCTCTCCCCTTGCACGAAGTCAGCTTCCGACACCGCGGTCGTCATGGGCAACAAGACATCGAAGAACAAGGACAACTGCAACACCAGACAGACAGACAGACAACATTTCAGAGATTTTTGCCCTGATCTGATTTCAGGAGTGATGTAAAAATGAACACAAAGCTGTTTGGTCAGGTCTGCCCCACCCCCACCTCTGCCTGCCTGCCTGCCTGCCTGCCTGCCTGCCTGCCTGCCAGCCAGCCACCCGCCCATCCATTTCTCTCTCTCTCTCTCTCTCTCTCTCTCTCTTTCTCACTCTTGCTCTCTCTCTTTCAATTCAATTCATTCAATTCTCTCTCTCTCTCTCTCTCTCTCTCTCTCTCTCACTCTTTCTCTCTCTCTCTCTCATTTAATTCATTCAATTCTCTCTCTTCTCTCTCTCTCTCTCTCTCTCTCTCTCTCTCTCTCTCTCTTCTTTCTCTCTCTCTCTCTCTCTCTCTCCTCTCTCTCTCTTCTCTCTTCTTCTCTCTTCTCTCTCTCTCCTCCTCTCTCTCTCTTCTCTCTCTCTCTTCTCACTTCCTGTCTCTTTCCTCTCTCTCTCTCTCTCCTCACACCCCTCCTCTCTCTCTCTCTTTCTTCTCTCCATCCTATCACTGTCTCTTTCTCTCTCTCTCTCTCTCTCTCTCTCTCTCTCATCCCTATCACTGTCTCTCTCTTCCTCTCTCCTCTCTCTCTCTCTCTCCTCCATCACTATCACTGTCTCTCTTCTCTCTCTCTCATACTTCTCTCTTCTCTCCTCTCTCTCTCTCTCTCATCACTATCACTGTCTCTTTCTCTCTCTCTTCTTCTCCCTCTCTCTCTCTCTCTCTCTCCATCACTATCACTGTCTCTCTCTCTCTCTCCATCACTATCACTGTCTCTCTCTCTCTCTTCCTCTCTCTCTCTCATCCTACACGTCTCTCTCTCTCTCTCTCTCTCCATCACTATCACTGTCTCTCTTCTCTCTCTCCTCTCTCTCTCTCTCTCATCACTATCACTGTCTCTTTCTCTCTCTCTCTCTCTCTCTCTCTCTCTCTCTCTCTCTCTCATCTCCATCACGTCTCTTCCTCTCTTCTCTTTCTCTCTCTCTCTCTCCTCTCTCTCTCTCTCTCTCTCTCCATCACTATCACTGTCTCTCTCTCTCTCCTCTCTCTCTCTCTCTCTCTCCATCACTATCACTGTCTCTTTCCTCTCTCTCTCCCCTCTCTCTCTCTCTCCATCACTATCACTGTCTCTTCTCTCTCTCTCTCCTCTCTCTTCTCTCTCTCTCTCTCTCTCTCTCTCCATCACTATCACTGTCTCCTCTCTCTCTCTCTCTCTCTCTCTCATCACTATCACTGTCTCTTCTCTCTCTCTCTCTCTCTCTCCATCACTATCACTGTCTCTCTCTCTCTCTCTCTTCTCTTCTCTCCATCACTATCACTGTCTCTTTCTCTCTCTCTCTCTCTCTCTCTCTCTCTCTCTCTCTCTCTCTCTCTCTCTCTCTCATCACTATCACTGTCTCTTCTCTCTTCCTCTCTCTCTCTCTCTCTCTCTCTCTCCATCATATCACTGTCTCTTTCTCTCTCTTCTCTCTTCTCTCTCTCTTCTCCTCTCTCTCTCTCTCTCTCTCCATCACTATCACTGTCTCTCTCTCTCTCTCTCTCTCTCTCTCTCCATCACTATCACTGTCTCTTTCTCACTCTCAGCATGACCTCTACAGTCTCGTCCTTCCTTTCTACATCACTACAATGACGTGTAGCATGGAAGCGCCACTGCAGAGCTGACTGCCAAACCCAGAAAGTGGAGATCTTTCTTCACAGCAAAAACACGTTATGAGGCTTTTGTTCTTGGGGGAAGAGGGGGGGGGGAGTTCCTCGGCTGCAGCTCTAAGGTCAACCAAAGGTGAGATGTTTGATTTTTGCATAATTATGTGACTGACAACCCCCCCCCACCCATTGCATTAGGTCGCTGCACTCCAGCTTCGGGGATATAGTGGAGAAAGGAACCTACCAGTTTTGGCAGGACTGTCAGGAGGTAACTCGCTGCTCTTTCCGATGTTTAACTGTCATGGTTTATTTTGATGTGCGCAAGTACATAAGCACACAGGTGTGACTGGCTTAGAGTCTCCTCCGAAAGACTGGACACTTAATTCAATTTTCCCGTCAAACTGGGGAGAAAGGGTAAGGCTGGGAATCAAACCCAGAACCTCACAGTTTACTTGCTAGGGGGACGGGATAGCCTGGTGGTTAGAGTGATGTAGTATTGATCTACTGACCCGGGTTCAATTCTCATTCAAGGGGATTTTTCCTCTGGAGTTAACATCAGTGCAGACTCCACTCTCTCCAAAAGTCCTTCGGATGCGACTATAAACTAAGGTCACATGTGCGAACACACGCAGAACATCTTGCGACAACATCAAAAACCCATTCCACTTTTCGGAAGAGTAGGCCATTGTGTGTCAGTGGGAACAGATGACAAAATTTACAAAACTGCATACACACGGGGTGGAAAAAAGCACACGAGTGCTTATTCCATTATCCTCGAAATAAAAGAAAGAAAGAAAGAAAGAAAAGAAAAAGAAAAGAAAAACTAACCCATGCTGCCACCGTCCTTGTGACAGTCATGTTTGAAGCAGCTGGTCTTTCCTGCATGCTACAACAAAAGGAAGAAGTATGTTCTTTCAGCCAGAAGGCCCATAGAGCCGGAGCTTATCCCGGTTTCTGTAGCGTTAAGCGAACTGATGGTTTTTCACCACCCTTGTGACAGGACGCTAGTCTGTCGCCAGATACTTCCCCAGCAGAGCTGGTACCCACTTGTACACCTGGGTGGAGTGAGGAAAATAGGAGTAAAGTGTCTTTCCCAGGGACACAACACCGAGCCGAGCGGGGATCGAACCCGCGACCTCTGGATCACGAGTTGACCGCCTAAACCACTCGACCACGGTGCCTCACAACAAAAGGAAGGAGGTCAAAAGTTCAGGAGGAGGAGGACCGAACCTTGAGAGGGGGCTGACCACTGTCCAGCCCAAAGTACGTGCAGGCATCCAGGGGAGGCTTGGTGTAGAAGGACAGCAGCCGCTCCGACACCGCCGTGCTCAGGTACACGATACCACACACCTGACACAACACACACATCAATAACGTTTTCATTAAAAGCAACCGCTCAGATACAGCCGTGCTCAGGTACACGATACCACACACCTGACACAACACACACACACACATCAATAACATTTTCATTAAAAGCAACCGCTCCGACACCGCCGTGCTCAGGTACACGATACCACACACCTGACACAACACACACACGCACAAACATCAATAACATTTTCATTAAAAGCAGCCGCTCCGACACCGCCGTGCTCAGGTACACGATACCACACACCTGACACCAACACACACACACACAAACATCAATAACATTTTCATTAAAAGCAACCGCTCAGACACAGCGTGCTCAGGTACACAATACCACACACCTGACACAACACACACACACACATCAATAACATTTCATTAAAAGCAACCGCTCAGATACAGCCGTGCTCAGGTACACGATACCACACACCTGACACAACACACACACAAACATCAATAACATTTTCATTAAAAGCAACCGCTCCGACACCGCCGTGCTCAGGTACACGATACCACACACCTGACACAACACACACACACACAAACATCAATAACATTTTCATTAAAAGCAACCGCTCAGACACAGCCGTGCTCAGGTACACGATACCACACACCTGACACAACACACACACACACAAACATCAATAACATTTTCATTAAAAGCAACCGCTCAGACACAGCCGTGCTCAGGTACACGATACCACACACCTGACACAACACACACACACACATCAATAACGTTTTCATTAAAAGCAACCGCTCAGATACAGCCGTGCTCAGGTACACGATACCACACACCTGACACAACACAACACACAAAACATCAATAACATTTTCATTAAAAGCAACCGCTCAGACACAGCCGTGCTCGGGACACGATACCACACACCTGACACAACACACACACACACAAACATCAATAACATTTTCATTAAAAGCAACCGCTCAGACACAGCCGTGCTCAGGTACACAATACCACACACCTGACACAACACACACACACAAACATCAATAACGTTTTCATTAAAAGCAGCCGCTCAGACACAGCCGTGCTCAGGTACACGATACCACATACCTGACACAACACACACACACACACACACACACAAACATCAATAACGTTTTCATTAAAAGCAACCGCTCAGACACAGTCGTGCTCAGGTACACGATACACACACCTGACACAACAAACACACACACAAACATCAATAACATTTTCATTAAAAGCAACCGCTCAGACACAGCCATGCTCAGGTACACGATACCACACACCTGACACAACAAACACACACACAAACCCATCAATAACATTTTCATTAAAAGCAACCGCTCGGACACAGTCGTGCTCAGGTACACGATACCACACACCTGACACAACACACACACACAAACATCAATAACATTTTCATTAAAACAAGATTTCAACACAGAAGGTTTAGCTCTTAAGTTCTTTTACTTTTCAAAGTTTGTTTGTTGGGGTGTTTTTTTTTTAGCAAAAGTCATGCCGCATTATTAAAATGTTTATCAGATGTGCTTTTTATGGACTGTACTGTTCATGTGCTTTATGTCAATAATTTCTGACAAATAATGCTTATTAGATCTGTAAATATTACAATATAGTATATGCATAATGTATCAATGAGTTCAGAAATATATATATATATATATATATACACACATATATATATATATATATATATTGCCTATAAAATGTGTAAATTTGGACTATAGTTTATGTGTGATGTGTCAGTAAAGGAGGATAGAAGGTAAAGGAGTCCCATAACCTATAAGGTCGTAGGGGAGCGAGGCGTCAGAGACCTCACTTCTCTAGGGCCAGCATATTGAGGGCGGCGCCCATCTCCTCTCCCTCGCTGCTTTACCTTCCCTGACCCCAAAGAGGGCAGGTACCCATTTACAGCTGGGTGAACTGGGGGAACTGTACTGAAGCCAAGGCACGCAAACGGTCACCCATCCAACTGGTAACCACGCTCGACGATGCTTAACTTGGCTGGGGGAAAGCGAGTGCTCCGACCACTGAGCTCTCCCGTCCCCAATGTGTCAGTACAGTGTGTTAAAAAAAAAGTTTCAAATGTGCAGTTGTAGACCAAAGTTTATGCGTCTTATGTCAATGTGTTCAGAAAAAATACACACATTTTTTAAATCATATTTGTGGAACAATTTTTCTCTCTAAATCTCCATCAACCACCCACAATCAATGGAGAAAACTGACAAGAGTTAAGATATAATTATATGCACATATGGACAATGGAAGGCAACAGAAATACTAATATCACATTAAACATCACAACAACAAAAAGATAAAATCTTTTCCTTTTTAAAAAAAAAACTTGACAAAAAGTAAAAGAAAGTATGAATGGAAGGGAGAGGGCAGGTCAGAGAGGGATACTAAGTCAGTGACTGAAAGAAAGAAAGAAAGAAAGAAAGAAAGAAAGAGAGAAAGAGAAGAAAGAAGAGAGAAAGAAAGAAGAGAGAAAGAGAGAAAGAAAGAAAGAAAGAAAGAGAGAGAGAGAGAAGAGAGAGAGAGAGAAGAGAGAGAGAGAGAGAGAGAGAGAGAGAGAGAGAGAGAGAGAGAGAGAGAGAAAGATAGAGAGAGAAAGAAAGAAAGAAAGAAAGAGAGAAAGAAAGAACAGAGACAGACAGAAAGACAGACAACCAGACAGACAGACAGAGCAACAGAAAAACTGAGAGATAGACAGACAGAAGGGGAAAAGAGATAGATAGATAGATAGATAGATAGATAGATAGGTAGGTAGGTAGATAGATAGATAGATAGATAGATAGATAGATAGATAGATAGATAGATAGATAGATAGGTAGATAGATAGATAGATAGATAGATAGATAGATAGGCAGAGAGACTGACAGATAGTTAGACAGAAGACAAACTGACAGACAGACACACAGACAGATAGACAGATAGAGAGATAGAAGGAAGACATAGAGGACAAATGAAGCAGAAAGACTTAGTAACAGAAAAAGACATTAACAAAAAAAAAATTCGGTGTGAGTGAGACATTGGTCAGACAGAGAATGAGAGACACAGACAGACGGACACACAGACACACAGATACACAGACACATGGCTTGATAAAATTTTAAAAAGCAAATGCACTGTTTATTCAATGTACCATCTGGAAATAAAAATTTGACTTGACTTGACACACATACTAAGGGGAGACAGAAAGGTGTGGACACAAAGAAACACAGTCAAACAGACACAGAGAGAAAAGAAGAAAGAACAAATGACAAACACATGCACACATATACACAAACACACACACACAAGTACAAAATAGCATAGTCTAGTCTAGTCTAGTCTAGTCTAGTCTAGTCTAGTCTAGTCTAGTCTAGTCTAGTCTAAACATATATATATATATATATACATATATATTGCTAGTACCAATTGACTGCACTGGTTTGGGCACATTCAACGGAAAGCAGACCACCACATCATAAACAGAGCAATGAACTTCATAGCGGATGGAAAGAGACCAAAGGGAAGACCTAGCAAGACCTGGGCTGCCTGTATTGCAGATGATCTTAGAGAAAGGGGCATAAATAAGGAGGAAGCTCAAAACAGAGAGAGATGGAGAAGGCTCATCAATGTCAAACCTCCCCTTGGAGAAACATGACAAAAAAGGAAGAAGAAGATATGTGTGTGTGTGTGTGTGTGTGTGTGTGTGTGTGTGTGTGTGTGTGTGTGTGTGTGTGTGTGTGTGTGTGTGTGTGTGTGTGAGTGTCTCTCTCTCCTCTCTCTCTCTCTCTCTCTCTCTCTCCTCTCTCTCTCTCTCTGTAAAAAAGCACATGAGTGCTTATTCCGTTATCCTTGATATAAAAGAATTCATAAATATATAAAGATATATATATATATATATATATATTATATTATAGTATAGTATAATATAGTACAGTATAGTCTCGTCTAGTCTAGACAAGTCTAGTCTAGTCTAGTCTAATCTAAAAAGATATATATATATATATTGCCTAATATAGTATTAAATAGTATAACACAGTACAGCATAGTAGTCATAAACATAGTATGGCAAGGCATGACATAGCACACAGCACAGCCTAGCACAGTACAATACAGTATAACACGGTGCAGTATAAGACAGCAGAGTAGTCTAACACAGCAGGGTGGCATGGCGTGGCGTGATGTAATGTGATGTGATGTAATGTAATGTAATGTGATGTGGTATGATGTGGTGTGAGGTGATGTGATGTGATGTGATGTGACGTGATGTAATGTGATGTGATGTAATGTGATGTGATGTGATTGTGGTGTGATGTGATGTGGGTATGTGATGTGGTGTGATGTGATGTGTGATGTAATGTGATGTGATGTGATGTGATGTGATGATGTGATGTGGTGTGATGTGATGTGGTGTGATGTGATGTGTGTGTGTGTGTGATGTGATGTAATGTGATGTAATGTGGTGTGATGTGATGGGGATGTGGTGGATGTAATGTTATGTGTGTGATGTATGTGATGTAATGTGATGTGATGTGGTGTTGTAATGTGATGTTGGTGTGATGTAATGTGATGTAATGTGGTGTGATGTGATGTGATGTAATGTGATGTGATGTGATGTGATGTGGTGTGATGTGATGTAATGTGTGTGATGTAATGTGATGTGATGTGGTGTGATGTGATGTGATGTAATGTGATGTGTGTGATGTGATGTGGTGTGATGTATGTATGTGGTGTAGATGTGATGTATGTGATGTGGTGTGATGTGATTGATGTAATGTGATTGGTGATGTGATTGTATGTGGTTGATTGTGAGATGTGATGTAGGTGTGATGTGATGTGTGTGTTGTGTGGTGGATGTGAATGTGATGTGGTGTGATGTAATGTGATGTGGTAGTGATGTATGTAATGTGATGAATGTGATGTGTGATGTGATGTGATGTGATGTGATTGGTGATGTGATGTGATGTGATGTGGTGTGATGTATGTGATGTAATGTGATGTGGTGTGGTGTGGCGTGATGTGAATGTGGTGTGTGTGATGTGGCGTGATGTGATGTGATGTGATGTGGTGTGATGTGATGTGGTGTGATGTGGTGTGATGTGATGTGGCATAGTGTGGAGTAGGGTAGAGTAAAGTAGAACAGAAAAGAGTTGAGTATGGTAGATTACAGCAGAGTATTTATAGTTTTTATTCTTTTATTTCGAGGATAACTGAATAAGCACTTGTGTTTTTTCCATCAAGTCCCCTGTTTATGCAGTTTTTTTAATTTTGTCATCTGTTCCCACTGGTACACAATATCCTACTCTCCCAAAAAGCGGAACGGGTTTTAACATGTGCCCAAGATTTCTGTGTGCATTCACACACAGGACCTCTGTTTATAGTCTCATCTGAAGGACAGCCGAGTAGATAGAAAATAGACTAGTGCCAAGCACAGTGGAGTAAAGCAGATTACTGTGAAGTACAGCAGACCAGAGAGAGCAGAGCAGAACTGAACACAGCAGAACAGAGAAGAATAGAACAGAGCAGAGTAGAGCAGAACAGAACAGAGTAGATTAGAATAGAAAAGAGTAGAGCAGAACAGAGTAGAATAGAACAGAGCAGAGTAGAGCAGAACAGAGTAGATTAGAATAGAAAAGAGTAGAGCAGAACAGAGCAGAGTAGATTAGAATAGAGAAGAGTAGAGCAGAACAGAGCAGAGTAGATTAGAATAGAGAAGAGTAGAGCAGAGCAGAGCAGAGTAGATTAGAATAGAGCAGAGCAGAGCAGAACAGAGCAGAGTAGATTAGAATAGAAAAGAGTAGAGCAGAACAGAGTAGAATAGAACAGAGCAGAGTAGAGCAGAACAGAGTAGATTAGAATAGAAAAGAGTAGAGCAGAACAGAGCAGAGTAGATTAGAATAGAGAAGAGTAGAGCAGAACAGAGCAGAGTAGATTAGAATAGAGAAGAGTAGAGCAGAGCAGAGCAGAGTAGATTAGAATAGAGCAGAGCAGAGCAGAACAGAGCAGAGTAGATTAGAATAGAGAAGAGTAGAGCAGAGCAGAACAGAGCAGAGCACAGCAGTGCATAGCAGAGTACAGTAGAGCGGAATAGAACAGTGTGGAGCAGAGCACAACTTAACATAACAGAGCAGAGCAGAGCAAAGTACAGCAGAGCAGAGCAGAGTACAGCAGAGAATAGGAAAGCATGGGATAGTATTGTGTGGTACATAGAATCACAATACAACTATTTTCCTGCTTGAAATTCAGTCTACTTTCACCAAGAAGAACAAACCTTCAGAGAGCAACACTATCCTTCTTTCTGTCTACCTTCCACACCCTCCTTCTCTCTATCTTTTTCTTCTTTCTGTCTACCTTCCACACCCTCCTTCTCTCTATCTTTTTCTTCTTTCTGTCTACCTTCCACACCCTCCTTCTCTCTATCTTTTTCTTCTTTCTGTCTACCTTCCACGCCCTCCTTCTCTCTATCTTTTTCTTCTTTCTGTCTACCTTCCACACCCTCCTTCTCTCTATCTTTTTCTTCTTTCTGTCTATCTTCAATCCACTATCATTTCCTGCAGTGAATACTACTGCACAACTATCATTTCCTGCAGTCAATACTATTGCATAACAATTCTTTCCTGCAGTGAATACTATTGCATAACAATTTTTTCCTGCAGTCAATACAGTTGCATAACAATCCTTTCCTGCAGTCAATACTGTTGCATAACAATTCTTTCCTGCAGTCAATACTGTTGCATAACAATTCTTTCCTGCAGTCAATACTGTGTAACTGTGATCCTCTACAGTGAATGCTATTGCATAACTATCATTTTATGCAGTTAACATTACTATGTAACTATCATCTTCTGTGGTGAATATTATTGCATAACTATAATTTTCTACAGCAAATAGTACTGTGTAATTGTGATCCTCTACAGTGAATATCATTGCATCACTATAATTTTCTATCATGAATATTACTATATAACTGTCATTTTCTACAGTTAATATTACTGTGTAACTACCATCGTCTTCAGTGAATACTATTTGTGTAGCTGCCGATAAAACAATCAGTAATGTAAAAAGTAAAGTGACATGTGGGGTATTCATGATATACAACAGCAAAACCCAAGCAAGCAAAGCTAACCTATCCAACAACAACAACACCACCACACATAACATAACTATAACACCAACAACAAGCATTTCAAACAAGCCTTCTACTCTTCAATGCAAAAACGAAAGAGGAAAAGGGGAGAGAAATCAAGCAGGAAAAGCCACTTTGTTCCCAAGAACAAACAAGCAAAAAGCCAGTCAAATGTCCAACTCAGGAGTGTTTCAAATCAACTTCAGGAAAACATGGATGTCGATAACAAAACACTGAAAACCCCAAACAAAATCCAACCAAATGAACTGATAACACAGAACAATCAGCCTCCAAATGATGACTCACTTTGTTACTTAGTGCAACAGAACATACTTGCCTTTGATATTCCTTACAACTTCCTTTATACCTTCCAAAACTAACAAACAAACGAGCAACCACCCCCACCTTCCCATCCCCAAACAAAAACAGTAAAATTAATGAAACTTTTTTTTTTAAACTTACTCCAAAATTCCAGAACCTGTTGGGTTTTAACCAATGTCAGACACAGCGTTTGCAGTTGTTGTAGTTGTTTGTTTTGCTGTTGTTGTTGTTGTTGTTGTTGCAGGGTGTTCCCTAGCTTAACACCCTGGTGATCACCCAGAACATCCACCCCGACTCATTCATCCCACCTGGGAATCACTGTGAGACTGCGAGTACACACTGGATGAGAATAAGCGTGTATGACAGTTTTTCAATTAGCTGTCTTTGTTCTATTCACGATTTCTAGTTAGCATGTATGACAGCTTTTCAATTAGCTGTCTCTCTTCTATTCACGATTTCTAGTTAGCATGTATGACAGTTTTTTGATTAGCTGTCTTTGTTTTATTCATGATTTCTATCTTGTGAAGCTGACATGAAACCAACACACATCTTCACTAATAACTGATGGGCAATGAAACGATTCAGGGATTACAGCATCTGTGCTAGTGTCCTCTGAGATCAGAGTATGGCTGCCTATATGGCGAGGAATTTCAAAACAGCCACACAGGCAAACTGCTCATCCTGTGTGTACTCTCACAGTGATGCCCAGGTGCTGTGATGATGAGTGCATGAGACAGGAGTGAGTGAGTGAGACAGGAGTGAGTGAATGAGACAAGAGTGAGTGAGTGAGACAGGAGTGAGTGAATGAGACAGGAGTGAGTGAATGAGACAGGAGTGAGTGAGTGCATGAGACAGGAGTGAGTGAATGAGACAGGAGTGAGTGAGTGAGACAGGAGTGAGTGATTGAATGAGACAGGAGTGAGTGAATGAGACAGGAGTGAGTGAGTGCATGAGACAGGAGTGAGTGCATGAGACAGGAGTGAGAGTGCATGAGACAGGAGTGAGTGCACGAGACAGGAGTGAGAGAGTGAGTGAGACAGGAGAGAGTGCATGAGACAGGAGTGAGAGAGTGAGTGAGACAGGAGTGAGAGAGTGCATGAGACAGGAGTGAGAGAGTGAGTGAGACAGGAGTGAGAGAGTGCATGAGACAGGAGTGAGTGAGTGAATGAGACAGGAGAGAGTGAGTGAGACAGGAGTGAGTGAATGAATGAGACAGGAGAGAGTACATGAGACAGGAGTGAGCGAGTGCATGAGACAGGAGTGAGTGATTGAATGAGACAGGAGTGAGTGAGTGCATGAGACAGGAGAGAGTGAATGAGACAGGAGTGTGTGAGTGCATGACAGGAGTGAGTGCATGAGACAGGAGTGAGTGAGTGCATGAGACAGGAGTGAGTGAGTGCATGAGACAGGAGTGAGTGCATGAGACAGGAGTGAGTGCATGAGACAGGAGTGAGAGTGCATGAGACAGGAGAGAGTGCACGAGACAGGAGTGAGAGAGTGAGTGAGACAGGAGTGAGTGCATGAGACAGGAGAGAGTGAGTGAGACAGGAGAGAGTACATGAGACAGGAGAGAGTGAGTGAGACAGGAGAGAGTGCATGAGACAGGAGAGAGTGAGTGAGACAGGAGAGAGTGCATGAGACAGGAGAGAGTGAGTGAGACAGGAGAGAGTGCATGAGACAGGAGAGAGTGCATGAGACAGGAGAGAGTGAGTGAGACAGGAGAGAGTGCATGAGACAGGAGTTCTGGGAGACCACCAGGATGACTAAGCCCTGGAATGCTCTACAACAACAACAACGCCCTAACAACATCATAACAACAACATAATGACAACTATTACACCAGAACAACAACACAACAACAACACCATAACAACAATAGCAACAACAATGAAGTGACAGTCTGGATCAAAATCTAACAAAACAGAGGTAACCGTAGACATTTTCTACAATGGAAGTAAGTGAACTATGTTCGTGTGAAGAAGTGTTAATTCAGGTTTATGAACATTGTGACCCAAACAACCCCCAAAACGCATATGTACAGGATAGAGGCCTAGGCCACATACATTCCAGGGTGGCATGTATGGCAAGATGAAGGTTCAAAACTCCATAACTATTAAGTGACTCTAATATGAGAATGAAACACCATACCAAAAAACGTAAATAGGTCCCTTGTGTGGATATAATTTACATATTGCATGCATGCATACGTACATATATATGCATACATGCATACATACATACATACATACATACATACATACATACATACATACATACGTGTGTGTGTGTGTGTGTGTGTGTGTGTGTGTGTATGTGTGTGTGTGTTGATATTTCTCCTCCTCTCTCACACACACACACACACACATGCACAAATAGCTTGGTGGTTAGAATGTTGCACTAACAATCTGACAGCCTGAATTCAAGCCACCCCTGAGATGTCCATACAAGGGGATTTTGCCCCTAGAGTTAACATCAGTGCCAACTCCACTCTGCCAAAAGTCTTTCACATGAGACTACAAACCAAGGTCCCAAGTGTGAATGCACACAGAACAAATTGCGCACATGTTAAAACATGTTCTGCCTTTCAGAAGAGTAGGCCATTGTGTGCCTGTGGGAGCAGATGACCAACATTTTGCAAAACCACATGCACACAGGGACTGAATGTAAAAAATCCAACAACAAAAACACAAGAGTGCATATTCATTATCCTCAAAATAAAATCATTGAATTGTAGAACTGAACACACATGGACTGAAATGAATGACATTTTCCCTTTTCTTTAATCTCTCTGTATTTTTTAACTGAGAGCTGGCAAAACAGCTCAACACAAACTGCTACCAAAAAGCATCCACCCCAAAACTATGCCCAGAAAAGCACCCAACAACATACATACATATTATGTCAACATCCTGCAGAGATTTGTGCCGACACATATAGAAGGTACTTACACCATAAAAAGTTGGTATCTGAAAGTATAACAAATAAGAGATGATGGTGATGACGAGGAGTAACTTGTGTCATGAATAGCTGAAACCTGACACTCTAGCCAATAAAAGATGTCCATGATAAACAGCCTACACCACAAAAAGTTGGAAACTAAAAGTATAGCAACTGAAAAAGCGACCTGCATCATAAACAGTTAGTATGACAAAGTCTAGCAAATAAGATGATGGCTACAACTTACACTATGGAAATTTGGAATCTGGAAGTATAATGAATAATAACAGATTATAAAACGACAATGAATACCTTACACATGAAAATTTGTTATCTGAAAGAATAACAACTAGAATATGTTCATGATGAGTAAACAGACACAGTGAAATTCTGAGATCTGAAAGCGTGGCAAATAAAAGATGATGATGATGAGTTCAGTACTTCATGACAATTTGCTGTTTGTGAAAGTATAGCAATAAAAATGATGATGATGGATAACTTAAACCACAAAAAATTTGAATCTGAAAGAATAACAGCTAACAAATTTTGACAATCAGAAAATAAACACGGTGAGACCTTTGTATCAAAAAGTAAAACAACAAAAGATGTCAATGACTTAACACAGCGAAAAGTTGATGTCTGAAAATACTGCAAATAAAAGATGATGATGTTAATGACAATGATGATGATAATCATGATGATGACATGATGATGATGATGATGATGATGATGATGATGATGATGATGATGGTGGTGGTATCTGAAAGGATAACAAATAAAATACATCCATAATGAGCAATGTAAATTAGTCTTGCACACTACTGAGGATTATAGTGATACACTTTCATTATTTTTTTAAAACTTTATTTTAAGAATAATGGAATAAGCACGCATGTGCTTTTTTACATCCAGTTCCTGTGTGATGTGGTTTTGTAAATGTCATCTGTTCCCATCAGCAAACAATGGCCTACTCTTCAAAAAGGAGAAACAGATATTATCATATGCGCAAGGTTTCTGTGTGCATTCACACATGGGAACTTGGTTTATAATCTTGCCCAAAGGGCTTTCATAAGAGAGGAGTCAGCACTGATGTTAACTCCAAGGAAAAATCCCCTTGAGCGAGTGTCTTGGTGGTGACCTGAACCTGGGCTTGAACCCAGGCCCTCAGATCACAAGCGCAACGCCTTAACCACCAGGCTTTCCCATCCCCACCTCAGCTTGATGATATGCACACCACAGCAGGCAAAGCGCCCTGTGCTTGCTTCCGATTGATCATTACCCCTTCATTGACACAACAATGAACGTGTCGTGATCTTCACAGGCAGCCATGCAGTCTTTACAGTCACTTCTCTTCACGGATGTTACTGCGCTGTTCTCTCCTGCCAGAACACGGCACGACACAGCAGTCAGCCACCTCTTTCCTCAACAACTTTCTATGCCCTCGGCATGTTTGCTCCTGGAAAAAACTAGTGCTGTCCTGCAGGCTGTGGCCAGGACCATCTCTACCATTACCAAACCAATGGCGTCTGTTGTGAAAATGACTGTATGAATGCAATGCAATACAACAAAGCAAAATATGAAAGAAGAAGATGAAGAACAGTTAAAACACACACACGGACTGGAAGCATGTCCGTCTTTAGTTTGCACAGGAGTCAAGGAGCAAATAAGCCAGGGGCCAGATTAACGAGGGGGTGTTACAGCAGTTTAATGGTCACTGCTCAAGCCAACCAGCCTTGAGTGATGACACTGGGTGTAAAGAGCATTAATGTGGGGACAGGATAGCTCAGTGGTCACAGCACTCGCTCTCCCTAAGCTAAGGTTAAGCAGTGTTGAGCATGGTTATCTTTTAGATGGGAAACTGTTCCTGCACCTTGGCTTAAGTGCATCCCCCAGTTCACCCAACTGTAAATGGGTACTTGCCCTCTTTAAGGTCAGGGATGGTAGAGCAGTAAGGGAGAGGAGATGGGCACCGCCCGCAATATGCTGGCCCCTAGAGAAGTGAGGTCTCAGACACCTCGCTCCCCAACAACCACACAGATTGTGGGAACACCTTTACCTTTTTACCTTTAATGTGAGCTAACTGCAAATAACCCAATCCACAGAGACCCAATTGCTGTGATGCCCTTCACCCAATGCTGTTTGCACAACCCTTAACCCTTTGACCCTTAACCCTTTTCCATTTTTACCCACCGTAGCCCGCCGCTGCCCGCTCACCCGCATCTATTTATACCCGCCGCAGCCCGCCAGACGTCATTTCAGCCTAGTGGGGAATTTCCCTCATGCACTAAGCTCTACCTAGTACACGCACACTATGAATGAACATTCCACTGAGGTCAGCATAAACTAAGGAAGGAATGGACACCAAATTCAGTGCTACACAGCCTCCCGTTCACAAGAAATTGGCCAGTGACTGGCTTTGTCTTTCCCACGCTTTCTTGTAGCTAAAAATGGCAGCAAAGATTGAGGGTACGATTTGGGAGGAGTATACTGATGTGGAAATCGAAGCTGTTTTGGCTCAAGTTGAACAGTTCGAAAGGGAATAAAATGTTGAATCTGATGAAGTAGATGTAGAAGAAGGAGATGAAATAGGAGAAGGTAGTGAGTCGGAAAGAGATGCTGAGGATAACATTCCGTTGGTTTCATAGCAGACGACATGGCGCGGCGCACAAGTGCCTTGCACAGTGCAAGACTTCATGCTGCCGACTGGGCCGGCACAAACTCTCCCACTGAATGCCAAGCCCTTAGATTACTTTGTTTTGTTTGTGCCCCAACAATTTTTTAAAACTGTAGCAGATGAAACTGACAATTATGCCAGGCAAAAGATCGCCGTGAAAGGTTTAGTCATAGATCCATTATGGACAGAAACAACACCTGATGAAATTAGGGCTTACCTGTCAGTTTTGATCATGATGGGGATCAAGTGCTTGCCAAGGCTTCATCTCTACTGGTCTACTGATTTGAGATTTTCTAAGTCATGGATCAGTAATATTATGACAAAAACCAGATTTCTCAAAATTAATCAGTATTTTCACCTGAGAAACATGCCAACACACCTGGACGCGACACTGGGCTGTGACACCTGCATTGTGACAGCCATGTAACTGGCTATTGGTGAAGGACACACTAGTGTTTTGGTAATAGTAGGCATGAGCATATATTTGTAAATAATGTATAAATGCGCATTAGTCAACGTTGTTTTCAATATGTTTGAATACTTTCCACTGAGAAAATGTAGACTTGGTGACAGTAATTTTGTGACAAGGGTGAATGTTTGATTGGATTACCATGACGGTGGATGTGATGGAGGACACATTCAGGCAGGACCACACTATTTTTTTTAAAAATCACATACGTATATTGCACATGTTAGAGGGTAGTTGTAGACTAACAGCATGATGTCACTGCAATGTTACCTTTATTTGGTGACAAAGAGGGGACAGCAGCATGACACATGTAGGTAGGACACACATCATGGGGTGCAGAACAAAGTATGACATCATATGAATACTTTGGCCAAATATGACTGCTCTGGGAACAATAATAACTGTACAGCACTATGTGTGCTTGAGGTACCTTATTCTCTTAAAAAAACTGCGTGAATTTTCAAATAGTACAAAGAGTTTCTCTGTAAGATATGCGAATGGTAAAGGGTTCAAATGACAAGCTGATGCAAAATACCAAGAGACAAACTATGCTTGAGCATCAAGGAACTATGGTAACATTTAAGTGCACAATCCCTTGAGGCTGATTCACTTCACAATGACAATGTTCAGAATGGTGATTATTCTGTCAGTGATGCGGCCATGCTGCCATTAAAGCCGCCCCAGATGTCAGTTACAGCACATCAACACCGACTTGCCCTCAGTCAGCACATGCAGCTTTCTTGTCACCATGCCTACATGCAGCACACCCCAAAAACAACACCAACACTAGACAGTCTTGTCCAAGGCAGAGGCTAGCGAGTCAAAGAGCTGACAACACATACAACACTATTCAGATTTAAGCACTCACATTCATGCACATGTATCTTAGCGTGAGAACGCATGCATGCATGCGCGCACACACACACCCCCCTGATATATTCTACAATGCACTGCCCTGGTAAATTACTATTTTGATAGAGTTCCACTCTGAATAAAATGTCTTCTTTTTTTTCAGCCAAAACCGCCCTAAAGCTGAGCTAATGTTTTCAACTTGGGCATTGCAACCTAAATCCTGATTTCTTCTCTTATTTTGCAATTTTTGCATTTTCTGATTCTTCATTCACAAGATCAAAAGTCATGGTTTCACTGCTGGTTCTGTAGAATGAGATGACAAACCAAGGTCCTTTTTTTTGGTGGGGGTGGGGGGTTGTTGTTCCTTGGCTAAAGCTCACAGGTTCACCAATGGTGAGATTTTTATAAGCGACCGTTTTTGCCCACCATGAAGGTAGCCACATTCTGACTTGAGGGATGCATGCTGGGTATGTTCATGTTTCCATAACCCACTGAACACTGACATGAACTATGGGATCTTTAACATGCATATTTGGACTTCTGCATGTGTGTGTGTGTATATATATATATATAGATATATATATATATATACATATATATATGAAAAGAATTAAGGCACTGGCAGGTCTGCACTAAGTTAATCTGGGAGATAGAAAAAAATTCCCACCTTTAATTCACCAGACTGACCCAGGCCAAAAGCTGTCAGTTATTGATGTCAGCTAACTGCCAAGGCCTACACTAAACTGTTGTTATGTTGTAAAACGTTGTGTTGAGACTGCCTTCAGCCATGACAAGCTCTTAACATAACAACATGCACTTTCCCTTGTTAAAGGAGAAAAAATCCTCTGAAGTTAGAGTATGGCTGCCTATATGGCGAAGTACTTAAAAACAGTCATACAGGCAAACTTCTCATCCGGTGTACTTCCTATCTCACAGAGATTCCAGGTGGGGGGATGAGTGAGTCAGAGTGCATGATCTGGGTGACCCCCAGGGTGTAAAGCTGGGGAACGCACAACAACAATTCACCAGACAACGCCACCAAGATTCAAACCCGAGACTTCATGGACCCATGGGATTGCAGTGGAATGGTCTTAACCACTCGGCTCTGGTGTCTGTGGAACCAAGGTCCTAAGTGCAACATGAATTCAGAACTCAGGAAAGATCCCACAGCAACAAGAGTAACTCCTGCTCAGAAACAAGCACACATGCAGACATGACACCTTTCTTCTGTAAAAAGAGGGGACTTCACACTATGATCATGTTTCTTTTCTTCTAGAAGAGCTAAGAGAAGGGGGGACAAGGGAGGTAAAGCAGTCAGGGAGAGGAGAAGGGGGGACAAGGGAGGTAAAGCAGTCAGGGAGAGGAGATGGGCACCACCCTCAAGTTACTGAGGCTGAGGTCTCTGACATCTCACTCCCCAACAACCACACAAGTTATAGGATACCTTGACTTTTTACTGGAAGAGCAGCCTGAACTTCATGCAGAGATGTCTATCATGACTACAACCTTGTTTGGTTGTTTTTAATCTACAAATGCTATGGGTTGACTACTATTCTCAGAGAAATCCCTGACTGGATGTTGATATTATACCAAACAGGAAATAGGAGAGAGAAGGGGGTGGGGGTACAGAATTGGGGTGGGGGTATCATGCATACAGTGAGGTCTACAAATAAGCTGTAGGTGTTGTCTATGCTGAACAACAAATGCAGTCTGAGGGGTAACACTTTATATCACACCAAATGTGTACGAGTGTTGGCAAACATGCATTGTCTATGCAAGCAAACACGCACACACACACACACACAAAAAGGAAAGAAAACACACACACACACACACACGCACGTAGACACACACACACACACACATGCACGTAGACACAGACAGATACAGGCACACAAACAGACACACACACACACGTCTCCAGGTAAGAACTCACCACAGGTACAGATCCGTCCTGTCGCTGACACCCCTCCATCACCTCCTCCCCTCTCTGGTACAGAATGTCTTGCACCATCCCCTGTGCACACAGAAATCTACCTTTCTTCTTCTTCTTCTTCCTCGGCTAGAGCTCAGCGATTCCCCAATGGTGAGATGTCTGCATACACAACAGTCCCCCCCCCCCCCCCCCCCCCACCCACACCCCACCCCCCCCCACACCCCACACACACCACCACACACACACACACACACCACACCCACCACCACCACACACACACACACCCACCACACACACACACACACACACCCACACCCCAAACACCACACACACACACACCACACACACCACACACCACACACACACCACACACACACACACACACCACACACACACTACACACACCACACACACAACACACACCACACACACCACACACACACACACACCACACACCCCACACACACACACACACACACACACACACCACACACACCACAACACACACACACACACACACACACACACACACACACACACACACACACAACCACACCACACACCACACACACACCACACACACACACACCACCACACACACACACACACACACAACACACACACACACACACACACACACACACCACACACCAACACACACACCACACACACACACACACACACACACACACCACACACACCACACACACACACACCAACACACACACCCAACACACCAACCACACACCACACACAACCACACACACCACAACACCACACCACAACACACACAACACACACACACACACCACACACACACACACAACACACACACACACACACACACACACACCACACACACACAACACACACACACACACACACACACACACACACACACACACACACACCATGTAGGTAGCCACACTCCTACGTCAAGGATGGTGTCTAAACACGACACCTGTGTGCATGCTGCTGTTGTTTTCTAGCATCCATTCCTACTGGCACACAATGGCCTACGCTTCCAAAAGGCGGAACAGGTTTTTAACATGTGTGCTATACGTTCTGCGTGTGTTCGTACACTGAGCCTCAGTTTATAGTCTCATCCAAAGGACTTTAACATTCAATTTTTTTTTATCAAACTGGGAAGAAAGGGCGAGGCTGGGAATCAAACACAGACCCTCACAGTTTACTTGCCGACAAAAAAAGTATGTTCTTTCAGCCAGAAGGCCCATAGAGCCGGAGCTTATCCCGGTTTCTGTAGCGTTAAGCGAACTGATGGTTTTTCACCACCCCTGTGACAGGACGCTAGTCTGTCGCCAGATACTTCCCCAGCAGAGCTGGTACCCACTTGTACACCTGGGTGGAGTGAGGAAAATAGGAGTAAAGTGTCTTTCCCAAGGACACAACACCGAGCCGAGCAGGGATCGAACCCGCGACCTCTGGATCACGAGTTGACCGCCTAAACCACTCGACCACGGTGCCTCCCTACTTGCCGACAAGCGAGTGTCTTAACCGTCCTGCCACCCTCCTGAACATAATCCATTCAACACAACCATCTATAATGAAGATAAATGGCCCAGGCCAAAATCTGTGTCAGTTATTGATATCAGCTACATGCCAAAATGTTAAGTTGTAATATGTAATGGTCAAATTGCCTTCAACCATGACATAATGACCTGGATTCTCTTTTTAAGGAGAAAAAATTCCTCTGAAGTTGGAGTATGCCTGCCTATGTGGTGACATGCTTAAAAACAGCCATACACACAAACTTCTCAGTCAGTGTGCAATTTCAATCTCACAGTGATTCCCAGGTGGGATGAGTGAGTGAGTCAGAGTGCACTTTCTGCCCTGACTGACGCCCAGGAGGTACCTCCCTGCTCTTTCCCATGTTCAACTGTCACAGGTTCTTTGACGTGCACAAGTACATAAGCACACAGGTCCAACTGGTTTAGAGTCTCCTCCGAAAGATTGGACATTCAGTTTGATTTCCCGTCAAACTGGGCAGAAAGGGCAAGGCTGGGAATGGAACCCAGAGCCTCAGTCACAGTGTACTTGGTCAAGTAGGCAGGTGAACGTCTGTCTAAACCACCCTGCCACCTTCCTTCTCCCGGTGCTTGTCACTCTGCAGGAGGTCTGCCTGCTGGTCTCAACTGACACCTTCCTTCTTCTGAGCAGCTCAGTTTCAGCACTTTAAGTCATGCAGGCCTTGGCACTCAGCTTACACCATCAACTGACAACACATTTGGCCTGGGCCAATCTGTCTGATATGACGAACCTGCGTATCCACACGACACACGCCATGGTCCTTGGCATACTGGATTTTGGCCGGCATTGTCAACAAGCAAGCATCACAGGCATTCCATGACAGATCTGCAACATCACCACCCACGTCAGCCTGCACTGTAAGATCTGCAGCATGCACGTACACCCATAATAAAATATGATATTCGTAACACAGCACAGCACAGCACAATACATTGCACACCCATAATAAAATATAATATTCGTAACACAGCACAGCACAGCACAATACATTGCACACCCATAATAAAAGATAATATTCGTAACACAGCAAAGCACAGCACAGCACAATACATTGCACACCCATAATAAAATATAATATTCGTAACACAGCACAGCACAGCACAGCACAATACATTGCACACCCATGATAAAATGTCAGACTTGTAACACAGCACAGCACAGCACAGCACAACACAGCACAGCACAGCACAACACAGCACAGCACAGCACAGCATAGCACAGCACAGCACAATACATTGCACACCCATGATAAAATGTCAGACTTCTAACACAGCACAGCACAGCACAGCATAGCACAGCAAAGCACAGCACAGCACAGCACAGCAGAATACATTGCACACCCATAATAAAATGTCAGACTTCTAACACAGCACAGCACAACACAGCACAGCAAAGCACAGCACAATACATTGCACACCCATGATAAAATGTCAGACTTGTAACACAGCACAGCACAGCACAACACAGCACAGCACAGCACAACACAACACAGCACAGCACAGCACAGAACAGCACAATACATTGCACACCCATAATAAAATATAATATTTGTAACACAGCACAGCACAGCACAATACATTGCACACCCATAATAAAATGTCAGACTTCTAACACAGCACAGCACAGCATAGCACAGCACAGCACAGCACAATACATTGCACACCCATGATAAAATGTCAGACTTGTAACACAGCACAGCACAGCACAGCACAACACAGCACAGCACAGCACAGCACAATACATTGCACACCCATGATAAAATGTCAGACTTGTAACACAGCACAGCACAGCACAATACATTGCACACCCATGATAAAATGTCAGACTTACAGCACAGCACAGCACAGCACAGCACAGCACAGCACAGTACAGCAGAATACATTGTTCTAATCTTGCTTCTTGGGCAGACATCCAATATCACTACTACTATCACTACTACTACTATCACTACTACTACTATCACTACTACTATCACTACTACTACTATCACTACTATTACTATCACTACCACTACTACTATCACTACCACTACTACTACTATCACTACTACTACTACTACTATCACTACTACTACTACTACTACTACTATCACTACTACTACTATCACTACTACTTCTATCACTACTACTAATGATGATGATAATGATGGTTGTGTTTAGCAGCAGCAGCAGCAGAAAAATGGTTTCATACAGAAACAGATACATCAACAACTTTCTGACTTTTTTTTTTTTAAGGGTGGTGCTGCAGTTGTGGGAAAAGCAGTTTGATTTTTTTCCAGACAGAGAAATCTGCCATTACAGTATGTAGTATGCAATACAATGCAATACAATATACAATGCACAGCAATGCAATACAATCAAACACAATACAATAAATAGAGTGCAATGCAATTCAAGTCAGTACAATACACAATACAATATAGTGCAATTTTTTTTTTTTATTCTTTTATATCGAGGATAATGGAATAGGCACTTCTGTGCTTTTTTACATCCAGTCCCCGTGTGTATGCGGTTTTCTAAATTCTGTCATCTGTTCCCACCGGCACACAATGGCCTACTCTTACGAAAAGTGGAACAGGATTTAACATGTGCGCAAGATGTTCTGCATGTGTTCGCACACAGGACCTCGGTTTATAGTCTCATCCAAAGGACTTTTGGGGAGAGTGGAGTTGGCACTGATGTTAACTCCAGGGGAAAATATCTCCCTTGAACGGGAATTGAACCCGGGTCGTCAGATTGCGAGTGCAATGTTCTAACCGCTAGGCTATCCCATCCCCCCTGTGCAATGCAACACACTGCAGTATTACACAGTACAACACACTGCAACATTACACAGTACAACACACTGCAACATTACACAGTACAACACACTACAACATTACACAGTACAACACACTGCAACATTACACAGTACAACACACTGCAACATTACACAGTACAACACACTGCAACATTACACAGTACAACACACTGCACCATTACACAGTACAACACACTGCACCATTACACAGTACAACACACTGCAACATTACACAGTACAACACACTGCAACATTACACAGTACAACACACTGCAGTATTACACAGTACAACACACTGCAACATTACACAGTACAACACACTGCAGTATTACACAGTACAACACACTGCAGTATTACACAGTACAACACACTGCAACATTACACAGTACAACACACTGCAACATTACACAGTACAACACACTGCAACATTACACAGTACAACACACTGCAACATTACACAGTACAACACACTGCAACATTACAAAGTACAACACAATCTACACATATAGCAGCACTATACAACATAAAACATCACCACACAACACCACACAGCACTGAACACAACACATCAGACACAACAACCATAACACAACACCACACTACACAACACCACACTACACAACACATCAGACACAATGACCATAACACATCACCACACTACACAACACCACACTGACCACAATACATCAGACACAACGACCATAACACAACACAACACTGAACACAATACATCAGATACAACGACCATAACACAACATCACACTGAACACAACACATCATACACAATGACCATAACACATCACCACACTACACAACACTACACAACACCACACTACACAACACCACACTACACATCACCACACTACACAACACATCAGACACAATGACCATAACACATCACATCACCACACTACACAACACATCAGACACAATGACCATAACACATCCCCACACTACACAACACATCAGACACAATGACCATAACACATCACCACACTACACAACACATCAGACACAATAACCATAACACATCACCACACTACACATCAGACACAATGACCATAACACATCACCACACTACACAACACATCAGACACAATGACCATAACACATCACCACACTACACAAACACATCAGACACAATAACCATAACACATCACCACACTACACATCAGACACAATGACCATAACACAACACATCACCACACAACACATCACCACACTACACAACACATCAGACACAATGACCATAACACATCATCACACAACACATCACCACACTACACAACACATCAGACACAATGACCATAACACATCACAACACTGAACACAACACATCAGACACAATGACCATAACACAACACCATACTGAACACAACACATCAGACACAATGACCATAACATACAACACAACACTACACAACACATCAGACACAATGACCATAAACACATCACAACACTGAACACAACACATCAGACACAATGACCATAACACAACACCATACTGAACACAACACATCAGACACAATGACCATAACATACAACACAACACTACACAACACATCAGACACAATGACCATAACACATCACCACACTGAACACAACACATAAACACAATGACCATAACACAACACCATACTGAACACAACACATCAGACACAATGACCATAACACATCACCACACTGAACACAACACATAAGACACAATGACCATAACACATCACCACACTACACATCAGACACAATGACCATAGCACAACACTAAACTGAACACATCACCACACATCAGACACAATGACCATAACACAACACCATACTGAACACAACACATCAGACACAATGACCACACTACACATCACCACACTGAACACTACACATCAGACACAATGACCACACTACACATCACCACACTACACATCACCACACTGAACACTACACATCAGACACAATGACCACACTACACATCACCACACTGAACACAAACACATCAGACACAATGACCACACTACACATCAGACACAATGACCACACTACACATCACCACACAACACATCACCACACTGAACACTACACATCAGACACAATGACCACATAACACATCACCACACTGAACACAACACATCAGACACAATGACCACACTACACATCACCACACTGAACACTACACATCAGACACAATGACCACACTACACATCACCACACTGAACACTACACATCAGACACAATGACCACACTACACATCACCACACTGAACACTACACATCAGACACAATGACCACACAACACATCACCACACTGAACACTACACATCAGACACAACGGCCATAACACATCACCACACTACACATCACACATCACCACACTACACATCACACAACACTCACCACACTACACATCACCACACTACACATCACCACACTGACCCCATCGCCACACATCAGACACAATGACCTCTACCCTCACCTGTCCCTGTGGGAATGGCCAGCAGCATGTCCAGACTGCTGACCCAAACACCCGGGGGTGCCCCCACCGCTATCTGCAACCCACACAAAGAGGAATGGCCGCCAATGTCCCCCTACACCCATGACACTCTCTTCCAAGGCAGGCAGCAGCCAGCGCACCCAGTGTCCTACAGCGAGGCAGCAAGGCCAGCCCTGAGAGGGAAGCCGCTGGAAGACAGCCTGGAGCCAGCCCCGGGACTTGGGGACAGCCAGCAGAGGAAAAGGACGACATTCTGGAGCTAGGTAGAGCTGCTCAAGTCACCATCTTCACACTTCCAACAGGACATAATACACTGCCAGCTCCTAACCCACCTCCACCACCTGAACATCTCCCACACTGACCTGTGCCCCTGCGGCAAAGGCCCACAACCCCCTCCTCCCCTATCCTGCAGTCCTGTCCTCCTGCCTTCAACACTCTGAGACATTAGACGGGGCCAAGCCCAGTAGAGCTCCAGGAAAACTGTAGGAATTGGTGGGGTCTCTGCGATAGACTGCAGACTTTGCCATCCAGACCAGAGTAAAAATATAGCATGGCCACGGAATGCAGAGGAAGAAGGAAAAAAAACCTCTTTTCATTATCAGCAATCTAGCGATTACAGGTTAATTAACTCATTTAGGACTGTGAGTTTTTTCAATGCTTTTACCCACAGACAGCCCATCTGTAACTTGGGGGGGGGGGGGGGGGGAATGACAAAAAATACAAAACACAAAGTTTTCAGGCTTGATAACTGACATGCTGGGTCAGTTCATGTCAAAAGATCAAAGTTCTAACTGTAATGTTTACCTACAGGTTTACCTTGTTGCATGTCAAAAGATCAAAGTTCTAACTGTAATGTTTACCTACAGGTTTACCTTGTTCATGTCAAAAGATCAAAGTTCTAACTGTAATGTTTACCTGCAGGTTTACCTTGTTCATGTCAAAAGATCAAAGTTCTAACTGTAATGTTTACCTGCAGGTTTACCTTGTTCATGTCAAAAGATCAAAGTTCTAACTGTAATGTTTACCTACAGGTTTACCTTGTTCATGTCAAAAGATCAAAGTTCTAACTGTAATGTTTACCTACAGGTTTACCTTGTTCATGTCAAAAGATCAAAGTTCTAACTGTAATGTTTACCTACAGGTTTACCTTGTGCATGTCAAAAGATCAAAGTTCTAACTGTAATGTTTACCTACAGGTTTACCTTGTTCATGTCAAAAGATCAAAGTTCTAACTGTAATGTTTACCTACAGGTTTACCTTGTTCATGTCAAAAGATCAAAGTTCTAACTGTAATGTTTACCTACAGGTTTACCTCGTTCATGTCAAAAGATCAAAGTTCTAACTGTAATGTTTACCTGCAGGTTTACCTGCTATTTAGAATACATGGTGGGGTTCAGGATTGCCAAGTGGTTAGAGTGTTGACCTTGCAGTCTGATGGAACTGGTTCAAGCCACCACCAAAATGTCAGTCTTTTTGAGCCCCTGTTAAAGGTAAAGGAGTCCCATAACCTATAAGGTCGTAGGGGAGCGAGGCGTCAGAGACCTCACTTCTCTAGGGCCAGCATATTGAGGGCGGCGCCCATCTCCTCTCCCTCGCTGCTTTACCTTCCCTGACCCTAAAGAGGACAGGTACCCATTTACAGCTGGGGGAACTGGGGGAACTGTACTGAAGCCAAGGCGCGCAAACGGTCACCCATCCAACTGGTAACCACGCTCGACGCTGCCCAACTTGGCTGGGGGAAAGCGAGCGCTCTGACCACTGAGCTATCCCGTCCCCTGAGCCCCTGTTACAATTATTTCTCGTCTGGGTCTGGGTTTTTTTTAATTCTCCAAATTTTAGAAAACCATAGAAGAACATTTAACCCATTCTGCCAGTAACACATTTTTCTCTTTCAACCTACTACTAAAAATGTACAACACTAAACAATGTCTCTAGCAAAAACATAAACAAAATTTAAAACCAAATAAAGAAATAAAAATTTAAAAACTTTAAAAAACTTAAACAAACAAGCAGAAACAACATCTCTATTATGACACAAAGTTCACAATGCCAACAGACCTTGTCAGTGATGACTCTGAAGAGAAGGTCAAGGTTGCACACCAAACCGTCAGCATCAGCCGAGGAAAATTTGGCGGGAAGCGTCGTGAATGGACGGCCGCAGGAATCGTAGGAAAATGTCGTGCCCTGTTACAGTCATGTTGGTCCAGTCAACAAAACTAAATCCTTATAAATGTCCCCTGTTACAGTCATGTTGGTCCAGTCAACAAAACTAAATCCTTATAAATGTCCCCTGTTACAGTCATGTGGTTACAGTCAACAAAACTACATCCTTATAAATGTCCCCTGTTACAGTCATGTTGGTGCAGTCAACAAAACTACATCCTTATAAATGTCCCCTGTTACAGTCATGTTGGTCCAGTCCACAAAACTACATCCTTATAAATGTCCCCTGTTACAGTCATGTTGGTACAGTCAACAAAACTACATCCTTATAAATGTCCCCTGTTACAGTCATGTTGGTACAGTCAACAAAACTACATCCTTATAAATGTCCCCTGTTACAGTCATGTTGGTCCAGTCAACAAAACTACATCCTTATAAATGTCCCCTGTTACAGTCATGTTGGTACAGTCAACAAAACTAAATCCTTATAAATGTCCCCTGTTACAGTCATGTTGGTACAGTCAACAAAACTACATCCTTATAAATGTCCCCTGTTACAGTCATGTGGTTACAGTCAACAAAATCCTTATAAATGTCCCCTGTTACAGTCATGTTGGTACAGTCAACAAAACTACATCCTTATAAATGTCCCCTGTTACAGTCAAGTTGGTACAGTCAACAAAACTACATCCTTATAAATGTCCCCTGTTACAGTCATGTTGGTACAGTCAACAAAATCCTTATAAATGTCCCCTGTTACAGTCATGTGGTTACAGTCAACAAAACTACATCCTTATAAATGTCCCCTGTTACAGTCATGTGGTTACAGTCAACAAAACTACATCCTTATAAATGTCCCCTGTTACAGTCATGTTGGTCCAGTCAACAAAACTACATCCTTATAAATGTCCCCTGTTACAGTCATGTTGGTACAGTCAACAAAATCCTTATAAATGTCCCCTATTACAGTCATGTTGGTCCAGTCAACACAACTAAATCCTTATAAATGTCCCCTGTTACAGTCATGGTGGTACAATCAACAAACCTACATCCTTATAAATGTCCCCTGTTACAGTCATGTGGTTACAGTCCACAAAACTAAATCCTCATAAATCCCCAAAGTTGGAATGCAGCTTGATGAATGGCGGGTGTCAACAGAAAAACGGTCACATACACAAAACTCTCACCCTTGGTGAACCTCAGGGCTCTAGCCAAGGAGCTAAAAATAAAATTAAAAAATCTTCATGAAGTTTGTACAGCAAAAATTTAGTCCATTTTTTATTTACTATGTATATGATGTTGTTTAACTTCACTTAAAGTGTTCACATTTAGGGGACATATATGTATCAACATACACAAGTATCATGCACGCATGCATACATGTAATATAACTGAATATATGGCGCATGCGTGCACACACACACACACACTTCTCTCTCCCTCTCTCTCTGGGGCCATTGTCACTAACATAACATGTTTTGTGTTTGCAGCTTTGCGGTGTGTTAATCTAACCTCAAGTCTACAATCTTGACAACAAATTTGTCACGCATGACTTTCCTTACAGATTTAATGCTGCTGATTATTATATATATGGGTCAATGCCCTCAGTACAAAAAAGCTATTTGCAGTCTTAATTAACAGCTCGCTCTCTCTCTCTCTCTCTCTCTCTCTCTCTCTCTCTCTCTCTCTCTCTCTCTCTCTCTCTCTCTCTCTGATTGCATTAAAATATGCAAATTTGAAAAAGGAAAAGGAAAAATCTTACATACACATAATTCAAGAGCAAATATCTCTATCTTAATTTGTCACAAAATGATAACAGGACAAAAAGAAAAACATCAAGAAAATCTAGCACATTGGTTCATGCATGATATTAAATCATTTTTGCTACTGAGAGGCTAAAAAGAAATGTTTAATAGTTCATCCACAGTTATTTCAACAATATAAAAAAACTCAAAAAAACAACAACCAAGAAAAGCATTCCAGTAAGCAACTGCAGCAATCAACAAAGCCTTAAATGTGATTTTGACTGGTTTGTCCTTTTCTCTAATTTTGATTGCTGTTTCTATTCTCCTATCATATCGTTTTCCTGTCATAGTATCGTTACTTCAATGATCCTATCTATAATACTATGTCTCAAATCTTTGGAATACCTTAATTAAGGTGCTAGACAAGTTTCCAGTTACAGTACATTGTATTACAAAGATACCTGAAGGCAAAGTGCTATAAGAGTTTTTACTTACATACAATTCAATACATTACATTGCATCACATTACAAAGATACCTTAAGGTAAAGTGCTATAAAGTTTCCACTTACTATACAAAACATTACATTACAAAGACACCTTAAGGTAAAGTGCTATAAGAGTTTCCACTTACCATACAAAACGTTACATTACATTACAAAGATACTTAAGGAAACATGCTATAAGACTTTCCACTTACATTACATCACAATACATTACACTGTATTACAAAGATACCTAAAGGTAAAGTGCTATAAGAGTTTCCACTTACATTACATTACATTACATTGCATTACAAAGTCTTACATGATGCAGAATAAGAATGTTGACACCTTCCAGCACATCTGGGTTGATTACCTGCAAAACATACATAAGCCAAGGTTCTAAACAGTTCTCTTTGATTTAAAAAAAATATAATAAATATATATAGATAGAAATAAAGATATAGATATAATAATAATAATAATAATAATAATAATAATAATAATAATAAATGGAATTTATATAGCGCTATATCTTGCAAATACAAATCAGAGTGCTTGCATTCAATCCGCTCCTACACATGCAACCAACAATGATTAACAATTTCTTAGCAAACTCAAATTCACACACACACACACACACACACAGGTTATACGTTTCAGCAGGGTGATGGAATTTTGGCTGTTAAAGGCAGGGACAGATATGAGATGAAACAGGAGGGAAAAAACTTAGGTTTGAAATAGGTATGTTTTGAGGCTGGATTTAAACTGTCATAAGTAGGCCTTTCACGAAGGGAGAGAGGGAGGTCATTCCAGATTGATGGACCAGAAATAGAGAAAGAGCGACGGCCAACAGTGGATTGGTTGAATCTAGGTATTGGTAAGCACAGGGTATCTGCAGCAGAGTGGAGGGAATGAGAAGGAGTGTACAGGTGAAGATATTCACAGAGATAGGAGGGTGCCGTTTTGTGTAGGCATTTGTAACAGAGGGTACTGATCTTATACATTACTCTCTGTGGCACAGGCAACCAGTGGACAGATTGCAGGAGAGGAGTAATATGCTCAGATGTTTTCTTTTTGAGGACTAATTGAGCTGCAGAGTTTTGTATGTGATGAAGGGAGTGGATAGATGATGCTGGCAGACTAGCCAAAAGAGAATTACAATAGTCCAGACGTGAAAGAATAAGAGATGTGACAAGTTTGGATGTTGCATCAGTGGACAGGTACTTTCAGATTGCACTTATACTTGTTTACTGTGACTGTCTGGAATCGATCAGTGAGGTATGAGCTAAACCAGGTAAGGGCTGCACCTTTGATACCAAACGTTTTTTGGAGATGGGAGAGAAGGATAGAGTGATCTATAGTGTCAAATGCTACAGATAAGTCGAGAAGAGTGAGAAGGGAGATTTTCCCTGAGTCAGAAGCGTTCAGAAGCGTGTTTAACGTGTGAACTAGGGTGGTTTCAGTGCTGTGGTTGATGCGCTAGGCAGACTGAAATGCAGGAAGAAGACTATTTGAATGAAGATGGCTGTTGAGTTGTTTCAGAACTACTTTTTCAAGGACTTTGGAGATGAAAGGTAGGTTTGAAACAGGCCTGTAATTTTTCAGTATGTTAGGGTCGAGGTCGTGCTTTTTGAGTAGAGGTGTAACTATTGCAGTTTTTTGTGAGTAGAGGTGTAACTATTGCAGTTTTGAGTGCTGATGGAAAAATTCCCAAAAGAAGAGATGAGTTTACAATCTTCGTGATAGTTGGTATAAGCTGCGGAAGGCACTATGTGAAAAGAGAAGCAGGCATAGGATCAAGATCACATAATGTTATGGTCATTTTATTTAGAATTTTCCTGATTTCTTCCTCACTTGTTGGCTGAAAGGAAAGGAGAGGAGTGCCAGTGAATTGGGGATCAGGAGGTACAGGTTGGAAGGGAGTCTGATCCGGTCTGGAGCGAATGTTATGGACTTTGTCAGAAAAGAACGAAGAAAATATATCAGAAAGTTCAGAGCGACTGTGAATAGTAGGCAGAGGGCTTGTCTTTGCAGATCCAAGAAGAGTTGAGGTGAGGGGAAAAAGATATTTCATGGATGTTGCATTGACAACTTGAGCAGAGTAGTAGTTTGTCTTGGCTGAGTGGATTAAGGTTTTCACTTTGTTGGTTTGTTTTTGAAAGAGCCGTTTGTTTATTTCAGTTTTTATTTTTCGCCACTGCCGTTCTAGTTGTCGGCGTTTGCGCTTTGCTACCAGGATATCATGGGTGTATCATGGGTGTATCATGGGTGTACCATGGGTGTATCATGGGTGCATCATGGGTGTACCATGGGTGTACCATGGGTGTACCATGGGTGTACCATGGGGCGAAAGGCCTATCAGGCAGAACATAGTCAGTGGGAGGTGCATGCTCATCAAGCAGTTGGCTGAGAACAGTGTTGTAGTGTTTAGAAGGGTCAGTGTGGTCAGGGGTTTGTGATAGGCATTCAGCAGCTTGGGAAGAGAAAGTTTGAATGTCAATAGCCTTGAGGTTACGACGGGTGATGCACTTCTTCTTTTTGATAGGTTTTGCAATGTTAAGGAAGAAAAGAATTCCAGAATGATCAGAAAGCAGTTGGTCAGTGATGGAGATAGAGGTGACGAGATCTTGTGAAACATCGGTGATGAGCCAGTCTAAGATATGTCCTGATCTGTGTGTTGCTTAATTCACCAGCTGGGAAAGAATGTGATTTGACAAAGAAAGAGAAAGACGCTTGACATCAGGAGAAGACTGGTTGTCGAGATGAAAATTAAAGTCACCAAGAATGATAAGCTTTCTGGGGGAGAGACTGATTGAAATTCTTGATGGAAAACTGAAGATGTCAGTTTGTTCTTACGGCTGGGAGGTGGGCGGTAAAGACAGCAGAAGGTAATAGAATGACCGGATAAGGTGAGGTTGAGTTCACAGACTTCAAAAGATTCAGGTGAGATAGGTAAGGAGTGGCAGAAAGAAAGAGCTGGATGCAGTGCATCTTTGTAAACTACAGCAATGCCACCTCCACGGGAGGGTCGGGGAGAAAGAAAGAGTTGCATAGCCAGGTGGTGTCAGTTGTTTCATCTTTGGCTCATGACCTTGTGGGTTAATTAAGCCAGGTTTCTGTGAGAAAAATGAGATCAATGTTCAGATATAAAATCAGAAAGGAGGTCGGCTTTACCATATGGGCAAACTGACTGTGCATTAAGAAAACAGACGTGAAGAAGGTTTGAGGTAGGCAGAGAGGTTGAAGATGACGGTGGTGAGTGAGGGTGACTATCAGAGAAAGAGGACGAGGGTGATGGTAGAGATGTGTGCAGTGGAAGGGCAGACCAGAGTTGAGATGGCGAGTCAGGTGTGGAAGATGGTGAAAGGACTGGTTTGATAGAGGGATTTATAGTCTGATGCACACTGTGTCAATACACATTACTGTCAGAACACATATTATCAGAGTCACAGGCAGAGGATGGAGCATCTGGAGGACAAAGATGTGGAGGAGTGCTGTGGCTGGTTGTGGTCGTTGTGGCAGTGACGTCAGAGGTGATGGCGGAAACGGATGTAATGGAAGCACGCTGCAGGCGATGACGTCTGCCTGCGCGTGTTCCTCCTCGGGTTTTGCTGCGGTAAATTCCTAAGTTTGAAAGATGCTGTTTCAGTTCATATTGTATGGGGAAGAAATCACGTGAGGACAATGCCTTTATGTCTGCAGCAGATGATGTCATAGTAGTGGAGTGGCGAACACTGGGTGGTGGTGATGGGGGAGATTTGAGTTCGTGGATCACGTGAACAAGTTCAGGCTGTGGCAGGGTCAGAGGGTCATATATATATATGTGTGTGTGTGTGTGTGTGTGTTGTGTGTGTGTGTGTGTGTGTGTGTGTGTGTGTGTGCGTGTGTGTGTGTGTGTGTGTGTGTGTGTGCGTGTCTGTGTGTGTGTGTGTCTGTATATATATATATATATATATATATAATATATATATATATATATATATATATATATATATAAGAAAAAGTTAATCAGCTATTTTCTAAAACATGAAAATGAGTTTTTAAAAATTTTTTAATCCCTCAGGCTTTTGAAATCCTTCAATTACAAAAAAAACAACTGTGTTTATAATAGTGTGTGTGTGTTTTTTGTGTGGTTTTTTTTTCTTTTATTTTAAGGATAATGGAAGCACTCATGTGTTTTTTTACATCCAGTACCCGGGTGTATGAGGTTTTGTCAATTTTGTCACCCATTCCCACCGGCAAACAATAGCCTACTCTTCCGAAAGGCTGAACAGGTTTTAACATGTGCGCAAGATGTTCTGCGTGCATTCGCGGTTTATAGTCTCATCCGAAGGATGTGTGTGTGTGTGTGTGTGTGTGTGTGTGTGCGTGCGTGCGTGCGTGCGGTGCGTGTGCGTGCGTGCGTGTGTGCGTGTGTGGTGCGTGGTGAGTGGTGAGAGCGACTGCAGTGCGTGCGGCGATGCAGCTGCGTGCGTGACGGCGGTGACGTGGTGCTGCGGTTGTGTAGGTGATGTGTGTGGTGTTCGTGGGTTAGTGTGTTGGCAGAGAATGAAAAAGAGACAGACAGACAGAGAGAGAGACAGACAGACAGAGACAAAGAAAGAGACACAGGTAGACAGAGGGCCAGACACCGACAGACAAACAATTATCAGAACTCACTGTAAAGCCCTGTCTGGCAGATATATGCTCAACAACAGTCAGCAAAGCATTGATGGTGGCACCCCCACTGCCCACAGTTGTCTTGGGGTCATCCACGGTCAGCAGGATGACCTCTTTGTCAATCTGACCTTTGGCCTGACGCGCTTCAAGCTCTGTTTACACATACAACAAAGAGCATGTAGGTGATCTTGCAAATGAGCATGCACCCTAATCAAATTTTTTAAATCCCAAAATTCTGATAAGAAAGAAGATCATCACCTTGGTTTTAGATTCTGTTTCAATTTTATGAAAGATTGCACAGCAAACTATCATCATCATCATCATCATCATCATCATCATTGCTTCTGGCTTGTGTTGAAAAGCACTTTCTGCACTTTCTGATTCTTTTAGGTCTTTTCTCTCTTTTTAAAAAAACACGCGTTTTCTACATTAAACTACTTTGACTTCTTACTAATTGACCTGTTCTTTTCTGCTGCAGTTCACAGTCACTGGGCTAACCCAATCTTACTGAAGGTGTTGTTTCTGGTTTTGTTCCCCACCTAGAGCTCTCGCCAGTTCTGAGACTTTGCACAGCCCGCTCTTTGCCCACCATTATTCCAACTTTGGGGATGGTGTTTTACATGCTTTTTAAAAATAGAATTGTCATCTGTTCCTACCAGCATGCTATGGCTACTCTTCCCAAAAGGTGGAATGGATTAACAAATGCACAAAATGTTCTACGTGTGTTTGTACACAAGGCCTCAGTTTATGGTCTCGTGCCAAGGATGGGGAGGGGGGAGTAGAGTCAGTACTCCGGGGGAAATATCCCCTCAAGACCCATGCCGTCAGACTGTAAGCCCGATGCACTAACCACCAGGCTAGCGACCCTTCTGCCCCCTGCCCCCCTCCTCCATCCCCAATACTATGTATTTAGGGACTGACACATAAAGTATAAAATTAAGCAACTTACGAAGAGAGAAAAAAAAAATTTAAGGAAAGGCATGATCAGTTCTTGCCTAGTCTAAGCCAGAGAACAGACCTGTCTGCAGTGTGTGTGTCCAGTTGTTACTTGGACAGGTCAGCACCACAGCCGTCCACTTCACTCTGGCCATAACTTGTCCGGTTTCTGCCTCCCTGAGCACAGGAAACAAAACATAGTTATGTCACGAACAAAATAAAAAATCAAGATCTATTACATTATGATGGGGGCTTGAGTAGCTTGATGCCTTTCCCCTACTGTATATTGTTGTTGTTGTTGACTTCAATTTTACGTCTGTTCACTTCTAGTGATATTAGACGAGGGGGAACAAATGGAGGGGTGGATGTCTTATTTACAACAAAAAATAGATAAATAAAAAAAATAAAAATTAACCCCCCCAAAACATCAATAAATCACATAAAGAAACTTGGCAATGCAACAGGAATTATAAAAACCTAAAAACATGTCATTAACGTTAATGCAACTATAACAAATGTCCTAAGGGACTGCGATAAAGGCCTTTCACAATTTCAAATGCCAGTTTTAAATTATTGAATATGCTGGTAAGGGAATTTTCAGAAAAATGGGGCATGAAAGGTTTTACACTCTGGCAGTCAAAAAGTATATGAGTATTGGTGATATTCTCACCACATAGACATTTACCTACTGTATATATTGTTGTCTGCTTCATGATGTATTGATAAACAATGTTTAATAAGCCGTATATATAACTTTCTGACTGCCAGTTTCTGGTGAGTAAAATTTATGACTGAATAAATGAATGGGAAACTGAAAGGAATGGATAAATGAACTGACTTTTGAAATACATTTATAAAAAGCAATCAAGATGAAATATTCTGACAATGCCATATTCTTTTCAGAAAACAGTATTAATCAATCAATCAATCATTTAATCAATGAATAGTGAGTTTTACTTTTAAAAATTAGAGCCAATAAAAAGTCTGTGAGCATGTCAACAGGTTTGATTGCAGCACATTTGGGAAGAGAACGCACAACGTTCATTATTTGGAAGTCCTTCCACCAGTTTGAGTGATATTAAGTCACTGGTGTGTGTGTGTGTGTGTGTGTGTGTATGTGTCATTTGTGTGTGTCAGTGTGTGTGTCAGTGTAGATGTGTGTGTGTGTTTGTGTCTGTGTGTGCATGCACACATGCTTTTATCTATGTGTTTTTCAAAACAGACTTCCGGTAAATCTACAAATTTAAGATTCTTACAAGCATTTCTTCTTCCTGCAACTGAGACACAGTTGTTAGGGCACCAGTCTGGCATTTCATGCCTTTTGATATGGTATTCTACTGTATTATCTGTACCTCTTTCATTCTCGGCAGACTTTTCTCATAAAATTCACACTTCTTGCTGTATATTTTCTGCCTTAAAGTCCTATGTTTTTCTATGAGAGTGGCTTTTATTTCTACAGGCTTTTGCCAGAGTAATTCTCTCAATTCCTATGTTCTTTAACATGCACAAAATATGTTTGCACAGAACCTCAGTTTATCATCTCTTCTGGAAGAGGTCCACCCAGACCCAGATTGGGGAACAGCCTGGATTCAAAAGGGGATCAACAGAGGATTACCTCTCCCTTTCTTGAGGGTGCTTTACCTGTTAACCACTGCTGCAGCCCTGCCCCTCCCCTTCCGCACTTCCCACTCCGTCTACACCAATCACCAGCTAGGCCTATTCCAGCGATCCTTTGATAAATTCAATGGGCGACTGCTGGGGTCACAGGAAATGGCAAAATAACCAAACAGTATACACACACACACACACACACACACACACATATATATATATATACACGTTAACACGGATGGTGGAACAGATCAAAGTCCATGTGTATACCTTATACCTAGCTTTGTTGACAAACAGGCATAAACTCGGGTTTCAGTCGAGATCTCCAGTTCCTGTAATCAGGAATGATCACAAAATCCTGTCCACAACAATCAGAAGATCCAGCCTGCTCAGCACTTAGTCTAAAGTCAGGCAAATCAAGATCTACTGTGTTGTTGTTTTTTCTGCTTGGGCATTTGTCTGGTCTCTCTAGTCTTCGAGTTCCACGAATTGTCAACAATAGCTTACAAGGAGAAGAACTCTTGAAGATATCAAATGGAGCACAGCCCCCTGAAAAAGTGCAAGGTCGCACTCCATATATAACATTTTTGCCCCAATTTTATGTGGCCATTACTTCATCATTCATGCATTTATAAACATGCACCAGAATGGAAATGGCATTAAGCAAGAACGACTTTTAAAAGGATTGGCATATATGCCAAGCAATTTTGCAGTAATTTATAAGAAATGATCTCTTTTTGTTTTACTTCGTTTCTCTTTATTCTGCAGTCAGATGAATTCCATCTATCCACTGATGTGAAGTATTTAGGTGTTGTTATGACAACACACTCACTATGCCAAAATTCATCACCAAGACCTGTCAGTCATTCTACTATCAATTACGGCGCATAAGTGCAATTCGAAAGTACCTGTCTACTGATGCAATATCCAAACTTGTCACGTGTCTCATTTTTTCATGTCTGGACTATTGAAATTCTCTTCTGGCTGATCTGCCAGCATCACCTATCCACTCCCTTCAACATAGGCCCTATACAAAACTATGCAGCTTACAAATGTCTCCACAAAACTGTACCCTCCTACCTCTGTGAATGTCTTCACCTGTACACTCCTTCACGTTCCCTCCGCTCTGCTGCAGATACCTTGTGCTTACCAATCCTTAGATTCAACCAATCCACTGTTGGCCGATGCTCTTCCTCTATTTTGGGTTCTATCGACCTGCAATGAGCTCCCTCTCTCTCGGGGACTGGATGTTAAAAAAAGCACATGAGTGCTTATTCATTATCCTCGAAATAAAAGAATTTGTCTTTGCCAAAAGCCTACTTATGACACTTTTAAATCCAGCCTCAAGATATATTTATTTCAAACCTAAGATTTTTTCCTCCTATTTCATATCAGATCTGTCCCACCTTCACTAACCTATGTCCTATCACCCTGCCAAAGTATATGACTTCTGTGTGTGTGTGTGTGTGTGTGTGTGCACGCGCGCGCTTTTGAAAAACTGGTTTTGACCATTGAACATTTTATTTCATAGATTTGGTCTGCAGCATAACCTGTTTGTAATATTTGTTTATTTAAACTATTGATTGTTTGTCATTGTTAAATGCAAGCCCTTTGATTTGTCTCTGCAATATATATGGCTATATAAGTTCCATTTATTATTATATTATTATTATTATTATTATCTTCTAACCAGTCTCCTCTTGTGTGTTCAGGGGGATGTACACTAGATATGCAGTAAAATGAAAATAAAAATCACTTGTCCACAAAGATGAAACTAGTTCCTTCTCCCCTGTATGCCTATGGTAAAAAATTAAAAAAAATTTTAAACCCTGACTGGGCAGCAGGTGCTGGACTTATCTATAGCAAACCAAAAGTGTAAAAATGACCCCATGTTCAAGAGTGGTGCATAACTTTAACGTTTACCACGTCTCCCAGGGTGCACAGAGTCATTGTTTCCCACACTAGTGCTGTTCAAGTATGCAAAATGGCTTGTTATCATTTTCATGTCAGATGTCATCCTTGACAGCCACGAAAACAGGATAGCCTAGTGGTTAGAACATTGGATCGCAATCTGACGACCCGGGTCCGAATCCCGTTCAAGTGCAGACTCCACTCTCCCTTGCGCACACACGTTAAACCCCGTTCCGCTTTTCGAAAGAGTAGGTAATTGTGTACTGGTGGGAACGGATAACAAAATTTACAAAACCGCATACACACGGGGACTAGATGTAAAAAGGCACATGAGTGCTTATTCCATTATCTTCGATATAAAAGAATAAATGAAATAAATAAAATTTACAAGTTTTAACTGAATCCAGCAAAATTGGCAAACAGCACTATCCATATCCTGCGTAACAGTTATAAGAGTGTATGCTTTAACTGTGTTGGTGTGGATGGTTGCTGCCCGTGTCTAGATGTGCCTTGTAGGCTATTTATTTGGTGATTGTTGATTGATCTGTTCTTCGAGTTATGTCCCTCTCAAACTCAGAGATGGATGAGGAACAGGTGATCGTCTTTCCATACATTTTGTTTTAGCTTAGGCCTACATTGCTTGAATTCCAGTTTGTATCTTGATGATCATAATTCATATTCTCACTTTTATTTTTAAATTGCAAATGCCTAGTCAGTTGTCTGATTTGGTACAGAAAGCTTGATGAAAATGCCACACCACTGCTGAGCATGCTGACTTGATGTGGACAGGCAATAAGATCAGATGTTATCAACTTATCAAGAACTAAAATATTATTTAGGCCTAACCTACTGCCTATACTTTGCTCTATACTTGCAGAACTTTACTGACTGTTCTTTTCATGTTCACACACACCACACACACACACACACACACACACACACAAAGTCACACACACATACCACACACTCCCTCTCTCTCTCTCTCCTACAAGTCTCTACAAAATAAATAAAATCTTCTCTTCTCTCTCTCTCTCTCTCTCTCTCTCTCTCTCTCTCACATACACCACACCACACACCACACACACACACACACACACACACACACTGAACACACACACTCTCTCTCTCTCTTCTACAAGTCTCTACAAAATAAATAAAATCTCTCCTCTCTCTCTCTCCCTCTCTCTCTCTCTCTCTCTCTCTCTTCTCTCACACACCACACACACACACACACACACACACACACACACACACACACACACACACACAAACATCTCCATCTTGAACATTATGAAGTAGAATCCATCTGGATCGAAGTAGCTATAAAACTAGGTGCACCACCTATTATAATGGGGTTCTGCTACAGAAATCGAACAGAAAGGAAAAATTGGATAGACAAGTTTGACTCCATGATGAATGTAGTCCTATTAGAATCTAGGGAAATAATCTCACTAGGTGATTTCAATATTGAACTAGCAAAAGTAAACAATCAATGGACCCAAGTTATGAACTCATTCAATCTTCACCAATTAGTTACTTCACCTACAAGAGTCACATCAAATTCTAACACAATTATTGATCACATAGATCTACGTATTAGACCCTATAAACATCATAGAAATGTGTGTCCCTGTATATAACTGCAGTGATCACTACCCAGTCTGTACCACATGGTTAAAAAAAGGAACAAAAATTCCTAAACCTGGCCATAAAACTATAACCTATCATTCTTTTGCAAAATTTAATGAGCAACTTTTCTTACTAGATTTAAGCAGTTTCATGCTCTCGGAAACATTCTTGAAATATTACTGATCCAGACCTGACCATTGAGTTCTGGATAAAAGTTTTTACTGAAATCTGTAACAAACATGCCCCATTAAAAACCATAAGGATCAAACATCTCCCCAAACTGCCTTGGTTTACAAAGGAACTAGAAGAAGCATGTTATCTTAGACTAGTTAGAGATTTCTTATAAGAACATAAATATTATAAGGAGTCAAAAAAAAAAAAGAAATGCCATAAACTCACAAAAACGGCGAGAAAAAAGGAAATATTTCCAAGATCTACTATCATCCAAACAAAATTCAAAGACTGTATGGAAGGCAATCAATCAAATAACAAATAATCAATCGTCTTCCAAATCTAATGTAATCAAAGATATTTCTGCTGAAAAACTTAACAATCACTTCATTAATATTTCTTCTAACATAATTAACAATGATAACGCAAAGTGCAATGATCTCAATGAACTAAAACAATACTGCCAAAATAAGCATTTTCTATCAAAACTCCACATACCATTCATATCTGTTTCTGAGGTATATAATTATCTGACTCACCTCAAACAATCAAGAGTGTGTGGTCTTGATGGAATAGACGGCAGAATACTGAAACTCAGCTCCAGTTATCACAGACACTCTGACATATATATATATTCATAACCTTTATCTTGATCAGAACTATTTCCCCAACGCCTTCAAAACTGCTAAGGTGATTCCAATCCACAAATCTCTAGACACTTCCGATCCCTCAAACTATAGGCCAATCTCTATTATATCTTACCCTTTCAAAACCCTTCGAAAAACATATGTTCAAATAAACACCTAGTCCATCATATAGATATTAACAACTTACTTCACCCAAATCAGTCCGGATTTAGAAAAAATCACTCATGACATACGGCATTGACTAGTCTTGTAGACAATGGCTGTCAAACATTAATGACAATAAATTTTGTGGAGTACTGTTTGTAGATTTCACAAAAAGCATTTGATACAGTTGACCGCAGGCTTCTCATTAAAAAGCTAGACCTATATAATCTCTCTACAAATACTTTAGAACTTCTTGCTTCTTATCTTACAAACAGGCAACAGTGTGTCTCAATAGCTACATCCACATCCACACTAAAACCCATTCATTATGGAGTACCACAGGGATCCATCTTAGGACCAATTCTCTTTTCATTATACATCAATGACCTTCCTCTCCATATCAGATCCAAATGTTAACTTTTTGCTGATGACACAACCGTGCATACAAGCCATACCAACATTAACTCTTGCAAAGACATTACAAAAAAGCACTGGTGACAATGAGTGATGATCTTGTCAAATGGACTGAACTAAACCACATGTCTATACACCCCCCAAAAACAAAATGTATGCTTATCACCACGAGACAAAAGCGACAAAATTTATCCCATAAACTTTCTCCAATCCGTATTAAAAAGGAAGCAATTGAACAAACCTCTCACCACAAAGTTCTAGGAGTAACAATTGATGAAAATCTCAGCTGGTACCATCACATATCCCATCTGTACAAATACATGTCTCAAAGAGTATACCAATTGACTAAAATCAAACATTTTCTTGACTTTCATTCAAGAAAACTATTCTTTCAAGCTTCAACCCTGTGGGATTCTGCTAGTGCAGACACTATGAAACCATTATTAAGTCTGTATAAACGTGCTCTTAAACTGGTCCTTCTGAAGAAGACAACCTTACTAGAAGTGGATTATACTCAGTTAAATATTCTTCTCCCTACAGGCTACACTAAAGATTAAGATTTAACAAAAGCCTCATGATGTTTAAGAAAATGACAGGAACTTTTCCCTCATCCTTGAAAAACAAGTTCCCAATGAATCATTCCAGAAATACTGAAAAGCCGAGTGTCCCAATCCCAAGAATACATGTTCAAATCTAGCTTACTTTACTCAGGCCCTGTGCTGTGGAACTCCCTTCCTGATTCATTTAGACAACACCAATCATTAACAATCTTCAAAAGTCATTTTTTCATCCACTTGATGCATCAAAAATAAAAATCCACACTTGATCTGTAGGAGACAAAGTAAATATATCCTCCCTTACTTTAGACCAAATTATCCGCTCTCTCTCTCTGTGTCTCTGTCTCTGTCTCTCTCTCTCTCTCTCTCTTCTCTCTCTCTCTCTCTCTCTGTCTGCCTGTCTGTCTGTCTGTCTGTGTATATATATGTGTGAGTGTGAATGTTTTCCTTGTTATCTTCTACTAGTATTGTGTTAAATGTAAACTGACGTCTAGAAATACATTCCACTATCCTACTTCTTTATCATAACTCTAAGATGATTTTAACATGTACAATGTTAAATCACAGTGAGTGCTAATGGTGAAAGTGTTGATGAATTGAAAATTGTATGCAATATATGGATTCAAAATACTGAGTACTCCCCCCCCCCCTCTCCTCTCTCTCTCTCTCTCGAGTCTCTCTCCCTCCCTCTCTCTCTCTCACTCTCTTTCTCTCACTCTCCTTTTATTGTTTTGCTTATAGATTTAATTGTCGTGTTTACAGATTTGTATCCCGTTGAATGCTTTGTTCAGATTTAATATTTCAGTTTTATTGCATAAGTTGACTGTATTTAAGATGGTGTGAATGTTTTATTTCGATGTCTTGTTTTGAGTATACCAATTATGTATAGCTAATTTCAATGTGCAGATTTCCTTTTTTAAGACTATATATGATATTCATAAAGATTTGATTTTGGCATTGATGCATTGTGTGTGTGCGCGCGCATGTGTTTGTGTATACGTGTGTATTTACATGTGTACATGTGCATGGGGATGCAAATTGCTTGTGCATAATCTCCTAAGTCTGCTTATATAAAAAATATTTGGTTTTGTGTAGTTTACAACCCCCTTTAACTATTACTAAGTACAGATACGCCCCAATAGACTGCACGATGAGCCTAGAAAATTTATATGACCAGTACATTTCTGATCAACACCCAAAATAGACATCACTTGTGCAAGGCGGACTACGCCAAGGTAGTAGAATATGGAAGATGGGAGGGCGTTTGTGGGCCACATTGTTAATAACCAATCAATTGAAGAGGCTTGAGACTCCTTGAGTTTGCCATACAAACACCTCCGCTAGTGAATACACTTGCCCACACAAGAAATCCAGAAAATGGACATGGCATAGCCCAAATGGAGAACACCACAACAAATATATTACATCATGTGAAAAGACGGTTTCAGTCTAGCGTTAACATCGCACAGACACGAAGTTTTCCAGGAGCAGACATAGGATGATTCATGATCTGTGATGATGACTTTCCGACTACGTCTAAAGAAAATCCACAAGCGAACAACATCAGGATCAAATTTGACCTCGAGAAGCTGAAGGACCCAGAGGTATTAGAAATTTTTCAAGCAAGGATAGGTGGAAATTTGCAGCACTCACTGTGTTAGACTCAGACATAGACACACTGACAATAGTTTCAATACAGCAGTGACTGAAACAGCAAACGGAGCTTCTTGGCAAACGCCGACCAGTCAAAAAACCATGGGTCACACCTAACATCCTACAACTATGCGACAAGCGTAGAGAGTTGAAGAAAAAGAAAAATGAAACAAAAAGAAAGAGCAGAACATAATAGGGCAGTCAACAAAAGAATCAGGAAGTCCATGACGGAGCAAAAGAGAAATGGATCGGTGAACAGTGCCAAGACATTGAAGAGAACATCAAAAAAACAATAGCAAGAAAGCATATCACTGGTGAAGAACCTGACTAGCACGAAACAGAGAAAAGGTTTAACAACCAAGACAAAATGGGAAGTGTCTCACTGACACCAGGATATTCTGAACAGATGGACAGAATACTGCTCCGACCTGTATAACTATAGAACCGCAGAGATCCAGAAGTCCTTAATGTACCCGAAAGCAAAGACACAGACAGTCACCTATCCTCCGAGAAGAATGGAAACAGCATCAATCGCTGAAAAAGGGGAAGTCAGCAGGGGCTGACAACATTCCAGCTGAGTTGGTCCAAGCTGGAGGGAAGCCATGATCAGCGCCCTACTAGAATCTGCAACAAGATCTGGCAGACAGAAAATGGCCAACACCATGGACGCAGTCACTCATCATCACCCTCCCCAAGAAAGGAAATCTACACAATGCCATAATTACGCACAATCAGCCTCATATGTCACCCAAGCAAGGTCATGCTGCAGATAATATTGAATAACTGAAGCCACAAGCAGAGACCATCATTGCTGAGGAACAAGCAGGTTTCAGAGCAGGGCGCAGCACAACAGAACAGATATTCAACCTCAGAATACTATGTGAGCGTACCTTCAACATCAACAAGACCTATACCACGTATTTAATCGATTTTAAGAAGGCATTTGACAGGGTGGCATGCAGCTTTGTGGGCAACCATGAACTTGTACAGCATCAATGCAAACCTGATCAGAGTCATCAAACAGCTGTACAGCGAGGCCACCATGCAGTGTACTACAACAACAACATTGGAGAATGTTTCGAACAACAGTTGGAGTAAGGCAGGGCTGTCTCTCTCACCCACTCTTTTCAACATCTTCCTTGAGAGATCATGGCTGATGCACTGAACATCATGAAGGATCAGTCAGCATTGGTGGCAAACGATCACAAACCGCTTCGCAGATGACATTGATGGAATAGCAGGATCAGAAAAAGAGCTTGCCAGCCAACAGAACACTTGGATAAGGCCTCCAAAACATACGGCATGAAATCAGTGCAGAGAAGACCAAACTGATGACTAATAACACCAACGCATTAGCACTGATATCAGGGTTAATGACCAGAAGCTGGAAACAGTTCAAAGCTTCAAGTACCTGGAGCCATTGTATCCGACCAGGGATCCAGCCAGAAGTAGTATGCAGACTGCACAGACAATAACAGCTTTGTCAAAACTAAACACCATCTGGAGAGATAAGAATATCTCACTTATCTCCAAGATCAACTAATGCGCTCCCTTGTCATATCCATAATTTCTGTATGCCAGTGAATCATGGACCCTGACTGCAGATTTGGAGAGAAGAGTACAGGCAGTGGAGATGAGATGCTTTCGGAACTCCTGGCATCTCCTACAAAGACCACATAAGCAACGAAAGCGTGCATAACAGAATCCAGCAAACCATGGACCCTATGAGAACCTTCTAACGATCGTGAAAAAGCGTAAACTTAAGTGGTATGGCAATGTCACAAGATCCCAAGGAATTACAAAGACAGTTTTGCAAGGCACTGTCCAAGGAGGAAGAAGAAGAGGCAGACCAAGGAAGAGCTGGGAGGATAACATCAGTGAATGGACAGGCCTAGAACTCAACAAAACCCTGAGAAAGGCAGAACAGAGAGAAGAATGGAGGGAACTGGTTGCTGAGTCTTTGAGGGTGCCCCCACGGTCGTCAGACTACGGGACAGATAGTAGTTTACTATTGCTGTTGATTTCCCATAAAAGTACAATGAATTTATTGACGTTTCTTTCTGTTAGCCAAAATGCTACTATTTATGTGGTTTGTTCTCCATTATATTATGGAGGTTTTTGTTATGTTTTGTTCTATTTTGGTTTGGGTTTGGGATTTTTTGAAGGAGGGATTATTCGATTATCCCCTCTCCCCTTGTTGTTGCTGCTTTATTTTGCTTTTGGTTTTTGCACTTTTTTTGGTAAGATTTAGCGTATGCGACCATTTGTGCACACCATGAAGGTAGCCACATTTTGACTTTGGGAATGTCTACAGGGTATGTTTGTGTTTCTGTAGACGGGATAGCCTGGTGGTCAGGACATTGCGCTCGCAATCTGACGACCCGGGTTCGATTCCCGTTCAAGGGGATATTTTCCCCTGGAGCTAACATCAGTGCAGACTCCACTCTCCCCAAAAGTCCTTCGGATGAGACTATAAACCGAGGCCCCGTGTGCGAACGCACGCAGAACATCTTGCGCACACGTTAAATCCTGTTACGCTTTTCGTAAGAGTAGGCCATTGTGTGCCGGTGGGAACAGATGACAGAATTTACAAAACCGCAAACACACGGGGACTGGGTGTAAAAAAGCACATAAGTGCTTATTCCATTATCCTCGATATAAAAGAATGAAATAAATAAAATAAAAAAATAAATAAATTTAAAAAATGTAACCCACTGAATGCTAACATGAATTCCAGGATCTATAACATGCATATTTAATCCTCTGCATGTGTATATTTATATACATGAAGGGAATTAAGGCACTGGCAGGTCTGCACTTGACCTGGGAGATCGTAAAAATTCCCACCCTTAATTCAGACGATGCCAAGGCTTGAACCCATGACTTCATGAACCCATGGGATTGAAGCTGAACAGTCTTAACTGCTTAGCTACAGCAGCCCTCTTTTATTAGTTTGAAATTGGAAGTAAAATTGCCAAAAGCAGCCAAAATAAAGTTGTGTGTGCTTGATTTTTCAAGAGAAGAGTGATCAGAATCTGTGTCATGTATGTAATATAAAGAAAGCTGTGTCACAGACAAAAGTTTAGTGGCCACACAATTCAATACTGCTCAAAGATGTGTTGTTTTATCTGGTGTTTGTATTGGCTAAATCATGCATTAATATGTAACATATGTATCCTTTTGATATGTTTTGTTTTGGGAAGAGGTTGTTTCTTCAGGGTCTTTACTTGTATATTTGTTGTTGTTTTTTAAAATATTTTTTATTATTATACTGATATATAACAGATAATGAGATATTTCATGTTTGTAGATTCATCTGTTTTAGGAAGAGGTTGTTTGTTGGTGGCTTCTTTTTGTTTTTTAATATATAAAAAATTGTTATCATTATACTGATCTATAACATGTATTTCATGTTTGTAGACTCATCAGTTTTAGGAAAAGGTCGTTTGTTGGTGGTTGGTTGGTTGTTTTATTTTTATTATTATTATTATTATTATCATTATACTGATATATAACAGATATTTCATGTTTGTAGATTCATCTGTTTTAGGAGGAGGTCATTTGTTGGTGGCTGTTTTTTTTTTTTTAAGATTTTTTTTATCATTATACTGATATATAACATATCTTTCATGTTTGTAGACTCATCAGTTTTAGGAAAACTGTTGGTGGTTGGTTGTTTTTATTTTAAGTCATGTCATTGTTTGTTCCATGTCAGGTATTACACGAAAGGGAAGCAGGAGGAGGGGAAGGCAGACATCCGCTGTGAGGCGTGCCAGACTCCGCTGTCTCTGTTCTGTGCCAACTGCCAACTGATCTCACCGCCCTCTCTCTGTGCACAAACCTCACCGTCAAAAACTGTGCCGGACAAAAGTGACTTTACCTTCTGCAATACAAGAAGCGAGCTCCCGTCTTCTGCATCAGACAACATGTGTACGGTGGTGCACATCAAGACTGAGGAGAGCAGTGTGTTGACCTCTCCTCAGAGGAGACGACGAAAGCGACTGACGAGATCGTGTGAGAAAAAGAAAGTGTTGGAAGAGTTGGAAGTGTCGTCTGATGACAACCAGTTACAGTTAGACCAGGACACTGGCACTGCAGATGTGTTGCCTGAAGAGGAGGATCAGTGTGCAGTGGACAGCTTCAATGACAACAACAAGAAACTGGCATACACTGTGGAGGATTTCCTCACAGACTTGCAAGACCAAGCAGACAAAAAATCCAGGAAAAGAACTCACGAATGTCCTCAGTGTGGCGACACATTCGCGGACCAGTCTCACCTGCAAGAGCACCTCTCAGAAACTAAACACAACACTGACTATGTATGTAAACTGTGCAACAAATCGTTTAAAAACAAAAGCGCTGCACAGCAACACAAACGTGTCCACAATCGACAAGAGCAACAGTGTCCTGTCTGCGGCCTGTCCTTCAAATTTCCTTCTCGGTTAAACAAACACCTCAAGACACACGGCACAGACAGACCCCATGTATGTGACAAGTGTGGCAAGTCGTTTGTCAGTGTGTACTACTTGCGGGACCACATCAAGATCCACAGTGAGGAGCGGCGCTACAAGTGCAAGTTGTGTGGTGCAGCCTTCAAACAGAAACCGGCCCTGTACGCGCATGGGAAGAAGCATTCAAACGAGAAACCTTTCCAGTGTCAGTATTGCGGCTTGAAGTTCAGAGATTCGCAGAAGGTGAGATGAAAATTCTTCTTGTTATTTGAAGAGAAACCAGAGTAAAAAGTGTCATTATATGTATGCTAGTGAACATTCTTTGAAGATGGAGGAGAGCTTTTTATTTTTGTTTCATTCCTGGCTAGAGCTCTGAGGTTCACCTGTGGTGAGATGTGGGGTATATGACTTTTTTTTGCCCACCATGAGGGTAGCCTCATTCCAACTTTGGGGATGGAAGGCATTATTTATTTTCCAGCCACTGCAAATGCTTCAAATGAAGGTTACATTTTTACCTTAAATCCCTGAGTCTTTTCCAGCGAGCACACACACACACACACACAGACACGCACGTCATGTAATGATGGATAATGTTATGTTGAGATTGTCTTCAGCCTTGAAAAGCTCTTACAGTCTTAGCACAATTTATAACACCTACACCGTCATGTAATGATGGATAATGTTATGTTGAGATTGTCTTCAGCCTTGAAAAGCTCTTACAGTCTTAGCACAATTTATAACACCTACACCTTCCTTATGGCTGCCTATGGGCAGTATGGGATGAGGTACTGACAAACAGCCAAACATGTATCATATACATGTACAAACATGTATCATATACATGTACAAACTGCTCATCAAATTTGCCCTTATGGCCTCACACGGATACCCAGGTGGGATGAGATGAGAACTCGTGCATATTCTGGGTAACCCACAGGATGTGAATCTGGGAAAAACACAACAACATCACACAATTTCATAACATGTCATATCATATATATGATATCATAATCATATCGTATCACAATCATATCATGTCACGCTGTACTTGAAATACGTAAAACCAAAACGTATCTACCGGCTGTGTGTTTCAGGTAAAGATCCACGTCAGAACGCACACCGGGGAGAAGCCCTACCAGTGCCCGATGTGTGAGGCCAGGTTTGTGTCCAACAGCAACATGTGGCAGCACTGCGCCTACGTGCACGGCAAGTCCACCAAGACCCACCAGTGCCCGCACTGCCCGCTCACCTTCGCCGCCAAGGGCAAACTCAAAAACCACGTCAAAAATGCACACGGTGGAACTGAAGGGGGCGAACCCGAGTTATGTCAGTATGAAGTGATGAGACAGCCGTTTTATATTGAACTTCCAGGGAATAATCCCTCAGATGCCACAAGCTTGTCATCAGTTGGGACACTGTGCCATGTCAGTATGAGCTTGTGAAACTGAATGAAGGCGCAGTGCCAAAGTCAGGTGCAGTGCTGGCCTCCAGGTGCAGTGCCAAAGTCAGGTGCAGTGCTGGCCTCCAGGCGCAGTGCCAAAGTCAGGTGCAGTGCTGGCCTCCAGGTGCAGTGCCAAAGTCAGGTGCTGGCCTCCAGGTGCAGTGCCAAAGTCAGGTGCTGGCCTCCAGGTGCACAACGCTAAGTTCTGTGTGTGTCAGTGAATGGATGACTTGTTTTCTTGTGATGATGACCTGTGGGGTCCTGGCAAGCGAACAAGAGTGCTGGGCCTTGTGACCTGGCCTGACCCTGCTGCAGTGGCCAGGAGGAGAAAGGTGACATGAAAGGCCTGCAGCCAACATTCTGCTGCCTGCACTCACTGTGGTGCAGAGACTGGGCTGTTCCTCTCTTCGTGAAAACAAAGAGGAAGAAAAGTGACGGCGGTGGACTTAGGGAAACTGGTGTGTGTGTGTTGCTGAAGAAGGACTTGGTGACTGGTGTGTAACTCTTAAGTCAAATTGCTTTATCGTGCCATGTTGATGGAGGGGAGATTTTTTGTTCTATTTTGCAGGATATTTTAATGACATGTATGCAGTTTAAAGGAGTTTTTGTTTTGTACAGCGTCTGAAGTTAAGCTGCTGGACAAAAGTTCATTTGGGGTTTTTTTCCAATTGTGAATGGTTGTTAAAGTAACAGATAAGTATTATCATTTTTTTTCATGTAGGTCAATTGGACCATTTAAACAGGTTTGTTCAGACCTGTCATTGTGAAAAAGACGGAACTGCCTCATGAAAAAATTTGAAAGGTATACTCCCTGAAGTCGGAATGCAGCTACCTTTGTTGTGGGGAAAAAATGGTTGCATATATGCCAAAGCTGAGTGATTATTGGTGAGCCTCTGAGCTCAAGCCAAGGACTGGGGCAGGGGAAAAAAGGGAAAGAAAGAAATGTGTACAAAGGAAAGGCTACTTCAAGCCCCGAGGCTTTATTCACATACACAAGCCTCATAGGCTCAAGATGACTCCCCACCCCCCAAAAAAATGATAAAAACATTTTGAAATATTAAAAAAAAACACCAAAAAACCCACCCTAGATGACCCTAAGCTTCAATCAAACTGAGTGCTGATTTGCTGGAGCATGCAAGTTATCCAGGTGGGGTTTTTTTCCGTTTTTGTTCTCTGGCTAGAGCGTCGTGGTGCACCAATGGCGAGATGTTTGCGTATGTGACTGGTGTTTTTCACCACCCCACCCTTTAGGTATGGAGGCACCGTGGTCGAGTGGTTTAGGCGGTCGACTCGTGATCCAGAGGTCGCGGGTTTGATACCGCTCGGCTCGGTGTTGTGTCCTTGGGAAAGACACTTTACTCCTATTTTCCTCACTCCACCCAGGTGTACAAGTGGGTACCAGCTCTGCTGGGGAAGTATCTGGCGACAGACTAGCGTCCTGTCACAGGGGTGGTGAAAAACCATCAGTTCGCTTAACGCTACAGAAACCGGGATAAGCTCCGGCTCTATGGGCCTTCTGGCTGAAAGAACATACCCTTTAGGTAGCCGCAGTCCAACTTCAGGGCCGGGTGGTGTCTAACATGACGCCTGTGTGAAAGCTTTTTTAAAGTGTTAGCATCTGCTCCTACCGGCACAAAATGGCTTGCTTTTCAAAATGGTGGAACAGATTTTTAACATGTGCACAAGATGTTCTGCATGCATTTGCACACTGGGCTTCGGTTTATAGTCTGATTGTAAGGAGTTTTACATTCAAATTGATTTACTTATCAAACTGGGAAGGGCAAGGCTGGAATCGAACCCAGAACTTCAAGGTTTACTCGTTGTGTAGGTGAACGTCTTAACCGTCCTGCCACTCTCCTTCTTAGTTATCCGTTGATGTACTCCAAACAGTGGGGTCGTACCCTATGCCTCAAGCCGCTTGCAACATGTATGCGTTCAGACTGGTTGTCTTGGGCAAGTTAAATGCACTAGAGCCCCATCCCTCTTCACATGACATGGTGCATGCGGGGTGTGGGTACGTTTCCTTAACCCACAAAATACTGACCTGTGATTTACAATATCTTTAATGTCTATGTTTTCTGTATGTTCCATTTACATGACTGGAATAAAGGCACTGGCAGGTCTGCACTACCCAGAAAATTGTAAAAGTCCTCAACCTAATTCACCAGGCTGAGATTTGAACCCACAACTTCATAGGCCACAGGGCTGGAAGTCAGATGCTCCACGCACTCAGAGTCCGTTGTGAGGGCAGCGCAAAGGGTTCTACATGAAATAAGATTTTGATTAACCTTTCCCATATGCCGTGGGTGTATTTTCACCCAGTTCCCTATATTTTGCTCTATAACTCAGGAACTGTTAATGCTGCTGCACTGAAATTTGTGACTTTTTCAACAAACATATGTCCTACAACATCCCCCCCAAAATTGTTTGTGCGTTTTAAAAAAGTGATTAATAACCTTGACGTCCCATACCTGTGGGGACTTTCAAAGGCCAAACCCATTTATGACTCATAAGGATGTCTACCAGTGTTGATTTCAGAGTGCGCCCTTGCGATTCCCGCATGTTTTTTTTCAAAAGTGCCCAAAACGATGTGGCAGTGTGCACTAACGGACCAACAAAATATCCGATGGTGCTTTTTAATCAAAAGTGCGCCATCGCAACTGCGTTTATTTTTAATCTCCAAAATTACAGCACTACTCCCCGAAAGTCCCAGGGATGTTCTGTTAGCTAAGTGCCTCACTTTTTACCAACCACAGAAACTATCATCCTCATCAGTTCCTGACTATGGCTACCCCAAGGCCACAACAACCTTTTATAAGTTCTTCAGTTTAACGTCCTTCCACTAAATAGTGATATCAGGTCTTCATAATAAAGCAGGCTCTTCCTGCTCTGTTGTCCTCTTCGATTACGTCATCTTTCAAGGGCCTTGTACTCCCAGAAACAAGTGACCTGATTAGGACAGAGATCGTTGAGGAGGTAGCAGACCAGGGCCCAGCAGGTTCAGAGCTGGAGAGCTTTGGCTTGAGAACATGGCTATCTATCTGTGTTTCAAACATGGAAAGAACTAAAGGAGATTGCCTAATTACAGAACATCACCAGGAGCTGTACAAGATAAAACCTCAGAAAGACTTCCATCAGTTAGGCAACTCTCTCTCTCTCTCTCTCTCTCTCTCTCTCTCTCTCTCTCTCTTTCTCTCTCTCAATGTAGATCTGGGGTAAAAAACAAAAAAAAACCCCACAAACCTATGACATTAGCTTTCATCTAGATCTAGATCTCTGTGGAAATACAAATTTTACCTCCTCCTCCTCTCTCTCTCTCTTTGTCCTCTGTATTATCTTGGGGTGGGAGAGGGGGGTGGGGACTGAAACAAGACTTTGATATTGGCTTTAACCTATGTAGATCTAGATCTATCTCTCTGAAAGTGGAAATACAATTTTGATCTCTTCTCTCTCTCTCTCTCTCTCTCTCTCTCTCTCTCTCTCTCTCTCTTTAAATAAAATCCATTCAATCTCTCTCCTCTCTCTCTCTCTCTCTCTCTCTCTCTCTCTCTCTCTCTCTCAATGTGTGATTGGGAGGGGGGGGGGGAGGGTCACAAAACTTTGACATTGGCTTTAACTTATCTAGACCTAGATCTATCTCTCTTCTTCTTCATCCTTTTTTGACATGTTTCTCCCAGAGGAGGTTTGACATTGATGATCCTTCTCCATCTCTCTCTGTCTTGAGCTTCCTCCCCACTTATGCCCATTTCTCTAAGATCATCTGCAATACAGGCAGCCCAGGTTTTGCTAGGTCTTCCCTTTGGTCTCTTTCCATCCACTACGAAGTTCATTGCTCTTTTTATGATGTGGTGGTCTGCTTTCCGTTGAACGTGCCCAAACCAGTGCAGTCTATTGCTACTAGCTACAGACTTCAGATCATCAACTATGCACATTCACCATCGTGATCCTGTCTTCCCATTTGATCTTTGTCATGTAGCGTAGCATTCAGTTTTCACAGCTCTTTAACAAACGTTCGACAGTTTTTGTGAAAACCCACGTCTCCGAACCATACAGGAGAACAGGTCTAATGCAGGCCTTGTATATCAGACAGCGTCTCTCCAGTGGGATTTTCTGATTTCCGAGTAGACTTGCCAATTCTTTCCATTTCTTCCAAGCACTCGCAATCCTGGTTCGGACAGCTAACTCAGATTTTGCTTCGCAGCTCATCATCTCTCCTAGGTAGCAGAATTCATCTACCACTTCTATCTTCCCTTGTTCGAATTCTAGCTCCTTTCCTGCATCGGTATTGTCTTCATCCTTATTCATACAACTGGGGCAGACAAATACTTTGTCCTCCTTCTTCAGACTTTTGAGCTTTGAGCATCTTTTGTGACATCAATATTGACAGTTGGAGCATTTGATCGAATTGTTCCCTACACCTTTGTGGCAGACACCACACGGGTATTTGCCTTGCTCTCTATGTGTTCTATGGTCTTTTCCAACTGTCATTGCTTTGGTCTTGTCACATTTACCTTCATTCCTCTGCGTTCTAATCTCTTTTTCCAATTGCCAAATCTTTGAGTACATCATGACTGTTCTCAGCTACCAGTACTAAGTCATCAGATACAGCAGTTCCCAATCTCTTCTGCCTCTCCACTTCTCTGGATATTTCATTCTTCATGAGGTTTAAAGAGCAGGGGCTCAATGCAGATCCTTGGTGCACTCCAACTTTATCTCAAAGCTTCTGACGTCCCAATTATGTTTTCATTTTTGATCTGGAGTTTCTTATAAAAAGTCATAACCATTGAGATGGTGTGCCCCGGGTACACCTTGTTTCCTAAAGGGCCCATTGGATTGCCTTTCTGGGTACTCTATCAACAGCTTTTTCCAGGTCAACAAAGATGTGTGTCAAGCTCTTTTTCTTCTCCACATACTTTCCCTGCAGTTGTTTCACAATAAATATTGCATCTATGGTTGATTTGCCAGCCTGGAATCCAAACTATTTTTCATCAATATTGCACAGGCTCTTCAGTCTTCTTTCCAATACTTTTTTCCCAGATCTTCATGCCATGTTCCAGAAGGCTGATTCCTCTGTATTTCATAGCTATCCCTGCTTTTCAACAGCCAAAAATTCCATCACCCTGCCAAAGTGTATAACGTGTGTGTGTGTGTGTGTGTGTGTGCATTTGGACTTGTTAGAACTATTACTTGCTATTGGTTGCATGACTGTGTAAGAATGAGTTGAGTGCAAGCGCTTTGATTTGTCTGTGCAAGATACAGCGCTATATAAATTCCATTTATTATTATTTTCCACATACTAGTGCATCTCCTTTACCCTTGAAAATGGGAACAGTAATACTGTCTTCCCATTCTTCGGGCATTTGTTCTGTCCGCTGTATCTTCTGACATATTTTCGTAAGTTGTTTTACTCCTGCCTCTCCTGCTGCTTGTATCATTCGTCACCACCCCTGATGGCCCCGTGGCTTTTCTCTTTTTCATAGTTTGAATTGCTCTTCTGATTTCATCTTCAGTCACTTCTTGTACAGGTCCTTCAACTTTCTCCACTTCCTCAATTGCATGAGGATTCTCAATATTTAGCAGATCATGAAAGTAATCCTTCCATTTCTGCAGAATGTTTTGCTTCTCAGTCATGATATTTCCAGACTCATTTTTTTACAAATTTTGCTACATTGATGTCTTTCCATTATTTCCTCATCTGCCGTGCAATTCAAAACATCTTATGGTGACCTTCAGTTGAAAACTTGCCTTCCCTCCTGACAAATATGTCCTACTGCCTTCAAGACATTCAAAACTGGATGACTCAGAACAAGTTACAACTTAATGCCGATAAAACCGAAGCCATGCTCATAGGGATGTGTGTGTGTGCGTGCGTAGTGCGCACGCATGGATTTGAAATCTGTTGCTCATTATGTTTAAGGAGAGTTGCATGCCTGTAAATGATTGAGTGCAAGCGCTTCGATTTGTTTGTTTTTTACAAGATTCAGCGCTATATAAATTCCATATATTATTATTATTATTATTATTATTATTATCAAGTCCAACACACCATTCGTTTCACGCTTTTTCTTTAGCTTGGGCTACAGCTTTTGTGGCTTCTGTTGATTTCCTCCTGTATATCTCCCTGTCCTCAAACATCTTTGTTTGCTGCCACTTCCTAAATGCTTTCTTCTTCTCTTGGATTGCTACTTTCACTGCATCGCACCACCACCATGTTTCTCTGTCGATGTCTTCTTCCTTTGGTCTCTCCACACATTTCTTTTGCTGCTTCCATGAGGATTTCTTTCAATTGGTTCCAGTCATGGTCTTGTCCAGCCGCTTTTTCTCTCACTTTTTGCTCATATTCCAAGGCTATGTTCTTGTCTTTGAGCCTCCAAATTTTCAGTTTCTTCTCGAATTGCTTTCTTCCTTGGTCTTATCAAATCTTTTATTTGAAAATCTGCGCACAACAATCTGTGCTGTGAGAGGCATTCTTCCCCTAGAATAACTGTACAGTTAGTCGCCATTGCAACATCTCCCTTGAAGAAAATGAAGTCAATCTGAGTTTCCGCTTCACCACTTTTGAAGGTGATATAGTGCTCTCGTCTTTTCTTGAAGAAAGTATTCAAGATTCGTAAGCTATTCTGTTGGCATAGCTGAAGAATTGTTTCTCCTTCTTGATTTTGATCTCCAAAGTTGTACCTGCCCATAACATCTTCATATCCAGTTCTGTCCTTGCCAACGTATCCATTCAAATCTCCTGCAACAATGACAGTGTCTTTTTCTGGTATTTCAGCCAGTTTCTCGCCTAGTTTTTCCCAGAAGTCAGCTTTCTCTTCTTCGGGTCTACCCACCTGTGGCGCATAAGCAGAGATCACGTGTAGGATCTTTTTTTACAAACTATTTTCATGTTCATTGAGCTACCACTCCATCTTTCTATTTCAACAACATTTTCAAGCTAGTTTTCATGGACAAGTAGGCCAACTCCGTGTTCGTTCTCTTTTCCTCCACTCCACCAAAGCTTGTACCTGTCCTCACCAACTCCTAACATTCAACATCCTTCTCCTTTGTATCAAACTTCCTGTATTGCACAAATATCTATTTTTTGTTGTCGGAGCATGTCAATCACTTCCAACGATCTTCCGCGAAGTGACCCAACATTTGCTGATCCAGTTTTTATCTTTGGTTTGTAAAAGCCGGAGATTCTTCGCACCCCCTGCCCACTTAAGAGCTGCCGGGCACTGGGGGCCATTGTCTGAATTTGACTCATCATTTGTTTTTTGTTTGGAGCGAGGACTTTCATGGTCGGATGCCCTTCCTGACGCCAACTCATTGTTATCCGCAATGAGACGTAGCCTTTGAGTAAAAACTCTAATCCACAAGGCAGTGGAGTGAACAGTTATTTTTAAAGGGCGCTGAACACTTGCCCTTCACCATTGCCCTTGACTGCAAAAGCAGGTCTCACCACGAGCAGATAAGGGATGACTTGTTCAGGAGTGGCTATGCGTTGCGCTTGCACTGAACCTTGAGATAGATCTATCTCTCTGAATATGGAAAGACAAATTTGGCCTCTCTCTCTCTGAATGTGGAAATATAAAATTGACTTTGCTCCCTCTCTCTCTCTCTCTCTCATCTCTCTCTCTCTCTTTGTGTACCATCTAGGTGAGAGAAAAACTTTGATATTGGCTTTATCTCTTGTCTCATCTAGTCTCCCCAACTCTGTGGAAATACAAATGTAACTTTGATCGCTCTCTCTCCTCTCTCTCTCTCTCTCTCCTCCCCCACCTCCCGCTCTCTCTCTCTCCCTCCTTCCCGCTCTCTCTCTCTCTCTCCTGTGTCACAAGTAGTGCTTACTGCATATTAACTGCAACACTTTCTGCCTACATATCTGCTTGTTTGTTTTGTTTCTCTTCCTTAAAAAAAAAAAAAAAGCAGAAACTAAAAGTACTGAGGGTACTGTAAGCAAATACGACTTGTCCCCTTTTTATGAAAGGGGGGGGGGGGGGGGGGGGGGCAATGCCCCCTTTTTTTCATTTTTGGGGGCCCTTGGGCCCCTTATTTTGAAATCCTAGAATCAACACTGTCCAGTGAGGCTCCCTACATCCTAGTTGCTAGGACACCCGTCCTTGTCCTGAGAATTTTTACTCCCTGCTAAGTTGTGGTGGCCCATGAATTGATAGGCCTAGGCCTAGTACTTTTCAGAGACTGAGCAGTAAATCAAGTGTGTGAGTGAGTGTGTGCAAGCGCGTGTGCACACACGTGCATTGCGTGTATGTGTGTGCATGTTTTTGTGCACACTCTGTGTGTGTGTGTGGAGGGGTGGGGGGTGAATGTGCATGGGTGTGTGTGTGTGTATGTGTGTGCATGTGTGTGTGTTTAAAAGACAGACAGACAGGCAGAGACAGATATATATATTTTGGGGTGTACTCTGCCTACATGCAAGGCATGGTATCATTGTCTATGTGTTGAGGAGGGGGTGGGGGGGCATGGCAGGAGGAGGGGGATAGACAATGATACAGATGTTTACTAATTTTTGACTTTGTATAGACTGACTGTGTACTGAAATATGAATAAGCTTTTGAGAGGTACAAAAAGAAAAATCAGCACACACAGTAAACATTCTCTCCTCTCTCATCTCTCTCTCTCTCTCTTCTCCTCTCTCTCTCCTTCTCTCTCTCTCTCTCTCTCTCTCCTCATCTCTCTCCTCTCTCTCATCTCTCTCTCTCTCTGCTTATGGATTTAGTGCAGGTTACCTTTTAAGTCTTACAGATGCTTCATGATCTAAATGTCAAGGGGAAAAGCACCTGGGCTTCACAAATACGTACCTGTTTATGTGAACTTGGCTTTGGGTTTGTTTGGCTCAATCAAGGTGTCGGAAATTGTAGAGAGTTTATCAATGTTTTATACAAAACAGTTAAAGATTTCAAATGTACAGACAATTTATAGGTTCACACAATGTCAAACCTTATCTAAAGCTTGATATGGACATACATTTGAAAAGAATTATGGCTTAGTTTAGACTTGGTGTATCAGACATAAATGTTCATAAATTTTGATACATAGAACATCATGATGATGACCTCAGGTTGCTATGCCCATTATGTAAGCAAACGGGGGAAGATGAAATTCATTTTGTGCTGTGCTGTTTAGTATAAGAAGATGTAAGACAGAATTACATTCCGGTAAAGTATAGTAGACAGCCTAATTTATTTAGATTCTGTTTACTCATGGCATCTAGTCACCCTGAGATTGTGCACAACCTTGCTTTATATTTGTATAAAGCCTTTAGAATAAGAGATGTCTTGGTTTCTTAAGTCATATCTTTTGAAACTGATTTTTATTGTGGTGGATGTGGTTATACAATAACATTTTTGTGTGTGTGTGTGCTTCCTCATTTTTCTCACTTAAATACTAAGCATTTCGGCAACCCCCCTTCATGTATGGGCCAATGGCCTTTTTGTGAATAAATCCTTCGAATTTGAGTTCTCTCTCTCTCTCTCTCTCTCTCTCTCTCTCTCTCTCTCTCTCTCTCTCTCTCTCTCTCTTCTCTTTCTCTCTCTCTCTCTCTCTGGGGCATGTGGCTGAGTGTCTCACTTCCTGCACCCCTCTGTATAAAAGTAAAACTCTTACTTCAGATGGTACACTGAACACAATATATTTGCTTGTTAGCTTCATCACAACATCTGTAAAAAAAAACAACAACAAATAAACAAACAACAAAACCCAAACAAACAAACAAAACACACACACACAAATAATCAAAAAAGCTGAGGAAGAACTAGAAATAAAAAAGAAAAAAAAAAACAAAAGAAACAATCAGCCACATAGATCTATAATAAACAAAAATCTATAAAGAAACAATCAGCCACATAGATCTATAATAAACAAAAATCTATAAAGAAACAATCAGCCACATAGATCTATAATAAACAAAAATCTATAAAGAAACAATCAGCCACATAGATCTATAATAAACAAAAATCTATAAAGAAACAATCAGCCACAAAGATCTATAATAAACAAAAATCTATAAAGAAACAATCAGCCACATAGATCTATAATAAACAAAAATCTATAAAGAAACAATCAGCCACATAGATCTATAATAAACAAAAATCTATAAAGAAACAATCAGCCACATAGATCTATAATAAACAAAAATCTATAAAGAAACAATCAGCCACATAGATCTATAATAAACAAAAATCTATAAAGAAACAATCGGCCACAAAGATCTATAATAAACAAAAATCTATAAAGAAACAATCAGCCACATAGATCTATAATAAACAAAAATCTATAAAGAAACAATCAGCCACATAGATCTATAATAAACAAAAATCTATAAAGAAACAATCAGCCACAAAGATCTATAATAAACAAAAATCTATAAAGAAACAATCAGCCACATAGATCTATAATAAACAAAAATCTATAAAGAAACAATCAGCCACATAGATCTATAATAAACAAAAATCTATAAAGAAACAATCAGCCACACAGATCTATAATAAACAAAAATAACAATCAGCCACACAGATCTATAATAAACAAAAATCTATAAAGAAACAATCAGCCACATAGATCTATAATAAACAAAAATCTATAAAGAAACAATCAGCCACATAGATCTATAATAAACAAAAATCTATAAAGAAACAATCAGCCACATAGATCTATAATAAACAAAAATCTATAAAGAAACAATCAGCCACATAGATCTATAATAAACAAAAATCTATAAAGAAACAATCAGCCACATAGATCTATAATAAACAAAAAATCTATAAAGAAACAATCAGCCACACAGATCTATAATAAACAAAATCTATAAAGAAACAATCAGCCACATAGATCTATAATAAACAAAAATCTATAAAGAAACAATCAGCCACAAAGATCTATAATAAACAAAAATCTATAAAGAAACAATCAGCCACATAGATCTATAATAAACAAAAAATCTATAAAGAAACAATCAGCCACATAGATCTATAATAAACAAAAATCTATAAAGAAACAATCAGCCACATAGATCTATAATAAACAAAAATCTATAAAGAAACAATCAGCCACATAGATCTATAATAAACAAAAATCTATAAAGAAACAATCAGCCACATAGATCTATAATAAACAAAAATCTATAAAGAAACAATCAGCCACACAGATCTATAATAAACAAAAATCTATAAAGAAACAATCAGCCACAAAGATCTATAATAAACAAAAATCTATAAAGAAACAATCAGCCACAAAGATCTATAATAAACAAAATCTATAAGAAACAATCAGCCACAAAGATCTATAATAAACAAAAATCTATAAAGAAACAATCAGCCACATAGATCTATAATAAACAAAAATCTATAAAGAAACAATCAGCCACATAGATCTATAATAAACAAAAATCTATAAAGAAACAATCAGCCACATAGATCTATAATGAACAAAAATCTATAAAGAAACAATCAGCCACATAGATCTATAATGAACAAAAATCTATAAAGAAACAATCAGCCACATAGATCTATAATAAACAAAAATCTATAAAGAAACAATCAGCCACACAGATCTATAATAAACAAAAATCTATAAAGAAACAATCAGCCACACAGATCTATAATAAACAAAAATCTATAAAGAAACAATCAGCCACACAGATCTATAATAAACAAAAATCTATAAAGAAACAATCAGCCACATAGATCTATAATAAACAAAAATCTATAAAGAAACAATCAGCCACATAGATCTATAATAAACAAAAATCTATAAAGAAACAATCAGCCACATAGATCTATAATAAACAAAAATCTATAAAGAAACAATCAGCCACACAGATCTATAATAAACAAAAATCTATAAAGAAACAATCAGCCACACAGATCTATAATAAACAAAAATCTATAAAGAAACAATCAGCCACATAGATCTATAATAAACAAAAATCTATAAAGAAACAATCAGCCACACAGATCAGTTATATACAAAACTCTGTGATAAATGAAAGGAACAGTCACATAGAATTGGGGGGGGGGGGGGGGGGGGGGGGGGGAAATAGAGAGCTGGACTAAAAATGTATCTGTATTTTCAGTCTGTTTTACTTCCAACTTATCACATTCACCTACCCACTCACAGTTGCCATGAACAAAAATAGTATGTGTGGAGACTGACGTCAGTCAGTCCATCACATTTTTTTTTTCTTTTTTCTTTTTTTATTTTATATTGAGGATAATGGAATAAGCACTTCTGCGCTTTTTTACATCCAGTCTCCATGTGTATGCGGTTTTGTAAATTTTGTCATCTGTTCCCACCGGCACACAATGGCCTACTCTTACCAAAAGCGGAACAGGATTTAACGTGTGCGAAAGATGTTCTGCATGCATTCGCACACGGGGCCTCGGTTTATAGTCTCATCCGAACGACTTTTGGGGGAGAGTGGAGTCTGCACTGATGTTAACTCCAGGGGAAAATATCCCCTTGAACGGGAATCAAACCCGGGTCGTCAGATTGCAAGCACAATGTTCTGACCACTAGGCTATCCCATCCCCCCATCATTGTAATATCCCCCCTCCCCCATTTCCTGAGGAATGTAAAGCAAATATGGGGAACATCTAGAGTCTAAATATGTTTTTTGTTAGCAAATATGGGGAACATCTAGAGTCTAAATATGTTTTTTGTTAGCAAATATGGGGAACATCTAGAGTCTAAATATGTTTTTTGTTTTACTTATACATTTGTAAACAAGGAAGCAAAATAAAAGCATCAAACAATATATAACTTTATAAACAGTGTAAGAAGAAAAAAAGGCAAAAATAATGGTGACCTCTTGGTCTGTCATTTGTCTGTCTGTCTGTGTCATAGATATATATGTGTGTGTATGTATGTGTGTGTGTGTGTCTCTTGCTCTCTATTTTTTTTCCTCCTGGAAGGGAGAAGTACTTGAAGGTGGGACTGACCATTTCTTGTGTTTTGCCTATCTGTTCCACGTCTGATTCATCACATGTGTACTGCAGAGTCCATATGCACACTCTCACAAAAGAGTCACATGCTTATACAGAGTCCCACCAAGATGCATTCAATGGGGACGAAGGTCCACAACCTCAAAGGCCTGCGATTACGTAGATCATCTGTGAGATTGTATTTAAAAGTGGGGGGGGGGGGGGGGGGGGGGGAGGCGGAGGCCTGCTATTACGTAGATCATCTGTGAGATTGTATTCAAAAGTGGGGAAGTGAGGTGCTATTACATAGATCTATTCTAGGCTGCTGATCTAGAGTTTTTGACACATCCACTTTAGACACATCATGAGACAGATTGATATGCTTAGGGTAGATCTTCTGGTGGTAATTGCTCTATCAATGTTTTATTATTATCATGATCATCATCATTTTTGTTATTATTATTATTGTTGTTGATCATCATCATTATTGTTGTTGTTATTATTATTATTGTATCAAGAGGTGAAAAAGCAAGGTATTGGCAGAAGAGTGCAAATTTATGCAGGTGCACTGCAAAAAGTAACAGGCCCTTTTTTCTAAGTTACGATAGCTCCAGTGCATATGTTTGTATGTTTGACTGCATGTCTTTTTTTCACACCTCAAGTACCAGATCTATTGTAGGAAAAGCACTGTCCCTTCTTACAAACTGCTTACACCATCATAAAGGCAGGGGAGACGGGATAGCCTAGTGGTTAGAACATTGCGCTCGCAATCTGACGACCCGGGTTCGTTTCCCAATCAAGGGATATTTTCCCCTGGAGTTAACATCAGTGCAGACTCCACTCTCCCCAAAAGCCCTTCGGATGAGACTATAAACCGAGGCCCCGTGTGCGAACGCACGCAGAACATCTTGCGCACATGTTAAAATCCTGTTCTGCTTTTCGTAAGAGTAGGCCGTTGTGTGCTGGTGGGAACAGATGACAATTTATAAAACCGCATACACATGGGGACTGGATGTAAAAATGCACATAAGTGCTTATTCCAATATCCTCAATATAAAAGAAAAGAATAAGACTCCTCTGTAGGCAGCTTAGGTTACTCAACATCCAGGATGTAGGCCTAGGGCAGTGAGGAGTCTTCTGAAATCATGGGGTTGCTCTGCAACCACAACACAGGGAAAGAATTTTGGCCTAGTGCTTCATGCAAGGCGAGAGGTCCTTTCCAGACCCCAGGGTTGCTGTACACCCAGGAGGTATGGTAGCGGGTTTATACCTTCTCAAAAACCATGGGTTGCTGTACACCCAGAAGGTATGGTAGCGGGTTTATACCTTCTCAAAAACCATGGGTTGCTGTACACCCAGACGGTATGGTAGCGGGTTTATACCTTCTCAAAAACCATGGGTTGCTGTACACCCAGACGGTATGGTAGCGGGTTTATACCTTCTCAAAAACCATGGGTTGCTGTACACCCAGACGGTATGGTAGCGGGTTTATACCTTCTCAAAAACCATGGGTTGCTGTACACCCAGACGGTATGGTAGCGGGTTTATACCTTCTCAAAAACCATGGGTTGCTGTACACCCAGAAGGTATGGTAGTGGGTTTATGCCTTCTCAAAAACCATGGGTTGCTGTAGGCCTACACCCAGACGGTACAGCCCGTCAAAAAAAGGCGAGGCACAGGGAAGGTTAAATATTTTCTATTGTTGCTTTGGTGACAGATAATGTCTGCTGACACATCATTTCTATGAATGTTGTTTAGATGTGCATAACAAAATCGATGGAGATCCGTGTTGTAAAAGCTTATGTGTGTGTGGTTTTGTGTTTTATACAGGTGTGTGTGTGCATGCATGTGTGTGCTTGCGCTCGTGCACTTTTTTCCTTTTTGGAAAGGAAATAATGAATGTATGTTATTACATATTTTTTCACATGAAACCACAGGTAGGAACGTGAGACCACATAGTATTAAATATCTATCAATGTTTACTAGGATGCAGTTAATAAAACTAGGCTGCAGTGTAATCAATGTGTATTGAATTTTGCTTCCTGTGAGATTGTTTTGGGCGTGTGTGTGCATGTATGTGTGAACCAAAACTATGAAAACCTGTAACCAAATGTATAGAACATAAGACTACTTTTTCAGGCTTTACTCTTTTTTTATATATCAGTGTGTGTGTGTGTGTGTGTGTGTGTGTGAATGTCTGTGTCTTTATGTCTGTCTGTTGATCTGAGAGATCATATTGGTACGATGCGGACAAAAATCCAATCCAGTCCAGTCATATCATAGCTCTGCTGACTGCAGAGGCCATATCAGCGCTGTCACCTCAACACTAATGAAACCTCTGAGAAAAACTGTGCAACTGGCTGCCAAATGAAAATCAACTCTTCTGTCATTCCTTACATCACCACCACCCAGCCAACCCTAAGTAAGTAAGGGGCAGACCAGGACAGCACACAGCCACTGTGTTGGGGAGAACCACACAAATGACAGTTGGGGAGAACCACACAAATGACACGTAATGACACAGAATATAAATCAGTGCCCAAGCACACTGCCTGAAAAGTCAAGTTTACCTCTTTTTATTAAAAAATTTCATGTGCTAAATGTATCGACATCAGATCTGGTCTTCAACTAGTTGGCAGTTTGGTTGTTGTTTTTAATTTGTCTCTTGTCACATGGTTTTTAAATGAGAAGGTGTCAGTGAAAGTTTCTCAGTCCCTTATCAGAAATCTGCGCTGGGACGTATATATAATCACAACCCCAAAAAGTGTTAGTTGCTGAAGAAAAGAGTAGATCACAGATTATGAAATCTTGGTGAAACAACGTTCGTGTTGCACAGTACAAATACACTCCTTTTCACTGTAAACATTTTTTTTCAATTTATTTTAGTTGATGGAGAAAAACCAACATAAGATCACAGTTTACAAAGCCTTCCTCCCTCTCTCTGAAGATAATATTAAGTTTCCCCCTTCCCCCATCCCATCACAATGTACATCTTTTCCCACCTTATGGCATCTAAGAAAAATAAATCACCTCCTCTCCAAAAACACCATAATGCATTCAAGTACACATACACCCTCACTAAGCACAATATGTATCTTCTCTCTCTGTCGCTGTCTCTGTCTCTCTCTCAGTTCATAGCTCTCTCTCCAGACACACACACACACACACTGCTCAAGAGATTGAAGATTTAATTAGCCTCTGATACCCATTGGGGCATGGAGGATTTAATGAAACAATGTTAATTGTAACATATAATTTCCATAAACAAAAGACAATTTAATTTTCACATGCATGGCAGACGTCAGCATTTTTATCAATTTTATGCAACTTTACTTTCGACAATGAATTTATTCAATTTCAACAAAGTTGTTTTGTATCAAAAGAACAAATGACAAAGCATGAACATCAATCTTGGATATAGTTAAGAGGTGAAACATTTTTCTGAAGTTCCAAAACCTTTGAACATTTATTTTAATATGTAGTGTAACTCATCCCTTACACCATTCACATTACATTGTTTACACATTGTTTTCACATGTGTAACGGGCGCAAACTGACTCCAGTCACATAAAATGGATAAGTTGAATAAAGGGAAACAACAATCTCACAAAGGCACTCTACAGTCACACTCAAGATTTCAATTATATACTCTCATTTATTTTATTATTACATCAATCTGTCCCACGAATTATATCTTTCAATAACCAAAAGAAGCATTAATCATATATATATATATTCACTATTTACAAATTCACCCAACCCAAAACAGCCTCCAGTTCACCTCATGGGTCAATACAATATTATATTTTTTTGTTCACTAGGGAACTTTAGTCCATCAACTTCCTGCCTCCCCCCACAATGAAGTCTACTTAACACATTCACAAAGTTCCTGCAGACAAGACAGTCCCGAGCTCTCTGGCCCAGACAAACACACACGTCTCTCCTTGTCCAACTCTGGCACCATGCACAGAAAAAACAACAACACCACAGACCTGGCTGCAATTTTGCTACACACAATTTTTCTCAAAAATCACTGACGACCTTTCCTTGAAGAAAGTCCTTCACTGCTGACGTCTGCTCCAGCCCCAGCCTCCAACGCCGCCACACCTTTATCCCTCAGGTCCGGTGGGGTTGTCCTAGGGGACTGGACAGGACTGGGTCAGCTACTGGGATTCTTCCCAAGTGGGTCAGTACAGGGGCAAAATTAAAAGCCTACACAGATAGCAGAAATGAACCCCACTATTAGTACCCAGTATTAATACATATATTTTTTTTTTTATTCCTCACCTTTTTTTTCTTGAGTTTTGTTGTTCCCAAAACACTGAACCCACCACACTCACAAACCTATACAGAAGTCCATGCACTGCACTACTTTCCTAAATTAAAGCAAAAGAGGTTTTTTTTAAATATAAAAATAAAAACAATCTTTTATCAACATACCACTTCATCTAGGTGAAGTGACTAGATGTCAAAACCAAAGGCCAGCTCAGACAGCTGCAACCTTCCTTGACCAGGACAGAAGATGAAATGTCAACTCACTACAGCTATCATTGACACCTACTCACTAAAGCAAAGAAAAACAACATCCAACAAATCCACAGTTTGAAAACAATACCAAAGGAACAGACACAGGTCTGTTACAACATGCAATGCCATTCACTAATCCATTTCAATTGGCAATGAAGGATTATTACATCTAAATTCAAATACGGAAATCATATCGCAATATAAAGGTAAAGGTGTTCCTTTAAACTATGTGGTCGTTGGGAAGCAAGATGTCAGAGACCTCAGCTTCTCAAGGGGCCAGCATATTGAGGGTGGCACCCATCTCCTCACCCTCACTCCTTTACCTTTCCTGACTCTGTAGAGAGCAGGTAACCATTTACAGCTGGGTGAACTGGGGAAATGTACTGAAGCCAAGGTATGCAAACGTTCACCCACCCACTTGGTAACAACACTCAATGCTGCAATGTATGTATGCATGCATGTGTTTGTTGTTGTTGATGTTTTCCTTGTGGGTGGGGGGTGGGGGGAAAGGGATCAGATTTTCAGTTTTTCCATTGTGCAACTACTTGTGATAAAAATTACATCTGTTGGCTAAGAAATACTGATGTGGAAATCTTTGTTTTCCTATTGCTATTAATATGAATATGAATTGAGCATGCATTATTCTCTCTCCTCAAATTAAAAGAATTTGACTTGACTCTCTCCCTACGTTTACTTGAAATCATTAGTTGCCATTATTAAGGAAAGTCCTTTCTCAGGGGAAGGGCTGGATGAAAATATTGTATGTCAATACTTATCTGTAACCCTTGGGAATAAAGGTTTTTTTTTTAATTGTTTTTTTAGAATAAGAATTATCAATCAATCAACCAATCAAGCTCTCTCTCTCTCTCTCTCTCTCTCTCTCTCTCTCTCTCTCTCTCTCTCTCTCTCTCTCTCTCTCTCTCTCTCTCTCTCTCTCTCTCATATTTTGTTCTTCCCCTTCTTCTGGTTTTCTTTTCTGTTTCATATTCCACCTTCATTGCTTTCCTTTCATCATTTGCTGTAAGCCTGCTGATGTTGTGTTGGTCTTCATGGCTGAAGTAGATAGTACTAGACCGAAAACTGTCTGCTGATTTTCATACATTTTTTAAGGTATAAAAATATGCACTGTGTAATTGTTTTTTTGTTGTTGTTTTGGTTTGATTGTTGTTGTTTTTTAATTAAAGACATAGAACAATACCAGGTAGTGACAAGAAAGTCGGAAATGATCATCAAAAGAGGGTTGGTTGTGTTCCTACATGTTGACCCCACACATGCAGAGTTTGGTTAGCAAGCTAGCATATGAGAAAGGACTGAGGGGGTACTGTGTTTGCTGAATGTTATTATTTTTTAAAGTTTAAACCTACCGAATTTGTGCAAAATCACATGTCTTGAGTCAAAGGCTAGTCCTGCCAACAACAAAAAAGTGTGATTTTGGCATGTGTTTATTTTTTAAATATATTTTTTGGTAGTGTTATTCCTGTGTATGCCTTAGCTTGTGTGGTATGAATGCAAGAGTAATAGGAAAACAAAACTTAAGTGGAAAAAAAAAAGACGGTGTGTAGGTTTCCATAAAGATTACACACTACTGTTAGATTCCAGCACTTTTCCTTCTGTTTTTTATACCACTCTTGCATTCATACTGCACCTATTAAGGCATCCACAGCAATAAAAACCACCTTTTATGAAAGGCTAGCCCCTGACTCATACACAGGTAATACCTGTATTAGGGTATGGGTCATGTACTAAGGTGGTACAGTGTTTGCTGAATTAAAAAAAAATCAAACCTACCAAATTTGTGCAAAGTCTCATGAGTTTTGAGTCAGAGGCTAGTCTTTCACAAAAGTGGTTTTTATTTCTGTGGATGCCTTAGTACCTGTGAAAGTAAGAGTCATATGGAAAAACAGAAGGAAAAGAGTGATTTTTTAACACTGGTGTGCAGCCAATACAGGAGTGCAGTCTAACCAAAATAGGCCTAGTGCAACTTCTTCCTGGTGTTTTGTTTGTGTGGAGTTCGAATTGCTAGCACAAGATGGCAGCGATCATCAGAGTTAAGAGAAGACTGGAGGAAGATCCAGCTGAAAATCTTATTATCCAGTACAAAAGAAGTAGGATAGATGGCATTAAAACGGAGGAACCTGCAGAATTGCGATTGAACTTGGTTACAACCGTAAAATCTAAGGTAAGTAGACTAACTATCACTCGCATACCGCATGACCAGGTGCACCACGAGGTCATGAAGTCTGATTTGTTTGTAAATTACTGTTCAGCAACAGGGAAAAGTGATATGATTATGATACGAGGCAGCGATGATAATTAAATTTTGTCTAGTTCTGTCGAGTCACTTTTATTTGGTACACACCTTCAGCAAGTTTAGGGCACTGAGTCATCGTGTGCTTGTTACACTTGTGTGGTTGTGACTTGCTGAACATACAGCGATACATGTAAGGATCATGTAATGATGTATATTCTGATGTGATACAGTGACTCCAACTTCGCTTACTAAAGAGTTACTTTACAAGAAGAAAGAAAGCAACAACAACAAAATCGACTCGGCCAAGGTTCTTTGTCAAGTTTGTGATTACTTACAAAACCTATATATATAAGAAACTCTGTTCAGTGAGCATTTATTTTATTTATTTTAATTTGCATTTTTTTATTAGTCTTTATATTTGAATTTTTATTTTTGTTTCTTTCAGTTGCTTTTTTATCGAGGCCTAGCCTTTTTGTTGACCATTTCCATGTTTTATGGTTATGATGTATATTTTTTTTAATATGTATAATGTTAGTTGCTTTGTTATGAGGGGGAGGAGATGATGTTTGGCGTGAGGATAGAGAAAAAAGAGAGAGAGAGAGGAGAGATAGTCAATAGAGAGAGAATAGAGTCAATAGAGAGGAGGGGAAGAAGGAACACATCATAAATATGTAAAGATTAATAGAGAGATATATATATATTATGATCATAAATGTAAAGATTAAATATATATAATATATATATATATATATTATATATGATCATAAAAATGAAATTAAAGTGTATATTATAAATCAAAAAAAAAAGATTAAACTCAAACTTGAAAGATTTCTTCACAAAAAGGCCATTGCCAGCATTGGCCCATACTTGAAGCCATTGAAGGGGGTTTCCAAACTGCATAGTAACAGTATTTTTAGTGGAAAAATAAGGGAAAAGCAACAATGTTCAACAAAATGTACTTATTGTATAACAACAACCACAACAACAAAACTCAGACACAAAATATGACTTAACAAGTCTTAAGAGAGCAAGATATCTCTTATTCTAAAGGCTTTACACTAATATAATGTGAGGCTGCGCAGTCTCAGATTGACTAGACGTCATGAATAAACAGAGAGAGAGAGAGCAAGCATAAAGCTTCTGATCCCATTCTGAAAAAAAGGGAAAAAAAGAAACTGGTTCAGAAATTTTGGAGGAGTTCTGGTTTCATTATAGACATATAGTTCATAAATGATTCTTTTCTTTCTTGTTTTTTAAATACTGTGTTTTAAATCAAAAACATGTCATTACATCCTGTGCCAAATTTGGCAGTGTCAGAAAAACACTTTGCAGCAGAGTCATTTGATCATGTCCCCAGTTATCTATTTACACTGCCATTTAACCACTAGACTGCCCCACCCTGGACATTTTATGCCTGCAACCAGGAAAATTTCCGAGTGTCGAACCGAAGTAAACAAACAAGAACTCCAAAATTACTAATTAGTGGAGATCACTCTCCTGTTGCTTGGCAACATCCAGCTGCAAAAACTGGCAAAAACGATAGTTTATTAGCTTGTATTTTGTGTTTTTATGCATGACTGCTTGGGAAGTTGAAAGGCATCAATAAGTTTACACAGCTGTTAAAGTGGCAAATAAAACTGTAGATTTACCTAACAGTGATGAAAACGATCGTGTATGATTCAGGAGATAGTTCATTTAAAAAACAATGAATGAGATTTGGCCTGGTTTGACGTTATTGAGAAGAGGGGTTCTCAGAATGACAGTGGCGATGAAGAAAGCATATTTTTTGTCGATTTTTTTACATTTTAAATATATTTTTGCAATGAAATATCATGCTAACTAATTTGACCTTGCCTCGAAGTAATCTACGATATATAATACTGTCATTGGGTATAGACTATCAGGAATATTCATGTAGTAGTTTCTGAGTAAGAAGGATGTGAACATAACAGTGGTACATAAGAATTTTATTCCCCGGCATATAGGGTGCACTTGCACTGGGCAGTTAAGAGGTTAAAGCCAGCTAGAAGCAGGAACTTAAGTGGGGAAAAAAAATTAAACAGATATTATGAGTAGGTATCATTTTGTATTCATGTGTGTTGTGTTGTACTTGTAGTGTGTGTGAGTGCATGCGTGTGTGTGCATGCGTGCATGTGCGTGAATGTGCTTGCACATTTGCATGGACTGAAACATTCATGAATGAGCACTTCCTACACCTATGCAGACCTATTGGAGTGTTTGTGTATTGATCACTGTACGGCAAGAACTTCACTTGCTTTAAATAGTAATTATAGTTAGTATTCCTTCAGTCATGTTATTCTTGGTCAATGACATTTCACTCTGAATTTCAGGATGCGACCCTATCTGCTCCACTTCAGAAGGCCCTCCGAAGACATCAGCTTCAGACCGGCTACAAGAGCCACGAGTCCAAGCGGCTTGCGCAGGCTCGAGCTGACAACTGCACAAGGCACAAGTCCAGCAGATACCGGATAGTGAACAGCAGAAGAGATGTTGACACCAGCGGTGGAGACTTGCACAGGGGGGCAGGGAAGTCCGTGTCGCAAACGGGTGGAGAAAGTGTAGCGTCTGCGGGCGATTCAGAGTCCAAAGTACAAACTGTCAGTGAAAGCAGCCCTGAAAGTTCAGGGGCCTCTTGCAGTGAAGCTGAAGAGCCAGTAATTCATGATGTTGAGCTGGACAGCGACAGTTCCAGAGAGACTCTGCCAGACACTACCTCATCCTCGGGGTACGGAATCACCCTAAATGGCCAGCCTCTGGTCTGCTCACCCACGGCTCCTAGGGCAGAATCAAACTACGTTTATGATCTGTATTATGCCAGCACTGGGACCCAGCATTACTCTTTCCGCGACATTGAGAATATCCTGTCTATTGAAGCCTGCCATAATGTACTACTCAGTGAGAGTGATCGCTGCGATAAAGACGAAGAAGAAGAGTATGATGATGAAGATGACAGTAATGATGAGGGCAACTGGAGAAATGACTATCCTGATAAAGATCCTGATGCGTACAGTAATGAAGAGGAGTGTGATGATGGTGAGTAGGCTTTTTTTGTTGGGGGGGGGGGGGGGGTAGAGAGAAAGTGGATGACTTCAGCTTAATTTTGTGTTCTTGGCTCCTTCTTAATCTTAGTCACTTTTTGTATGTGTGTCCTCTGCTACTTACACACAGACACAATTGAATCACACGTCTGTAGTGTAGACTGTAGGCGTGTAGCGTTAAATTAATCGAGCCGCCTCATAGGCACCCCATTTTGGGGGATTTTCCCTGGAGTTAATCACTTCTGCCTCCACTCCCACAAACGTTGTAAGTATAAATGAGACTATAAACCAAGGCCCCATATGTGAACATATGCAGAAGATCTTGTACAACTACAAGCCAAAAACCTGTTCAGCCTTTCAGAAAAGTAGGCCATTTGTGCTGGTGGGAACAGATGTAAAAAGACATCAGTTGTTTGCAGGTGTTGTTGTTGTTAGACACCATCCCTGACGTTGGCACGGAGCTACCGTCACCTTCTTGCCCCCCCGTTAGGACAGACGGCAGCCGACAACAATGGCCGGTGCTTGTACGGCCCATTAGCCATTACCTCCACACTGGGCTGCCTACCCTGTGGCCAGTACCCTTCCCTCATTTATTATAATTTATGTCACGGTTCGCACATAGTTAGTCTGTGACTTGGTGAAGGGATCCAAAGAATGTGTCAGAGGCTGCCATTAAATTAACAAATGTAGAACACTAATACTAACAGTAACACACACATGGTAAAGGGGAACATGTAGCAGCACGGCCGCAAAAAATGGCGTCTCCTTTTGTAGCAGGCAATTTATCTTTGTATGTCTTGATTAATTCAACAATGAAGTGGATGCTAAATTATTTTAGAAGTTCTTATTTTAAACAAGAAATGTTAAGCAAGTCTTGTACAATCAAAGTTGAGGAGGAAGAAAGCGAGGCAGTTAGAGAGACGGGAGACTGAAAAGATAACGTGCCTCTCGCCACATTCCATTAAGTGTGGCTACCTGCCCTACTACACAAACTGAAGGTGAAGAAATCCTGAAGACCTTGCGGCTGATGCATGGCATACACGTCTGAAAACATGGAGCTTTTGACATTTTTTTCTACTGTTAGTATTGCCACACTTTTTCTTTGAAACGGCAGTAGCTGAAACAAACCTAATATGTTGATCAATAAGAAAGTAGCCAGAATAAAAACAAAATGATAGGTCACCAGTGTGACAGGTGGCACAGGTAAGTTACAGCAACGGGTATGTACACCACTGAGTCTGACATGTAACAACATTTGCGCTTTCTGTGATGTGCTGTGTCCATGTTCCATCATTGCGACTACTTTAAGTGCAATATTACACAATGAATAACAAGTTCTGTGGTGTTTGGTGTTTGTCACATCTGTGGGGTGACACTGCGACATTCATGTACAATAATACATTTTTGTGCACATAACAAACATGTACTGATGTAGTCCACACATGTGTAGCTATATGAATATTGAACTGCAGTATAAAGGTCAGACATTGGTTGAATATCACTTGTTTTCAAAACGACTTAACAAAACTTCTAAAGACACAGTATAAAACAGGTGTTATGGTGTCATTGTGAGACACATCCTTGAAGTACCATTGCACATACTATAGCTGTTGCTGAACACGTCAGGTAGGTATCAGCTTCTTTATCTACACAAACACTTCAGGTAGGTATCAGCTTCTTTATCTACACAAACACTTCAGGTAGGTATCAGCTTCTTTATCTACACAAACAGGTCAGGTAGGTATCAGCTTCTTTATCTAACCACTGCAGTAGTAGTTTTTATTAAAAATATCCTAATATTTTATATATATGCATAATTTTTTACTAATGTCTCAAGACATATGTATTGTAACAACATGACAAGACATATGGTGACCAGAACACAAACTTGCTTATTAAAAACTTGTACAAGGATGTATCAAGCTTGTTACAAAATTATTCTATTGTCTTAGTTATGAGAAAAGCTCACAGGTGAAAACAAATATTTGTTTGTTTTGTTTTTTCAGTCCTTCCTCTCATTCGCTTTTTTTTTTCTCTTTGTGTTTCAGATTTCCTTGAAGGAGAAGAATTTCAGTCATACAGAAACTCATTGAAAGACGACATTTTGGCAGAGGCCATGGGAACAAGATTACACATCTTTGGTAGTGATGCCTCTTCTTGTTCTAGTGATGAGGAGAAGAGGGACGAGGAGGATGCTTACGCAGATGATGAAGGCAGTAGTCTCCAGCCTGTATCTTATGAATCCTTCATTCGTCATTTGAAAGAAGTGGAAGGAGTTGCAGTTGATGAATTAAGCAGTGATTGATAAATTAATCATGCTACATGACAGTTCGGAATACTAGGTAATTGCATGATGTGTTCAACCTTCAAGTTTGCTGTGGGTGTGACTTGATTGTGTGGTGCTTTTTCTTCTGGTCTCTCTCTCTTTTTTTTGTTTTGGTTGTTGTTATGCACGCATATAAAATGATGTGTGTGTAGTGGTTCTTTTTTCTTTTCTCATTTTGGGGTTAGGGCTTATAGTATTTATTTTGATTTTTATCAAAGGGGGGGGGGGGTTAGGGAGGGTGAAGGTTTTTGTTGTCAAATGTGTTTATCTTTTGATCTTAGTCATTTAGAGCAAACAGTGTTTAATTCTTTAAAGGGCTTTTTTTTTTGGGGGGGGGGGGGGGGGGGGTTGTTTGTTTCTTTTTTGGAAGTAATATTCTATTTAAAGATCACCTAAAGGCAAAGTATGGTCACAAGAAGGAAAAGAGGAAAGCTTGACTCTCAGCTTTCATCAAAAACATGCCAGACCTTGAAACAACACTTGGGGGTGGAACAGCCTAATGGTTAAACTAGTGTTGAGCTTGCAATCTGATGGGGACGGGATAGCCAAGTGGTCAGAACATTGCTCTCGCAATCTGACGACCTGGGTTTGATTCCCATTCAAGGGATATTTTCCCCTGGGGTTAACATTAGTGCAGACTCCACTCTCTCTAAAGTCCTTCGGATGAGACTATAAATTGAGGCCCCGTGTGCGAACACACGCAGAATATCTTGCGCACACGTTAACTGGATGACAAATTTACAAAACCGCATACACACAGGGACTGGATGTAAAAAAGCACATAAGTGCTTATTCCATTATCCTTGATATAAAAGAATTAAATAAATAAATGACTTACTTGACTTATGCCTCTTGGTTCCTTGGGGAACATAGGGCTGCAACAACACCCCTCCAACGAACTCAGTTTTGGGAGATCCTCTTCAGCTCGGCCCATGTCATTCCGGCTGCCTTCGTTTCTTCGTCAACACTTCTGCGCCAGGTCTGCTTTGGTCTACCAACTTTCTGCTTCCCTTGTGGATTCCAGTCAAGGGCCTGCCTGGTGACATTTGACGCAGACTTGCGGAGTGTATGGCCAATCCATCCCCACTTCCTTTGTTTAATAATGGACTCGATTGGGGTTTGTCTGGTCCTGTCCCACAGTTGTTTGTTGGATATGACTTCCGGCCACCTGATGTTGAGGATATTCCTGAGGCATTTGTTGGTAAAAGACTGGAGTTTGTGGGTGTTGGTTTTTGTTACCCGCCAGGTTTTTTAGCCATAAAGTAAGACTGATTTGACATTGGTATTGTAGATCCGAATCTAGTTTTGAAATGAGAGGGCTGTTGACCTCCAAATTGGACGAAGGGTGTTGAAGGCGTGACGGGCTTTGTTGATTCGGCACTTGATGTCTTCATGTGTTCCCCCATCTTTACTGATGACACTGCCCAGGTAAATAAGCTTGCTGACTGCCTTGATGGTTTGTTGCTGCAGTCTCACTGGGTCATGTGTTGTGTTGTTCACCCTCATGACCTCCGTCTTCCCGATGTTGATTTGGAGGCCAGTCTTTTCAGCTTCTTCAGCAACATGACAAAGCTTCTCTTGTGCGTCTTGTTGCCTGTGGGAGAGAAGGCTGATGTCGTGTGCGAAGTCCAGGCCTTCCAGCTGCTTCATGAGGGTCCACTGTATGCCGGTTCTCCTGCCTGCTGTGGCTTGCCGCATTATCCATTCAACCACCAACAGGAAGATGGTTGGCGACAACAGACAGCCCTGACGAACACCGGTCTGTATGGAGAAGGGTTCCGTCAGTTTCCCTTCATGGATGACTTGACAGGTGGCATCTTCATATAGCTGCTGGATGATGGTGATGAACTTTGGTGGAAATCCATAGTGATGCATCAGTTAAATAAATAAATAAAATAGATAAATGATACAGGTTTGAGCCACAACTGAGGCATCCTCTATTGAGGAGATTTCTCCCCTGGAGTTAACAAAAAATTCATCACCCAGACCTGTCAGTCATGCTACTATCAATTAGGGCATATAAGTGCAATTCGAACGTACCTGTCCACTGATGCAACATCCAAACTTGTCAAGAAAAGAAAACTTTGGCTTTTGTTTTAAACATCCTTGCATTTCTTTATTGTTTTTAATTCGTTGAACCATTCAAAGCCAGCAAGTTCTGTAGACCTGTCGATTGCTGTGTGTAATTGTGACTGAATCATTGCGGTTTGCTGTGTATATTTGTGACATGGAATCATTGCAGGTGTTGTCAGTTGTGTGTATATTTGTGACATGGAATCATTGCAGGTGTTGTCAGTTGTGTGCATATTTGTGACATGGAATCATTGCAGGTGTTGTCAGTTGTGTGTATATTTGTGACATGGAATCATTGCAGGTGTTGTCAGTTGCTGTGCATATTGTGACATGGAATCATTGCAGGTGTTGTCGGTTGCTGTGCATATTTGTGACATGGAATCATTGCAGGTGTTGTCATTATATATTGGGAATGGTATACAAATTTCTTGGCGTTACAAGTTGGGGTTTAGTAATTGTGACATGGAATTTTGCAGGTTTATTTAAATGTTACTCAGTATTGTATAAATGGGAAAGATTCAGTGTTGTTTGTTGTGTTATGCGTGATCCCGAAACAACAGGGACATGAGCGTGATTTGTACATTGGAAAAAAAAAACCTCTCTATTACAGGGTCATTTGTGTCATTGGTATATTTGGTTGGAATTTTTATTTAAGGTTGAAAGTGCGGAAAAAAATGATACAGTGATTTAAGTGAATATGCCCCAAATTAGAAAGCGGTATTGATTTGGGTTGGCTGCTGTCACAGGATGCCAGTGAATAAACAGCATTGGTAATTTGGATGAAGTGTTTAGTATTGTAAAAAATAAAGAGCTAATTTGGCCTAATATTTTGTAAAGTCCTTGAGGCACGTGCACCCAAACACACATAGAAGTGAGTTATAAATGCATCCCACCTTGGAAATACACAATCCCCTTTTATACCCTTTGTTTTGCCTTGCCTTTTTTTTGCCTGTTTTTATCTATTTCGGCTCCTGGGAAATTTGTTTCACTTAAATTTAAAAGTGAAATCAAATTGGTCCCTCTTAAAGTTGGATGTGGTGGGTCTGTTGTCAGGTGCTTAAAACAAAACATCGCTTGGCTAACTTAAGCAACTAGATGAACACTCAATAACTTCATCAGGCATTTAAGAGGAAACCAAATTTATTATGGTTAGTGTAAGGCATTACATTGAAATCCCTGTTGATCTTCATGTAATGTTCTTCTTTCTTTAATCTTTGTTGGGTGTGCCTTTTCTGTGTTTTTGTTTTATATTTACCTGTTTTCTTCACTTCTGCTTGTTTCCTTTTTCTCTCTTGGATTTTTTTTCCAGTAAAAACAGCAAAGACTGAGCAGTGACTTGTGATCCCTGTTTGGAAATTTTTTTTTGTGGGTGGGACTGGGGGGGTTACGGGGGATGGTTTTTTATATCAGGAAATAATGGGAAGACTCGATTCCTGAGGTCATTCGAAAGAACTTTTGACATTTTGTTGAGTTCTTGTGAACTAATTTAGAGTGTTACTACTTTCTTTACCTTTTGCCTTCATTTCTTTTCTTCGTTAAATCTGTGTGAGTGTGTGCATGGTGTGTGTGTGTTAAATAATTATAAACCTTTTTTGATTCACCTTGTTTCTTGTTTTCCCCTCTTTTGCTAATGGGTTTTGGGAAAGTGTACATCATGGAAAAAACATCATGCATAGACTGAGCCAGGTGTGTTTGTGATGGTGTTTTGGACATTTTTTTTTTTTTGGGGGGGGGGGGGGGGTGTTGTGGTGGTATTTTTTGTGGATTTAGGCTAGGGTTGTGAAGGACTAGGATTCCTGAGGGCAATCAAGTTTGCATGACTGTTGCTGAAGTCTGGCAGAACTAATCTGAACAGTGCTTTACTACTATTCGTTGATCCTTTTGCCTTACACCATGCTTTTGCTGTGTTGAAAAATGCAATGTTGTCAGTATGGTGCAGCAACATGGGTATTACTGCTACTACCTATATTCGTCAAAGCATACATTGTTTCACTTTAGTGTAAGCTTGCATTTCTTTGTGCTTTGTGTTTCAAGGAATATATACTTGTAGTAGTAGTTTTATACTCGGGTTCTGAATGAATTCATGACCATATTTTCAGTAAACATATTTGTTAAAAGTATGAAGCATTGATTTTTTTGGTCATGTTTTAAAGTGTTGTGGTGCACACTCTCTTTCTCTTCATATGCGTTTTTCCCGTCGTCTCTGTGTATGTGTTTGACATGTGTATTCAAACCCTTTCCCCCACATCACCTCAAATTTTTCGGGCCTCTTGAAGGTATTTTTCTACTTTAGCTTTTGAAAAAAAATTTGTGTAACCTGCTTCGATTTGTTGTTGGTAAATAGTGATCCATGGTATTGCATAGATAAATAAACCCTTTCTCTACACCATGAGTCAGAAACTACCCATAGTAGGCCTATTTAGTTACTAAATGAACAAATCCTTTCCATGCATCAGAAGTCAAAGGGGGGCAGGAAAGCATAGTAGTTAGAGCGTTGTGCTCAACATCTGATGCCCAAAATAAAGCCACCACTGACGTACCTGTTTGAGGGGGTTTTTCCCCCGGAGTTAACAACAGTACCGACTCCACTTTCTTGAAAGTCCTTCAAATGAGACTCTGAATTGAGGTCCTGTGTGCAAAGGCACGCAGAACATCTTGCGCACCTTAAAAACCCATTTTCACCTTTCAAAAGAGTAGGCCCATGTGGGAGCGGATGACAAAATGTTTAAAATGCAAACACAATATAGACATGTACACAGGTGTCTTCTTTAGACACCAACCCCAACGTCCGAATGCGGCTACCTAAATGGCGGGTAAATTGGTCACATACAAAATCTCACCATGTAATGAACCTCAGAGCTCTAGCTGAGGAACAACAACAACAAAAATCCTATAAAATTACCCATGGTAGTTACTGAATGAACAAACCCTTTCCATGCATCACAAGTAAGAAATTACCCATGGTAGTTACTGAATGAACAAACCCTTTCCATGCATCAAAAGTAAGAAATTACCCATGGTAGTTACTGAATGAACAAACCCTTTCCACGCATCAAAAGTAAGAAATTACCCATGGTAGTTACTGAATGAACAAACCCTTTCCATGCATCACAAGTAAGAAATTGCCCATGGTAGTCACTGAATGAACAAACCCTTTCCATGCATCACAAGTAAGAAATTACCCATGGTAGTCACTGAATGAACAAACCCTTTCCATGCATCACAAGTAAGAAATTACCCATGGTAGTCACTGAATGAACAAACCCTTTCCATGCATCAAAAGTAAGAAATTACCCATGGTAGTCACTGAATGAACAAACCCTTTCCATGCATCACAAGTAAGAAATTGCCCATGGTAGTTACTGAATGAACAAACCCTTTCCATGCATCACAAGTAAGAAATTGCCCATGGTAGTTACTGAATGAACTGATGGACCCACTGTAGCCTAGAGGTTAAGACTGTTGCTTGACTTCAATTTCATGATGGGTCCATGAAGTCCTGGTTTCCAACCTGGGCAATGGGGTCTGGTGAATTAAGGTTTGGGGCTATTTACAGTTTCCCAGGTTACCTTCAAGTGTAGACCTGCCAGTGCCTTCATTCTCTTCATATATCTAACACATGCAGAAGATCAAATATGCACATTGAAGATCACTTAATTCATGTCAGCATTGTTTGGTGGGTTATGGAAACACGAACATACTCAGCATACAACCTGGAATGCTGAAAGCTTCATGGTGGGCAAAAATGGTCTCCTACAGTCTCACCACTGGTGAACCACAGAGCTCTAGCCAAGGAGTGATAAAAACCCACTACTGAATGGACAAACCCATTCTATTCTATCATATAAAAAGTCATTCATGGTGTGTACTAAGTGATGGAACCCTTTTCCAACGTTAGAAGTAAAAAAAATAAAAAATGACTGAGTGGCCAGACCCTTTCCATACATCATGAGTAAAAAATTACCCATGGTATATATTGGAACATGAGTAAACAAAAAATGTTTTAAACTACCCATGGTATATACTGGAACATGAGTAAACAAAAAATGTTTTAAACTACCCATGGTATATACTGGAACATGGGTAAAAAAAAAAATAATAATGACCCATGGTATGTACTGGAACATGAGTAAACAAAAAAAATTTTTAACTACCCATGGTATATACTGGAACATGGGTAAAAAAAACAACAACAACCATGGTATATACTGGAATATGAGTAAAAAATTACCCACGGTATATACTGGAACATGAGTAAACAATTTTTTTTAAACTACCCATGGTATATACTGGAACATGGGTAAAAAAACCAACAAAAAACCCATGGTATATACTGGAACATGAGTAAACCTTTTTTTTTTTAAACTACCCATGGTATATACTGGAACATGGGTAAAAAATAACAACCAAAAAAACCATGGTATATACTGGAACATGAGTAAAAAAAAAAAAAAACCATGGTATATACTGAAACATGAGTCACAAATTACCCATGGTATATACTGGACCATGAGTATAAAAAAATGTTTTTTTAATTACCCATAGTATATACTGGAACATGAGTAAAAAAATTACCCATGGTATATACTGGAACATGAGTCAAAAATGACCCACCTTATATACTGGAACATGAGTCAAAAATGACCCAGGTATTTACTGGAACATGAGTCAAAAACTACTCATGGCATTTACTGAATCATAATGAATGAACTGTTCCCTTCTGTGGGTCAAAATATACCCATGGCAATGTTGTTTGTGTGTGAGTGGGGGGTTCTCTTTGAATGGAGGGACATGTTATGCTAAGAGTTTGTCATTGTTGATAATTTTAACACAATATTCAAAAGCATAACAACACATTTAAAAATACATGCCTAGATATAAAATGGCTTGATTGTTTCTGAAACAAATTGTATGTAAAAGAAAGTGTAGGACAGGAAAATATCCACACAAAAGCATGCATAAAGAAAATCAAGAGAAATTTTCCAATCAATAAACTGCCTGAAGTGTCATAGGTTCCTTGGAGTGAGCATGTGATTATAGCCTCATCCTAACCTCTCCTACGATGATGATGACCTTCATGATGTCAGCCACAAGGGTAGGGAGACCTGTAACTGTCTGTTCCTGGCCATCTGCTGGTTTAAAGCCTCTGTCTGTCTGTTCCAGACATGTCCTTTTGGATTTGAGCAATGGCCTACAAAGCAAGTGAAAATAACTCCCATCACACTCCCCAGACCTCCCCCATCATATTCCCTCCTAAACCTTTTCCCCCTTCCCCCTCCCTTCCCCAACCCCTCTTGCTCCCTCCTAAACCCCTTCCCCATACCTGCCTGCTCATGCTCCCTCATGAACCATTCCTTTCCCCTACACCACTACAAGATTCTCCTACCTTCTTACTAAACCTTTCTTCACCCAGAGCCAAAACAACGACCAACACTTATTGCTGTTCAAGCTTTACCATCATACAGCAGGAGTTTTGTGATGCATTGAGACATGCCTCATGTACAAAACCAACTATGAGAGAAAAGTTGACATAGACACCACACCACGTCAGCACAATTTGTGATTGAAATAACTGGCCACACAACATGTGACAGTTAAGGTGTATAAATGCCCTAAAGGAGGTTCTCTGCTTTCTGAGAGAGAGAGAGAGAGAGAGAGAGAGAGAGAGAGAGAGAGAGAGTTTATTCTTTTATTTGGAGGATAATGGAATAAGCACTCATGAGCTTTTTTTCATCCAGTCCCCATGTGTATGCAGTTTTGTACATTTTGTCATCCGTTCCTACACACAATAGCCTACTTTTCCAAAAGCCGAATGGGTTTTAACTTGTGTGAACAAGATGCTCTTCGTGCATTGACACAGGGGACCTCGGTTTATATAATATAGTCTCATCTGAATTACTTTTGGGGAGAGTGGAGTTGGCACTGATGTTAACTCCAGAGGAAAAATCCTCTTGAACAAGAATCGAACCAGGGTCAGCAGATCACGAATACATCACTGTAACCACCAGGCTATCCTGCCCCCCCCCCCCCCCCCCCCCCCCCCCCCCCCCCCCCCCCCCCCCCCCCCCCCCCCCCCCCCCGAGAGGAGAGAGAAAAGAGAGAGAGAGAGAAGAGAGAGAGGCGAGAGAGAGAGAGAGAAGAGAGAGAGAGAGAGAGAACAATGAACAAATAACAATAAGGAAAGTCCATGCCTAAGACAAAAGCCACACATTAATTAGGTCAAGCAGTCATGAATGAGGTAAAAAAAAAAGCTTGTAGATCCATCAGACTGGGTATAGACCCTAGTCTCCCTGTGTACTGACATGATCATTTGTTTTGTTTCCCCTTTTGAAGGCTGGACAACTTCACACACTCTTAGGGCAGCATGTTGTTCTGTTTTTGTTTGATCAGCCAGTAGGTAAAGTAGAGATTGTTCTGATTGCAGGTGTACTCCAGCACAATGTCATCAGAATCATACAGCACAGCATCTCCACTATCTGAGTGTTGTACAGTTACTCTGTGGAATGGTTTGTTTTTGTTTCTATTCCTCAGTGGCCTCTGAGCTGAACTGTCAGTCAGCTGGTTGACCTGATCTTGTACTGTATCTACACCAAAACGATCTGTGACAGTGCTGTGGGTGGCTTCCTTGCTGTCCATGTCTGATGGCTGAGGAGACAGTCTAGTGCTGCTGTCAAGGGTTAGACCCAAACATGACACACCTCACCTGTCTTCATTCTGCTCTGTGTTGTGTGTCATGGTGTACTGTGTACCTCTGTTTGCAGAGTGTTGTTAGAGAGAGAGAGAGAGAGAGAGAGAGAGAGAGAGAGAGAGAGAGAGAGAGAGATTGATGATCTTTATTCCCATGGGTTACAGGTAAGCATTGGCACACTTCTTCCCCATCCATCCCTTGCCCTGAGAAGGGGCTATCCTCAATAATCACAGCTAATAGTTTCAGGTAAAAGGAAAAAATGACGAGAGAGAGACAATAAAAATGACAAATTCTTTTATTTCGAGGATAATGAATAAGCACTCATGTGCTTTTTGTTACATACAGTCCCTGCCTGTAGGAATACATCTTAATAATAAACCCAATACTCATACTCTCACACAGTAGAAACAAAGGAAAAAACAAACAAAAAACAAAAACAAAACCCAAACAAACAAATAAAGAAACCCCCCAAAAAATAAACACCCCCTCCCCCCAAAAAACCCAACAACAAAAAACAAACAACCCAAACCAAACAAAAGAAAAACCCACCAAAAACCACCCAAAACAAGGACAAAAAAAACTAACAAAAAACCAAAAAAAAAAGAGAAAAACAAAAAAAGCCAAACTTTATGAAGTCATAAAACTGAACATCTACACATTGTAAAATGTTGCACATAGTTGTTACACATAACAATAAGATATTGAATAGGACATTCACTAGAACTCGAAGTACAGTCGACAAGCCCAATAAATATTAAAAGTATAAAGAATGAATAGTCCTTCATCAGGATACACAACAACTATAACTATAAGCAAAACAACAATAAAAGGGGAGAGAGAGAAGAGAGAAGGGGAGGAGAGAGAGAGAGAGAGAGAGAGAGAGAGGAGAGAGAGAGAGAGAGAGATGAGAGAGGAGGAGAGAGAGAGAGAGAGATTTTATTATTTATTCTTTTATATCGAGGATAATGGAATACGCACTCATATGCTTTTTTACATCCGGTCCCAGTGTGTATGCGGATTTGTGAATTCTGATCTGTTCCCACCGGCACACAATGGCCTAATCTTCCGAAAAGCGGAACAGGATTTAACGTGTGCGCAAGATGTTCTGCATGCATTCGAACACGGGGCCTCGGTTTATAGTCTCATCCGAGGACTTTGACATCTTTGACACAGAGAGAGAGAGAGAGAGAGAGAGAGAGAGAGAGAGAGAGAGAGAGAGAGAACGTGAATGCCAATGCCAAACGTTTATTCAGATTTAGGCCTAGGCCCCTTTCTGAAGGGGATACACATGATATCAACACAAGTATGAAGTTGAATATGAATTTCTATAAGCATCATACAACATTTTAACAGGCGTTCTTCCATAAAATAAGTATAAATGTATTACAGCTCTTCTTTTATTTCGAGGATAATGAATAAGCACTCATGTGCTTTTTGTTACATACAGTCCCTGCCTGTAGGAATACATCTTAATAATAAACCCAATACTCATACTCTCACACAGTAGAAACAAAGGAAAAATACAAACAAAAAACAAAACAAAACCCAAACAAACAAATAAAGAAACCCCCAAAAAAATAAACACCCCCTCCCCCCCAAAAAAAACCCCAACAACAACAACAAACAACCCAAACCAAAACAAAAGAAAAACCCACCAAAAAACCACCCAAAACAAGGACAAAAAAAAACTAACAAAAAACCAAAAAGAAAAAGAGAAAAAACAAAAAAGCCAAACTTATGAAGTCATAAAACTGAACATCTACACATTGTAAAATGTTGCACATAGTTGTTACACATAACAATAAGATATTGAAATAGGACATTCACTAGAACTCGAAGTACAGTCGACAAGCCCAATAAAATATTAAAAGTATAAAGAATGAATAGTCCTTCATCAGGATACACAACAACTATAACTATAAGCAAAACAACAATAAAGGGGGAGGAGAGAGAGAGAGAGAGAGAGAGAGGAGGAGCAGAGAGTAGAGGAGATTGAGAGAGAGAGAGAGGAGTGGAGAGATGGAGAGCTTAGAGAGACAAGATGAGAGAGGGAAAGAGAGAGATTTATTTTTATTCTTTTACATCGAGGATAATGGAATACGCACTCATATGTTTTTACACCCGGTCCCAGTGTGTATGCGGATTTGTGAACTGATCTGTTCCCACCGGCAACAATGGCCTAATCTTCCGAAAAGCGGAAAAAGGATTTAACGTGTGCGCAAGTGTTCTGCATGCATTCGAACACGGGGCCTCGGTTTATGTTCATCCGAGGACTTTGACATCTTTGACACAAGAGAAGGAAGCTGAGAGAATGAGAGAGAATGAGAGAGAGAGAGGAGAGAACGTGAATGCCAATGCCAAACGTTTATTCAGATTTAGGCTATGGCCCTTTCTGAAGGGGATACACATGATATCAACACAAGTTGAAGTTGAATATGAATTTTATAAGCATCATAAAATTTAACAGGCGTTCTTCCATAAATAAGATAAAGTAATTTACAGCTTTAGATTATGTTTACAGTAATTTAATATTCTCAAAAGCTTTGTAAGTATACAGTGCCAAATTATATAGTATGTTCTCATTTTGAGATGCCATAAGTAAATTGAATCTAAAGCCACATGGATTATTATAAAATTTAGGCTGAATTAATTCAGTTCTCAAGTCATGAAGAACAGGGCAGCATAACATGAAATGAACTTCATTTTCCTCAGAACTATGACATAACCGGCACATTGTCACATTATCAGTCTCCCTCTTTTTATATCTGAATCGGTGACATGCTATGTCTGATACACCTAACCTAAGTTTTGTCAACGCACTCTTTACATATCTATTCATTGTAATTCCAATGTACATTTCAATTTTATTATTCGACTTAAACATCCTATACTCTGCAAATCTATGACTAGTTTCTATATGATCATGCCACTCCTGCCACCTGCAGTCTATGATTCTTTGTTTAAAACTTTTCATAAACTGTTTAATATTTGGTACTCCCTGATTTTCCCAAACATATGCAAAACCATAAGTGTACAAACATTTTCGAATTCCTGAAGCCCAAGTCTTTTTTCCATTTCTGTCCAATCTATACAAAGTCATAATGCTTTATAGGGCAATCTACTACAATTCATTCTAGTCAATTTTAACCAATATTTTATGCATTTTACATACGAATTTAAATATATAGGGTACCTTCCAAGTTCACCATAAACAAAGTCATTGGGTGTTCTACTGTCTACATTCAAAAATCGTTTCATAGTAAATAAGTGTAATTTTTCAATCACATCGCTATTCTCAAAAGCCCATACTTCTGCCCCATACTGCAAAATTGATTGCACCTGTGAATCAAAAAGCTTTATAAAAATACTAAAAGAACCACAATCCAGTTTATACAAGGCACAAAGAATCATCAAAGCAGCTTTCTTTCCTCTGTTTACCAAATCTTGACATGCATAAGAAAAACTAAGCCTGGTTGAACAAAATATTCCGAGAGAGAGAGAGAGAGAGAGAGAGAGAGAGAGAGTGAGAGAGAGACAGACAGACAGAGAGAGAGAGATGAGAGAGAGAGAGGAGAGAGAGAGTGTGTGTGTGTGTGTGTGTGTGTGTGTGTGTGTGTGTGTGTGTTTCAGGGATAATATTAAATATATAATTCTCAAGACAGCACACATCACCATCAACAAAAAGAAAAACAAACAACAACAACAAAACCCCAAGGAAAACAAAAACCAAAGAAAACAAAGAAAAAAACACCAGAAAAAACACCCACACTTCTAAAGTCATAAAAACAAACAACTACACACTGTAAAATGCTGCACATAGTTGGATGAGACTATAGACCCAGGTCCCGAGGCACGCAGAACATCTTGCGCACACCTTAAATCCTGTTCCCCTTTTCGTAAGAGTAGGCCATTGTGTGCCTGTGGGAACAGATCAGAATTCACAAATCCGCATACACACTGGGACCGGATGTAAAAAAAAGCACATAAGTGCTTATTCCATTATCCTGGATATAAAAGAATTAAATAGAAAAAAATAAAAAAAAAATACACTGTCAATAAGATATTGAAATAGGGGACATTCATTAAAATTCAAGTACAGCCGACAAGCCCAATAAAATATTGAAAGTATAAAGTATGAATATGTCCTTCATCAGGATACACAACAACTATAACTATAAGCAAAACAATAAAAGAAGAGAGAGAGAGTGGGGGGGGGGGGGGGAGGGATGGGTGTGTGTGTATTTAAGAGATAATATTAATATAATTCTCAAACCAGTGCAGGATCACCATCAACACTCATTTTGATTATACTGGTTCAAATTATAATGTCATGATAATGAAATAAACTCAATACCCATACACTCACACAATAAAAAGAGAAACAAAAGAAAAGAAAAAATCCAAACCTATACAGTCATTGAGATAGAACGCGCGCGCGCGCGCGCGTGTGTGTGTGTGTGTGTGTGTTTCATGGATAATGCTAAATATATAATTCTCAAGACAGCACACATCACCATCAACCCTTTTTGATTATACTCATACAATTTGAACGTCATTCTGATAAAGTAAGCCCAATACCCATACACTCACACAATAAAGAGGACCCCCCCCCCCCCCAATAAAGTCATAAAATGAGCATCTACACATTGTAAGTAAGAGAGACAAATTCTTTCATTACCAGGATAATGAATAAGTATTCATGTGCTTTTAAAAATTGTTTTTACACCAGTCCCTGCCCTAGGGATACATCTTAATAATGAACCCAATACTCATACTCTCAAACAGTAAAAAGAAAGGGAAAAAACTTTTTAAAAAAACAAACAGACAAACAAAAAGCAAAAAAAAACAACCCTACCCCCCCCCCCCCCCCAACCAACAACAAAAATAACAACAAACAAAAGAAAAAAACTAACAAAACCCCCAACAAGAACCCCCCAAAAACAACAACCCCAAAGCAACAAACAACAAGAAAACAACAAGAAAACAACAAGAAAACAACAACAACAACAACAACAACAACAAAAGAACAACAACAAAAGAGAGAGACAACAGCCAAAAATGCCAAATTTATAAAGTCATAAAAATGAACACCTTCATATTGTAAAATGGTACACAGTTGTTTCACGTAACAATAAGATATTGAAATAGGACATTCACTGGAACTCAAGTACAGTCAACAAGCCCAAAATAATATTGAAAATATAAACTATGAATATGTCCTTCATCAGGATACACAACATGAGAGAGAGAGAAGAAAAAAAGCATGGTGCTGTGCAATCTGCCTGGAACTTAGGCTTAAAAAAAGAGATTTGAAAAAGAGAAGAGACAAGGGGCATGCCCAGCTAAAAATTTAATATAGAATTGTGCCCACCCCCCTCCCTATGCATTATATATGTAACCCAGACTCTCTATCCTTTCACTGGGTACATAAAAACCTTGCAATAAATTAATAATACAGACTAGAGAGCAGTCGAAAAAATGTAGGTGATTTTCACAGATTTGTTAAAGTATGTAAAAAATGCACTGTGCACTTGTTTTGGATTGAGGACATAGGCCTAGAGCAATACCAGATAGTCACGAGAATGTTGGAAATAATCATCAAAATTAACGAGGATTGCCTGTATTCCTACAGGGTTGACCCCTGCACGCATATTGCAGTAAAGAAGCTATCAGATGACAAAGGACTGTTTGCTGAAAAAGTTTTTAAAAAAATTCAAACTACCATTTGTTCTAAATCACATGAGTTTTAAGTCAGAGGCTAGTCTTTCACAAGAGAGTGGTTTTTATGTCAGTGGATGCCTTAGTACGTGCAGTATGAATAGAAGAGTCCCATAGAAAAACAGAAGGAAAAGAGTATATTTTTTTTAAATATGGGTGTGCAGCCCAAGTGGTGTCCCCTCCTGGAGTTTTTTCACTTCCGGTTGGCTACTTTCTTCTTTCGATACACTGATACACTCGTGTAATGTATGTGTGTGCGTTGGGAATAAACCTCGTGCAGTCAGGTAGTGTACGTTTTGTATTGAATCATAAAATCGGAAGGAACTTTACAGAGATTGATACTCCATGCAAAGGTAGTTTGATGTACACTCCACCAGTGACTCCGTTACTGGAAGTCGAGAATCACTCAAAGTGAAGCGCAGACATTTTTCCCCAGTTCATCTCAATTCAGCCATAGTTTGTTTTTTTTTGTTGGTCCAGTTAATTCCAGTCCGTTTGGGGTGGGTATGGTAACCTTTATTTTGGTTTTTGTTGTTTTTTTTGGCTATTTTTTCTATTTTTTTCCCTTTTTTTTCCCTTTTTTTTTGAAAGGAAAAGAATCCTTCCTTGTTTTTAAAAAATTTAAGGGTTCAAGATTGAAGTTTTTTTCTTCCCTTCTTATTTTTTTTTTCTAAAAACCCTTCTTGTAAAATTAATTTTCAATTTTTTGTTGTTTTTTTGGTTTTTTTGGGCAATAAAGTTATAGCTGACCAACCTTCATTTGTTAGCCTCTAAAATTACAAAACTTTCTTTTTTTTTTGATTTTTTTTTTTCGGTTATCATTTATTTTTGTTTATTATTATTCTTTAAAAATTTAAAAATTGTTTTTAAATTCCTACAAAAATATTAAAAAGAAAAGAAAACCCCGGGCTCTCTTCACTGAAGGGAGGAGTTGTTGGTACGCAGTACGGTTTGGGAATTTCAGTATTTTTGTTAAGGCTTTCGGGGTGTTTGTTTGTTTTTTTTTGTGGCAACTTGGGGTTTTTTGGTGGGGGAAAGGGGGCCCGCCTTTTTTTTTTTTAATCCCTTTCTTTTTTTTTTTTAAAAGATGAAAAAGGGGCCTAATCAACGCCAATAACTTTTTAATCAAGTCAGTCAACTTCTTCCTCTCCCTGCATTTTTTTTTTTCTTGGTCGTAAGACGAGTTTTTTTCCAATTGTTTTGTGGTTTTCTTTGTTTTTTTTGGGGCAGATAAAATTTTTTAATGGCTTATTGCCCCAAAACCTCAAAATTTAAAAGATCACCCATAAACAACCCTTTTTCCTCCCTCACCCTTTTTCCCTAAAGTATAAAAATTTTTCCCAAAGTGACCATTGTAAATTAAGGATTAAAAAAATTTGGTTTTTTTAAGGGAAAAGATGACCCCTTTTCCCCCCACCCGGAAGGGGTTTTTGGTGGAGAAGCTTGGATTAAAATTTTGGGGGAATTTTCGTTACAGGCTTTTTCAATGTGGATCCTTATGGTTTAAACTAAAATTAACGGTGGTGGGCCCACCTGGGAACCGCTCCCACCGGCGGACCCCCAAATTTTGGGGTAACCTACAAAAAGATAAAAGGGCAAACCCTTTTCAACTGGACAAAGAGGCCCAAAAGGAAACCCAGGATGCGACAAGGGCAGGTACACCTGGCACCGGGTAGGTCTTGGAGTCAAGGAAAGGAACCAGGAACCACAACCTAAAGGGGGACAAAACCCCCCCATCGGAGCCCAAGCAACAATGGGAAGGAGTTGCAACAAGAACTAAAAATTCGGTAAAAGGGAAATAAGTAAAGGGCTTATCCTTAGTCACAATTAAAAAAAGGACAACAAGCACAATTTCAAAATTAAGACAAAAGGATTCTACCAAATTACGGGTTTTTAAAAGGTTTGAAAAAAAATTCCCATGTCATGAATGGAAAGAAAATTTCCCGGGGTTTGAATTTTTGGAAGAATTTTGGCATTTAAGGGTAACCAATGACGGGAAACCGGTATTGGAATTTGGGTTTTTACCCCCTTTTTTATTTTAATTTTAAAATTTTTATATTTTTAATTATTTTTAAACGTTCCTAATCTGGAAACTTTTGATTTATGTGGTAATTTGCCCAGCAGACATGAAGGGACATCCAACCCCGCCAATCCAAAAGAAATTTCCCCCCACTCCCCTCTCCCCCTCCCTTTCCCTTTTCCCCCCTTTCTCCCCGCCGGGAAAAATTTAAAATCAAAATAAAAAAAAAAAAAAAAAAAGGGAAATTGCCCACTTGTGCTTTGAAAAGATGCAAAAACGATGCCACATTTTAACGCAGGATGACTAAAGGACAGCAAGCTACTCCTTGGCAAACATTGCCGAAAAACACAACATGGGGTCACAATGAAATTTTGAATATGTGTGACAAAAAACGAGACCTGAAGAAGAGCAAGAACACTACAGGAGCAGTTGAGTACAGAGAAGTAAACAAGAAGATCAGGAGAGACATGGGAAGACCTAAGAGGGAAAGGATAAGAAACAATGTACAGAAATCGAAGAGAGCCTGACAAAGAATAATAGCAGAAGAGCATACCAGATTGTGAAAGACTCACCAAACAGAAACAGGCAAGAGTCAGTAAAATCCAGGACAAAGAAGGGAATTGCCTAACAGAAAAGAAGGAAATCGTTGGCAGATGGACCGGGAAAACTGTTCCGAAAACTACAATCATCAGACACTAGGCGACCCCAGCGTACTTGCAAGCCAAGCTCATCGAATAAAGACAATTCCCAATTCTACCGAGGAAGTAGAAGAGCAAATTTGATCGCTGAAGAAAGGAAAATCCACAGGAATCGACAACATCCCAGCAGAGCTATCCAACACGGGGGAGAAACAGTGACAGACATCCTTACAAGTATCTGCAACAAGTCTGGAAGACTGGAGAGTGGCCTTCACCATGGACTCAATCATCATCATCACTCTCCCCAAGAAAGGAAATCTCCGCAGTGCCTAAACTACAGGACAATCAGCCTCATAAGTCATGCCCGTAAAGTCATGTGGAAAGTGATCCTGAACAGGCTGAAACCACAGGCAGAAGAAAATCATCCCAGAGCAGGCGGTTTCCGCCCCAAAAAGAAGCACCCCAGAACAGATATTCAACCTGAGGGTTCTTTTGTGAGAAATACAGCCAGCATCAACAAGACATCTTCCATGTCTTCATTGATTTTAAGAAGGGCCCTTTGATAGAGTATGGCATGACGCTCGTGGGCCACCATGAACAAATTCAAAAATGGGCCCGAAGCTGATTCACACCATCAAGGAACACTCAAAGGCCACAGTGTAGTACTGTAAGGGGACAGTAGGGGGAATGGTTCCGTACCTCCGTTGGGGGCCGCAGGGATGTCTGCTGTCGCCGACACTGTTTAACATTTTCCCCGAACGCATATGACTGACCCTTGGAAGACCAACAGGCACAGTCAGCATTGGAGGGCGAACAATCTTCAACCTCAGGTTTGCCGATGACATTGACGGTCTGGCAGGAAATGAAGAGGAACTGGCCAACCTTTGTGAAGCAACTGGACGAAATATCCTCACGATACGGCTGGAAATCAGCGCCGAGAAAACCAAGCTCATGTCAAACAGTGCCCCGCCATCACCACCAAGATCACTCTCAGCGGAAAAAAACTGGAAGACGTTGACCATTTTTAAGTACCCTTGGGCCATCATAAGTGAGGAAGGATGAAGACCGAAATCCTAGCAAGAGGGCACAAAAAGCAGCAGCAATGGCAAGACTGAAGACCCTATGGAGAGACAGAAAAATCCCTCTCGGAACCAAGGTAAAGTTACTAAACGCGCTAGTCACCTCAATCATGCTTTACGCATGTGAGGCATGGACACTGAACGCAGACCTACAAAGGAGGATCCAAGCAGTAGAAATGAGATGCCTCGAAGGCTCCTTGGCATCTCATACAAGGACCATGTCACCAACAATGAAAATCTGCAGAAAGATCACTTAACAAGTGGGGGATATGAAGAACCTACTGACCACGGCGAAAAAGAGGAAACTCAGATGGTATGGGCACGTAACACGCTCAGAAGACTTGCAAGACCATCCTGCAAGGAACAGTCCAAGGGAAGAGAAGACGGGGCAGACAGAGGAGAAAGTGGGCCGACGACATCCGTGATTGGACAGGGAAGGACTTCAGTGTCACCCAGGCACTCGCCCACGACCGCGCTAAGTGGAGCCAGCTGGTCCACCGTTCGTCCACCATGCAGCGCCCCTACGACCCTGGTGGGTTACGGGACCAGTGAACAGTGATTGTTTTACATCTGGACTGTTTTTAAATTTATGTGGTTTTATTATTGATATCATGCTCTGTTACAGGAAGCAGTTTCGGTCAGATTATGTTGCCCTCCGGGACCGGTTAAAAACTCTTCCCCACAAGACAGCTCACAGTGTCATGGTGAGGGAACTTCAAGTGGAGTTTTCTTGTGTGTATAAACTATCATCTTCTATCTTATTATCTATTTTCTATATATTTTATATATATATATATATATAATAAAATAATAATAAATGGAATTTATATAGCGCTGTATCTTGGGTTGACTGGTTGGTATAGATAGATACATGTACATTTCTGCAAATCGTGCGAATGTTCTTGTTCTATTATTGCTTTTGAAATGTTTTTCTTTCAGTTACATGTCCACACTTGTTTTTAAAAAAAAGTTACAAGTAATTTTTTTGTTTGATTTTTTTCCACTAGTATATAGTAGTAATGGTATTGTGTGCATTCAGTGCCTGCTCAGAAGTGAGGATTTGTTTTGATTGGTCTACCAAAGTTTAAGTTTTGTTTATTAATTAATATTATTATTTAATTATCAATATTTTTCCTATTGCTGTTCTTTTTTCCCCCCTTTTCTTGTTATTTCTATTTGTTTGTTTATGTTTTCAGTAATTATTGATTGATAACGATCATGTTGTTGTTGTGCAGTATGGGGATTATATCAGAAGTGGTGGAGTTGGTTGTGGAGAGTGCCTTTGGGTTCCCTGGCATTTACCGGGGTGGGCAGTTGAATGAACATCCGGGTTCTGTTGGGTGAAGAATTACTTCAGGGTATTTGTCTGCTCTCAAGTCTGCGAGGCTTGTGACGAGGATGAAGGTTGTTCAGTACTTAAGTCTGTATCTGTCTGTCTGTCTGTCTGTCTGTCATGAGCTGTGACAAGAGGATGGTCGTTGCAGTACTCTATGTCTCTGTCTGTCTGTCTGTCTGTCGTCTGTCTGTTGGAGGCTGTGACAAGGATGGTGGTTGTTCAGTACTCTGTTGTCTGTCTGTCTGTGTCTTGTCTGTCTTGTCTGTCTTATGCTGTGCGGTTTCGTTGTCTGTTGTCTGTGAGGCTGTGACAGAGGATGGTGGTTGTTCAGTACTCTATGTCTGTCTGTCTGTCTGTCTGTCTGTGAGGCTGTGACAGAGGATGGTGGTTGTTCAGTACTCTATGTCTGTCTGTCTGTCTGTCTGTGAGGCTGTGACAGAGGATGGTGGTTGTTCAGTACTCTATGTCTGTGTCAGTCTGTCTGTCTGTCAGCAATACCAGTTTTCCCTGATGCAGCTGTCTGATAGGTTTCTGCTTCCTGCTTTCAGTAAGATTCATAGACATACATATATACCATAAAATCAAACAAAAAATTATTTGCTTTTAGTGCCTTTTTCCCTTCATGTATATACAGTACACATGCAGAAAATGACAAATGCACATGAAAGATCCTGTAATTCATGTCAGCGTCTGGTGGTTTATGGAAACACAGAACATACACCCCCCCAAGTCAGAATGCGGCTACCTTCATGCTGGGCAGAAACGGGCATACGCAGTCTAACCTCTCCGTTGGTGAACCTTGCAGCTCGAGCCAAGGAAAAGACCCCCCCCCCACCCCCCCTCCCCCTCCCCTCCTGAGAGTTTACATCAATACCTACTCCACTCCCCCGAAAATCCCTCAGATGAGACTGTAAACCGAGGTCCCATGTGTGAATGCAGAGTTCGCCATTGCGTGCCAGTAGGACCAGATGACGAATTGAGGAAAGGCGTGCACGTGGGTGTCGTGTTCAGACGCCATCTTTGCTGTCGAACTCTGCTGCCTTCATGGTTGGCAGAATCTCGCCCTCAGTGAACCTTGAAGCTCTAAGGTAAAGGTGTCCCATAACCTATAACGTCATAGGGGAGCCAGGCGTCAGAGACCTCACTTCTCTAGGGGCCAGCATATTGAGGGTGGCGCCCATCTCCTCTCCCTTGCTGCTTTACCTTCCCTGACCCTAAAGAGGGCAGGTACCCATTTACAGCTGGGTGAATTAGGGGACTGTAATGAAGCCAAGGGATGCAAACGGTCACACATCCAACTGGTAACCACGCTCAACTCTGCTTAACCTGGCTGGGGGAAAGTGAGTGCTCCGACCACTGAGCTATCCGTCTTGAAGCTCTAGGCTAGGAAGAAAAAAACAAACCAAAAAATCAACTAGAACCCCAACAAAAGATACATCCTAGCAGCTGTTTAAAAAAATGGCTTCTTAGTGTCACTGCTTCTGTACGTAAAATTGTTGTACATGGTTTGCAGGTTTGGATGAAAACATCCAGGCTCTACAGAAACAGAGGGAGATGCTGGCACCAAGAACACAGTTTACCTCAGAGATGATTCAGATGGCCGTGGTGAGTTAAGAGTTTTCTGAACCTGTCGCTGTAGTCTTTTGTTTGCCCTGACACAAAGTGTTTCATCTTCTATGAGTATGTGAGTGTGTGTGTGTGTGAGTGTGCGTGAGTGTGTGAGTGTGTGTGTAGTGTGTGAGTGTGTGTGAGTGTGTGAGTGTGTGTGTGTGTGAGTGAGTGTGTGTGTGTGTGTGTGTGTGTGTGTGTGAGTGTGTGTGGTGTGTGTGTGTGTGTGAGTGAGTGTGTGTGTGTGTGAGTGTGTGTGTGTGTGAGTGAGTGTGTGTGTGTGTGGTGTGTGTGTGTGTGTGTGAGTGAGTGTGTGTGTGTATGTGTGTGTGTGATTTTTTTATGTTTTTGTTTTTAATTTGAGGATAATGGAATGAGTATTCATGTGCTTTTTTTCCATCCAGTCCCTGTGTGCATGCAATTTTGTAAATTTTGTTATCCGTTCCTGCCAGCACACAGTGATCTACTCTTCCAAAAAGTAGAACAGGTTTTAGTATGTCTGCAAAATGCTCCACATCCATTCACACACAGGGCCTCAGTTTATAGTCTTAACTTAAGGATTTGGGAGGGGTGGGGGGGAGGAGGGGGGGGAGCAGGGGAGTGGAGTCGGCACTGATTTTAACTCCAGGGAGAAATGTCCCCTTAATTAGGGTTTGAACCTGGGTCAGCAGATGGCAAGTGCATTGCAGTGTGTGTGTGTGTGGTGTGTGTGTGTGTGTTTGGTGTTAGAAAGCTAGATTGGTAAATATGAAAGGTGTCTGTTCTCACCTATTGCGCAGGTGAACTCGAACTCGAAACTGTTTATTGAGAGTAAATGGATAAGCTCAGGGCTTTTTTACACCATGCTCTCAAAAAACCCAACAACAACCCCCCCAAAAAAGCCCCAACCCCCCCCCCCCCTCCAAAATCCCCCAACCAAACAAACAAACAAAAAAACCCACGCACAACCCCCCCCCCCCACCCCCAAACAATATTATCAACAGTTTTAAACACACCAAAATGAAAATTCAAAAATGATTATTATAATCAAACACTATAAAGGAGAACTAGATACAATGACGATGACTGTCATACAAGGGAAACATTTGAGAAGGAAAGAAAACAAACAAGTATTTAAAAAAAAAACCCCACATCAGAACAACCACATACAGAGAGACAGACAGGACAGAGAGAGACAACAGGACAACAGGAAAGAGGAATACAGCGGCTACAAAAGGACATAGAGAGTGAGGTGTCAGGGAAGGCTAAACAGATTAATGACATTGAGAACAGAGATAGAACGAAGGAAATACGAAACAAAACAAACAAAAACAAACAAACAAAAGAGACGTGAAGAATGGTGTGCTAATGATAATTAAACATGAATTGTGTGCTAATGACTACTAGAGATAATTAAACATGAATTGTGTGCTAATGACTACTAGAGATAATTAAACATGAATTGTGTGCTAATGACTACTAGAGATAATTAAACATGAATTGTGTGCTAATGACTACTAGAGATAAGGATTTCGAACACAAAAATGAAATTCCAATCATAACATTTCAAAAAGATGTCTGTGATATCCTTTCTTAAGTGAAGACAAACTAGGCTTCTGTTTTAGATGATCAGGGATATTGTTCCATAGTTTACTGCCTGAATAAATCAAGGATGACATGAATAAGTCTATCCTGGGGTGGGGAATAAATAGAATACTTTTACCTCGAATAGTCCTGATAAAAAAATTTTTCATACAGATAGGTTGGTGTAAGATCATTCACAATCTTGTACATGGATACACCTTTATTGAAATGGCATTTCTGATTTATTGGTAAAATATTGAGTTTTTTTGTAATCTTCATTTTGCAAAGATGATTTAAGGAGTATTAATTTCATGGAGTGTGTGTAAATACTCAAGTCGTTTTAAGCAGTTTTTACTTGCCAGGTCCCAACATGTTGAAGCATAATTAATATCTGGTTGTATGTATCCATAAAAGAACAACTTTCGAGAGTGCTCATCAAGGAAATGCTTTATTCTATTGAGCTGAAATATCTTTTGGGATAATTTCTTTGATAATATTGAAATATGGCTCGACCAGGACAGATTATTGTCTACATTAAGGCCAAGTAATTTATGGTTATTAGCCTCCTCTACTATCTGATCATGAATTTCCAGACTTCTTGACATAGACTTTATGTTTTGTCTTCTTTGTCTCGTTGTGACTATCATGAACTTAGATTTTTAGGATGAAGAGCCATGTGGTTCAGATCAGCCCAAGAAGTTAGTTTATCTATATCTTTCTGTAAAATATTACATAATAATAATAATAAATGGAATTTATATAGCGCTATATCTTGCAAAAAAATAAATCAAAGCATATAACATATAACATTTGCTTTTTTATCCTTAGTATGAATAGTCATATCATCTGCAAATAGTTCACAAGAAGATGAAATACTCAATGGAAGATCATTAATATAGATAGAAAACAAAATTGGCCCAAGACTGATCCCTGGGGGACACCATATGTTATTGGCATGAAGGAGGATATTGCACAGTCTTGAAGAACTGCCTGCCGTCTATTTTTACGAAATGAGGATATAAGTCTAACTGAATCTGAACATAAGCCATACAAACAAGTTTCTTTATTAGAAGATCATGGTCAATGGTGTCAAAAGCCTTAGCAAAATCAACAAATACCACCCCAGACAAAAGATCATTGTTAATATTTTCATGCCATTGTTCTATTAGGTTAGTAAGCAGAGTGTGACAAGAATGGTTTTTCATGAATCTGCTTTGCCTAGGATGAAACAGATTGCGATTTGTAAAATACAGCTGAAGGTTATTCTTAAGATGCTTTTCAAGAGGTTTAGACAATGAAGACAGGATTGATATCGGTCTATTGTTTGGGGGATCTTATGGGTCACCAGATTTGAAAAAGGGCAAAACTTTGGCATCTCTAAAAGCTTGAGGAAAATGACATTTTTCACTTGAAAGATTATAAATGTATGTGATATGCTCAGATATTATGGGTGCTGAAACCTTCAATATTGTACTGTCTAGATTGTCCAAGCCCCTTGCATTTGGGTGTTTTAGGGAACATAATTCTTCGTATACTTCATGCAGGTGATATCAAGCTAGATTGATAAATAGACAAAGATGTCTGTTATCACCTATTGCGCAGGTGATATCAAGCTAGATTGATAAGTAGAAAAAGGTGTCTGTTCACACCCATTGTGCAGGTGATATCAAGCTAGATTGATAAGTAGAAAAAGGTGTCTGTTCACACCCATTGTGCAGGTGATATCAAGCTAGATTGATAAGTAGAAAAAGGTGTCTGTTCACACCCATTGTGCAGGTGATATCAAGCTAGATTGATAAGTAGAAAAAGGTGTCTGTTCACACCCATTGTGCAGGTGATATCAAGCTAGATTGATAAGTAGAAGAAGGTGTCTGTTCACACCCATTGTGCAGGTGATATCAAGCTAGATTGATAAGTAGAAGAAGGTGTCTGTTCACACCCATTGTGCAGGTGATATCAAGCTAGATTGATAAGTAGAAAAAGGTGTCTGTTCACACCCATTGTGCAGGTGATATCAAGCTAGATTGATAAGTAGAAAAAGGTGTCTGTTCACACCCATTGTGCAGGTGATATCAAGCTAGCACACCCATTGTGCAGGTGATATCAAGCTAGATTGATAAGTAGAAAAAGGTGTCTGTTCACACTGGTGACCCAGATGCTAGAAAAAGTCATCTGAAGTAACAATGTGAAGGAAAAATATTTTTTTGCAGGGACAAGGGGACGAGCAGGAAATCCGAGAGGAATATGATGAAGAGAAGGAGCGATTGTGGAGAGGTACGTTCCTATGTTTGTGCATGGTGTTTTGATGGTTGTAGTGTGCGATGTAGCGTGTATGCAGTAGAAAGGTGAAGGACACTGTAGCCCAGTGCCTGACTTGACTCCCTCAGGTCCAGAAGGACGTGAATGTTTGTGGTTGTGGCACGTAAACTACATACCGTCCCAGGCAGTTGCAAGTGCAGTCTTTGTGTTGTTCAATTGACCAAATGAAAAAGCGTGTTTACTTTTGTTTGTTTGTTTCTGGTTCTTTTGTGTGTGGTGTGTTTGTGTTGTGTGTGTGTTTGTGCTGTGTGTTTGTGTTGTGTGTGTGTGTTGTGTATGTGTTGTATGTGTGTGTTGTGTTGTGTGATATGGTTTTTGTTTTGTCTTTTGTTTGTTCCTTGGCTAGAGTTTTGAGGTTCACCATTGGTGAGATTTTTGTGTATGTGACTGTTTTTACTTCATCACTTAGGCAGCTGCATTCTGACTTCAGGGATGGTGTCTAGACACGACACCTGTGTGCATGCACTTTTGAAATGTTGTCATCCGTTTCTACCAGCATGAAATGGCCTACTCTTTCAAAAGGCGGAACAGGTTTTGAATGTGTACACAAGCTGTTAAACATGTATATGCACGCATGGCCTTGGTTTATAGTCTCATCCAACGGACTGTAACATTCCGTTTGATTTTCTATAAAACACAAACGAAGGACTGTAACATTCAGTTTGATAAAACACAAACAAACAAAGGACTAACATTCAGTTTGATTTTCTATAAAACACAAACATCCAAAGGACTGTAACATTCAGTTTGATTTTCTATAAAACACAAACAAACAAAGAAATCTATCTCTTGATATTAGTTTTGAAAAGAAAAGTAAGGAGTTTGTATTGCTTCATCAGTCGTCAAATACTGGGAAAAGTCCAGTGAAACAATTGGCCCCATCGTGATTGTCTCGGCAGTGAACACTTATTTTGTGCCAAGTGGTGGCTTTCTGTGACAAAACTGTGATGATGCGTTGAATTCATGTGAAGCCAAGAAGTCAGCAGCATATACATTTGTCTCAACAACAATTAGTTTGAAATCTTGTTGCGTCAAAAATACAGGAAAACAGTTGATGACATAGTAATTGTCAAGTAGTGAAAAAGTGCATCCATGAAAACTAGTGCCTTTATGTTTGGTCAGATCATGGTAAACTTCTACCAAGTTTTAAAAAAAGAAAAAAGGATTGTACAATCCTTATCCCATCATCTCTGTCAGTATTTAATCAACCAAATCGAGCCTCTCCATATCATCAAAAAGCTCGTGAAACGCATCGTGAAATTTTGGCGCAAAGTTGGCCGCCATTTTTCTTGAGCACGTGAGATGGACTATTGTGACTGGTAAAAAACCACCCCAAAACAGAGGACCCCCTAGAGCAATCAAAATTAATGCTTCTCATGTGTACTGAATGACCTTTAACCCTTCCTGCAGCTCTGTCATGACCTTAACATTCATTGGGTGACCTTCGAAAGCAAAAGTGAGCTGTCAGTTATCTCCTACATCGGAATTTTCCAGATTTGCCATGCAGCTTTGCAAGATTGTCCTGGAATTGTCTGGGAAGCACGTGACTAGTGTTAAAGTGCAGTTATGTTGTAAAACATTATGTTGAAATTGTCCACGAAGCACGTGACTAGTGTTAAAGTGCAGTTATGTTGTAAACGCTATGTTGAAATTGTCTTCTGCCATGACAAACTCTTAGCATGCCAACCTGCAGTCTCCTTTAAAGGAGAAAAAAAATCCTCTGCTGTCAGAGTATGGCTGCCTATGCAGCGAGATACTTCAAAAGAGTCCCATGCAAACTTCTCTCTCACCAGTGTGTACTTTTCAAACTGGCATTGATTTCCAGGTGGGTTGAGCAAGTCCCAGTGCACATTCTGGGTGACCCCCAAGGTGTTAAGCTGGGAAACTTGCAACAACAACAAGAACAACACGAGGTATTGTAGGCATTTTGGGGGTTTCATTATGCACTTACTGACACAGAGAGATGGAGAAGGCTCATCAATGTCAAACCTCCCCTGGGAGAAACATGACAAAAAAGGAAGACTGACTGACTTGTTTCTGGTCTTGACAGAACGCCACAGAGAGTCGCTTCGTCGTGAAGGCCAACGGCAGATGAAAGCAGCAGCAGCAGACAGAGGCAGAGAACCAGCAGCCGCCGTGTCCGTGAAAACAGACACCGACTACTGGGACATTCTCAATCGGCTGGAACAGCAGGAGAACGAGAAACAAGAGCTGGAGGAGTATGTGTGCATGTGTGTGTGTGTGTGTGTGTGTGAGTGAGAGAGAGAATGTGTGTGTGTGAGTGAGTGAGAGATCGAGAGAGAGAGTGTGTGTGTGTTTGTTGGTGTGTGTGTGTGAGTGAGTGAGAGAGAGAAGGGTGTGTGTGTGAGAGATTGAGAGAGAGAGTGTATGTGTGTGTGATGTGAGTGAGAGAGAGAATTGTGTGTGAGTGAGTGAGAGATCGAGAGAGTGTGTGTGTGTGTGTGTGTGTGTGAGTGAGTGAGTGAGTGAGTGAGAGAGAGAATGTGTGTGTGAGTGAGAGATCGAGTATGTGTGTATGTGATTGAGTGAGAGAGAGAATGTGTGTGTATGAGTGAGTGAGAGATCGAGAGAGAGAGTGTGTGTGTGTGAGAGATCGAGAGAGAGTGTGTGTGTGTGTGTGAGTGAGTGAGTGAGAGAGAGAATGTGGTGTGTGTGAGAGATCGAGAGAGAGTGTGTGTGTGTGTGTGAGTGAGTGAGAGAGAGAATGTGTGTGTGAGTGAGTGAGAGATCAAGAGAGTGTGTGTGTGATTGAGTGAGAGATCGAGAGAGAGAGAGTGTGTGTGTGTGAGTGAGAGATCGAGAGAGAGAGAGAGAGTGTGTGTGTGTGAGTGAGTGAGAGATCGAGAGAGAGAGAGAGAGTGTGGGTGTGTGTGTGTGCGCGCTAGCTCAATGTGTGCCCGAGCTTTGTGATTTCTCACAACCCTGAGGTAAACTTAGGGCTTCTATGATCAGAAGACACGCACCCCTGTGGAGATGGTGGGGGCCTGTCGGTATAAAGAGCATCCCCACATTCTGGAAAGTCTGCTAGCACTTCCCTCTTCTCTATCCCTCTCTTTGTTTCTGCCTTGTTCCTTTTCTACCTGTCACCGTCTTCTTGTCCATCAAGTCGATAATGATAGTGTATTTCAGACCATAACTTTGTTATCGATACTGCTGCTATCATAAAAATAATTCAACTTTTCAGTTCGTTTTCTGATCTTGGATGACTTAGTCAGGTATGTATCCAGTGTTTTCTTTTTCAGTTCAGAGGAGGAGGAGGAGGAAGAAACAGGGTACCAGCCAGAACAGCCTGATGATGCTGACCAGTCCGCTGTCACTGAGGAACAAGAGGACTCTTCTGACGATGAGGAAGATGACATTGCAGACTGCCGGCGGAAAATAACATTCACTCACAGCAAACAGGAGGCTGCTGTAAGCAAGGGGACTGACTGACAGTTAATTTCTTATTTTGTTTTTCAGGAAAATCATATATGTGTATTGTTTATAAGGTGGCGTTTTATACAAAAGGTTATGGAAAATATCCGTATTACCAAGTGCTTTGTGATTAGATTTTCATTAATATCATGACAGTTGTATGCTTATAAAGTGAGTGTTAACCACTAGACTGCCCCACCCCGGAAATATTCCAGGGCTAAATGTGCTCTCTATACACCTACAACCCGGAAAATTTCTGGGGTTTTGAATCGAAGTAAACAAGGCAGCTTCCTTGATTACAGTTAAAGGGAAAGAACTCCAAAATTAGTGGAGTTCACTCTCCTGTTTCTTGGCAACATCCATGTGCAAAAGCAGTGGCAAAAATGATTGTTTTTTAGCCTGTATTTTGTGTTTTTATGCATGACTGCTTGGGCAGTTCTTGTTCAAAATGGCAGACACTTCTCGTTGAAGGTATCATTAACTTTATACAGCTGTAAAAGTGGCAAATAAAACTGTAGATTTACCTTACAGTGATGAAAACGATCGTTTATGATTCAGGAGATAGTGCATTTAAAAAATTGACTGAGATTTTGCCTGGATTTATGTTTGATGTTATTGAGATGAGGGGGTGGGGGGGGGGGGGTATTCAGAATGACAGTGGTGATGAAGAAAGGTTTTTTGTGTCGATTTTTTTACATTTTATATATATTTTCGTAGTGAAATATGCTAACTAATTTGAGCTTGCCTCGAAGTAATCTATGATATATATAATGTCACTGGGCAGACTATCAGGATTATTCATTGAGTAATTTCTGAGTAAGAGGGACATAAACATAGCAAGTGGTACATAAGAATTTTATTCCCTGGCATATAGAGTGCACTTGCACTCAGCAGTCAAGAGGTGAACACAGTGTGTAGGGGTGTGTATGTGAGGGTGTGTTTATGTGTTTGCTCTTTCGTGTTAGCACATAATTATACCTGCGAATGGCCATATATAGCTGTCCACACGCGAGTGTGCTGATGATACATTATCTGTTTTGGTATGTTAAAATTTACTTATTGTTGTTCTGAAAAGAATAGACCAGAGTAGATGAAACAATTTTTTTTTTACCATCACCAACAAGGGATGCCCTAGCTAGATGCCTTTGAAATATTTTACAATCTGATTTGGAGTTTCCCCAACCGCTTTTGGATAAAATGTTATTTCAAGGATTGACGTTTTGGGTTTTTTTGTTTTGATTTGTTTTTTGTTAACATTTCAGACTCATTCACCCTAGCGCTTTTCCCCTTGGGACACCTTGGTGGCTGGATTGTTCTGCTCCTTGTGTCCAGTTATGTTATTATCTCAGGAAAACAGAGAAATTCAGTCAGGTCATTACGAGCAAAGGATTACACATCTGAAGGAGAAAAGAACGCATCATGTAGACTACATGTAGTCAGAGAGCTTACAGCACATCAGTCAGGTCATTATGAGCAAAGGATTACACATCTGAAGGAGAAAAGAACGTATCATGTAGACTACATGTAGTCAGAGAGCTTACAGCACATCAGTCAGGTCATTATGAGCAAAGGATTACACATCTGAAGGAGAAAAGAACGCATCATGTAGACTACATGTAGTCAGAGAGCTTACAGCGCCATGGCTTAATTTATCGACTGTTCACTTCTAGGTCATTTAGACAAGCACACTTTCACAATAACATTTTCACTAAAGGAGAGGGGAGCAGTGTTTAGGGCCTTCAGAGAGACTGTGATCATCTTGCCTCTGTGGAAGGATTCCTGACTTCTGCAGTAATGTTGTATGTTGCTGAGAATCATGTCATACACTCTGATCATCCCTGTACTTTGAACTGGCAGTCATTCCCTTGTCTTCAAGAATAGGACCACCAGAAAATGAACGATGGATAGTAATAGAATGAGAACATACATGTGCATGCCGGATTTGTGGAATTCTGGCACCCTTCTCTTCAGACAGCTCAGCCAGCTGTAACAGTGTAGCTACTAGGGCATTCCACTCTATGTCTGTCTGGTATCACTTGTGAAAAGGTGTCCCGTAACCTATACATACATCTGGTATCACTTGTGAAAAGGTGTCCCCTAACCTATACATCTGTTATCACCTGTGAAAAGGTGTCCCCTAACCTATACATACATCTGTTATCACTTGTGAAAAGGTGTCCCCTAACCTATACATACATCTGGTATCACCTGTGAAAAGGTGTCCCGTAACCTATACATACATCTGGTGTCACTTGTGAAAAGGTGTCCCCTAACCTATACATACATCTGTTATCACCTGTGAAAAGGTGTCCCCTAACCTATACATACATGTATCTGGTTGTTGAGCAGGGAGGTGCCCAGAGACCTCAGCTTCTCTAGGGGCCAGCATATTGAGGGTGGCGCCCATTTTTTCTCCCTCACTGCTTTTACATTCCCTGTCTTGAAATAGAGTGGGTAGGCTACCCATGTACAGCTGGGTGAAGTGGGGGAACTGTACTGAAGTCCAGACACATGAATGGTCACCCATCCTCGAGGTAACCGTGCTCAATGTAAGGGCAAAAATGCACACACACACACACACACACACACACACACACACACACACACACAACACACACACACACACACACACACACACACACCACACACAGAGATGCTGGCCCCCTAGAGAGGCTAGGGTACACTTGGGGAGAGTGAGTGCTCTGACCACTGAGTGTCCCATCCCATTTAGAGACCCGGGTTGTCTCTTTTGTCCAAAGAGCTTTGCGCTGAGCGAGGTTGACCAGTAGCACTGTCGTACCTGTGCAGCAGTCAGCCGCTGAGAGTGCAGACAGCAGCGCAGACGCCATCACCAGCCCCGCAGACGTCTACCGTCTGGTGCAGCTGCCTCCCCGGTCCATCCTGAAAACGCCACGCCACACGGCCTCGCGTAGCAGCAGGGGGGCAGCAAGGCGCGCGTCACACGACCGGGAGAAAAGAGTGAGCTTTGTCCAGGAGGGGGGGGGCCAGGCAGAGGAGCGTGTGAACGCGTCTGGAGAGGAGAGGAGGAGGAAGGGAGGGGGTGGCTGTGACGCAGAGGAGGAAACACGGCCTGCCAGCTTTGGCCGTCAGACTCGTGTGCAGGTATAGCAGCCCTTGTTTTGGAAGGGGTGGTGTGTGTGTGTGTGTGTGTGGTGTGTGTGTGTGTGTGTGGGTGGTAGTGTGTGTGTGTGTGGTGGTAGTGTGTGTGGTGTGTGGTGTGTGTTGGTGGTAGTGGTGTGTGTGTGTGTGGTGTTGTGTGTGTGTGGTGTGTGTGTGTGTGTGGTGGTGTAGTGTGGTGGTGGTGTGTGGTGTGTGTGTGTGTGTGGGGGTAGTGGTGTGTGTGGTGGTGGGTGGTAGTGTGTGTGTGGTGGTAGTATGTGTGTGGTGTGGTGGGTGGTAGTGGTGTGTGGGTTGTGGGTGGTGGTGTGTGTGTGGGTGTGTGTGTGGTGTGTGTGTGGTGGTGGTTAGTGTGTGTGGTGTGTGTGGGTGGTAGTGTGTGTGTGTGGTGTGGTGGTGGTAGTGGGGTGTGTGTGTGTGTGTGGTGGTGAGGTGTGTGTGTGGGTGGTATGTGTGTGGTGGTGTGGTGGTGGTGGTAGTGTGTGTGTGTGTGTGTGGTGGGTTAGTGGTGTGTGTGTGTGGTGGTGTGTGTGTGTTGGTGGTGTGTGTGGTGTGTGGTGGTAGTGTGTGTGGTGGTAGTGTTGTGTGTGTGGTGTGTGGTGGGTAGGGGTGTGTGGGGTTGTGGTGGTGTGTGGGTGGAGGTGTGTGTGGTGGTAGTGGTGTGTGTGTGGTGGTAGTGTTTTTGTGTGTGGGTGGTAGTGTGTGGTGTGTTGTGTGGTGGTAGTGTGTGTGTGTGTGTGTGGTGGTAGGTGGTGTGTGTGTGGTGGTAGTGTGTGTGGTGGTGGTGGTAGTGTGTGTTGTGGTGGTAGTGGTGTGTGTGTGGTGGTGGTAGTGGTGTGGTGTGTGTGTGTGTGTGGTGGAGTGTGTGTGGTGGGTGGTGTGTGTGTGGTGGGTTGTGTGTGGTGGTGGTGTGTGTGTGTGTGTGGTGTGGTGGTAGTGTGTGTGTGTGTGTGTGGTGGGGTAGTGTGTGGTGTGTGGTGGTGTGGGTGGTAGTGGTGTGTGGTGGTGTGTGGTGGTGGTGTGTGTGGGGTGTGTGTGTGTGGTGTGTGTGTGTGTGGTGTGGTGGGGTGTGTGGTGGTGGTAGTGTGTGTGTGTGTGTGTGTGGTGGTAGTGTTGTGTGTGTGTGTGGTGTGGTGGTGGAGTGTTTGTGTGTGTGTGGTGGTGTGTGTGTGTGGGGTGGTGGTAGTGTGTGGTGTGGTGGTAGTGTGTGTGGGTGTGGTGTGTGTGTGTGTGGGGGGGTTAGTGTGTGGTGTGGTGGTGTGTGTGTGTGTGTGGTGTGGTGGTGTGTGTGTGTGTGGTGTGGGTGTGTGTGGTGTGGTGGTGGGTGTGTGTGTGTGGGTGTGGGTGGTGTGGTAGTGGGGTGGGTGTGTGGGGTGGTGGTAGTGTGGTGTGTGTGGTGTGTGGTGGTAGTGTGTGGTGGTGGGTGGTGTGTGTGGGTGGTTAGTGTGTGGTTTGGTGTGTGTGTGTGTGTGGTGTGGTGGTAGTGTGTGTGTGTGTGTGTGGTGGTAGTGTGTGTGTGTGTGGTGGTAGTGTGTGGTGTGTGTGTGTGTGTGTGTGTGTGGTGGTAGTGTGTGTGTGTGTGTGTGGTGGTGTGTGTGTGTGTGTGTGTGTGTGTGTGGTGGTAGTGTGTGTGTGTGTGTGGTGGGGGTGTGTGTGTGGTTGTGGTGTGGGTGTGGTGGTAGGTGTGTGTGTGTGTGGTGGTAGTGTGTGTGTGGTGGTAGTGTGTGTGTGTGTGGTGTGTGGTGGTAGTGTGTGTGTGTGTGTGTGTGTGGGGTGTGTGTGTGTGTGGTGGTGTGGTGTGTTGTGTGTGTGTGGTGGTGTGTTTTGTTGGGGGTGTGTGTGGTGTGTGGTGGGAGTGTGTGTGTGTGTGTGTAGTGGTGGGTGTGTGTGTGTGTGTGGTGGGGTAGTGGTTTTGTGTGTGTGTGGTGGTAGGTGTGTGTGTGTGTGTGTGGTAGTGTGTGGTGTGTGGTGTGTGTGTGTGTGTGTGGTGGTGTGTGGTGTGTGGTGTAGTGTGTGTGTGTTTTGGTGGTAGTGTGTGTGTGTGTGTTGTGGTGGTAGTGTGTGTGTTGTGTGGGGTGGTGGTGGTGTGTGTGTGTGTGGTGGTGGTGGTGTGTGTGTGTGTGGGTGGTGTGTGTGTGTGTGTGTGTGTGGTGGTAGGTGTGTGTGTGTGTGGTGGTGGTGTGTGGTTGTGTGTGTGTGGGTGGGTAGTGTGTGTGTGGTGGTGTGTGTGTGTGGTGGTTTGTGTGGTGTGTGTGTGGTGGTGGTGTGTGTGTGGTGGTTGTGGGTAGGTGTGTGTGTGTGTGTGTGTGTTGGTGTGGTAGTGTGTGTGTGTGTGTGTGGTGTTGTGTGTGTGTGTGTGTGTGTGTGGTTGTGTGTGTGGTAGTGTGTGTGTTGTGTGGTGGTAGTGTGGTGTGTGTTGGTTTTTTGTGTGTGGTGGTAGTGTGTGTGTGTGGTGGTAGTGTGTGTGTGTGTGTGTGGTTGTGTGTGGTGGTGTGTGTGTGTGGGTGTGTGTGAGTGTGTGTGTTGGTGGTAGTGTGTTGTGTGTGTGTGTGTGTGTGTGTGTGGGTGTAGTGGGGTGTTGTGTGTTGTGGTGGTAGTGTGTGTGTGTGGTGTGTAGTGTGTGTGTGTTTTTTTTTGTTGTGTGGTGGTGTGTTAGTGTTGTGTGTGTGTGTGTTGTGTGTGTGTGTGTGTAGTGTGTTTTGTGTGGTAGGTATGTGTGTGTGTGTGTTGTGTGGTGGTGTGTGTGTGTGGTGTGTGTGGTGGTAGTGTGTGTGTGTGTGGTGGTATGTGTGGGGTGTGGTGTGTTGTGGTGGTAGTGTGTGTGTGTGTGGTGGTTGTGTGTGTGTGTGTGTGGTGTAGTGTTGGTGTGGTGGTAGTGTGTGTGTGTGTGTGGTGTGTGTGGTGTGTAGTGTGTGTGTGTGTGGTGTGTGATGTGTGGTTGTGTGTGGTGGTAGTGTGTGTTGTGTGGTGGTAGTGTGTGTGTGTGTGTTGGTGGGGTGGTGGTATGTGTGTGTGTGTTGGTGGTAGTGTGTGTGTGTGTGTGGTGTAGTGTTGTGTGTGTGTGGTAGTAGTGTGTGTGTGTGGTGGTAGTGTTTTGTGTGGTTGTGTGTGTGTGTGGTGGTAGTGGTGTGTGGTGGTAGTGTGTGTGTGTTGTGGTGGTTAGTGTGTGTTGTGGTGGGTGGTGTGTGTGGTGGTAGTGTGTTGGTTGTTGTGTGTGTGTGGTAGTGTAGTGTGTGTGTGTGGTGGTAGTGTGTGGTGTGTGGTGGTAGTGTGTGTGTGTGTGGTGTGTGTGTGTGGTGGTAGTGTGTGTGTGTGTGTGTGTGTGTGTGTGTGTGTGGTGGTAGTGTGTTTGTGTGTGTAGTTGTGTGGTGTTGTATGGTTGTGTGTTGTGTGTGTGTTGTGTGTGGTGTGGTGTGTGTGTGTGTGGTGGTTAGTGTGTGTGTGTATTGGTGGTATGTGTTGTGTGTGGTGGTATGTGTGTGTGGTGGTGTGTGTGTGTTGTGTGTGTGTAGTGGTGAGTTAGTGTGTGTGGTGGTAGCTTGTGTGTGGTGTGTGTGGTTGGTGTATGTGTGTGTTGGTGGTAGTGTGTGTGTGTGTGGTGGTAGTGTTGTGTGGTAGTTGTGTGTGTGTGGTTGGTAGTGTGTGTTATGTGGTTGGGTAGTGTGTGTGTGTTGGTGTATGTGTGTTGTGTAGTGTGTGTGGTAGTAGTGTGTGTGTGTGTGGTGTAGTTTGTTGTAGATTGTGTGGTGGTAGTTGTGTGATGTGTGTGGTGGTTGTGTGTGTGTGTGTGTAGTGTGTGTGGTGGTGGTGTTGGGTGTGTGTGTGTAGTTGTTGTTGTAGTGTAGTGTGTGTGGTGGTAGGTGTTGTGTTGTTTGTAGTGTGTGGTTATTGGTGTGTATGTGTGGTGGTAGTGTGTGTGTTGTGTTTTGTTGTGTTGATAATTTGTGTGTTGTTGGTGGTGTTTTGTGTGTGGTGTGTGTGTGTTGTGTTATGTAGTTGTGTGTTGTGGTGGTAGTGTGTGTGTATGTGTTGGTAGTGTGTTAGTTGGTTTTTGTGTGTTAGTGTGTGGTGATTGTGTGGTGTGTGTGGTGTTGATGTAGTGTGTGATGTGGTGGTGTGTGAGTGTGGTGTGTGTGTTGTGTGGTGTGTGTTTGTGTTGTTGGTATGTAGGTGTGTTGTGTGAATGTTGTGTGTGTTATTTAATAGTATGGTGTTGAGTAGTTATGATGGCTTGCATTGTGGAGTGTTTGTTTGTGTGTTGTATGATTGATTTGTGTGTGTTCTCTTTTGTACTTGTAGTCTTGTTGTATTCTGTTGTAGTGTGTGGTGTGTGTTGTGGATGACTTGTGTTGATAGGTTTGTGTGTGTAGTGTAGCGTGTTGTGTGTGTGGTTGTTGCTTGTGTGTAGTGTGTATATTTCTGTCATATTGACGTGTTGGCAGATGTAGATTTCATAGAGTACAGACAGCAATCTAATGTGTGATTCATCTTGTATAGGACATTGACTGTGTGTCATTGTGTGTATTAGACTAAGCATACAATCTATCAACTTCTGTGTATTTAGAGTCTGTGTGTGCTCAGCTGCTGCTCACAGCTAATGGTTGTGTCTGTCAAGCTGTTAGTATTGCATCTGTAGGAAAACATCAATTTCTGTTTTCGCTGTTCTCCTTGTGTGTTGTGTTGTGCAGTGTGTGTGTGATTTTTATTTCTGTTTCGTACTATGATCCGTTTGAAGCCCTATTGCTCAATTCAAGCTTGTACAAAATTGACTGGTAGACTACATATGCAACAACTTGACTTTAATGTATTGGTTTTTGCAAGTTAATTCATTCTAAACTCTTGTTCTTAATAAGGTTTTTCTTTTCTACTGATCGTTCATCATGTAACTGCTGTGCATGTATGCCTCTGAATGAGTGTGTGTGTGTGCTTTTTACAAGAACCAGTTTATGTATGTGAGCTGTGATGTGAAGGTGCGTAACAGTTGTATTGTTTATTGAAGTGTTGTTTCTTTTGGCTGTTTTTTCATTTCATTAAAATTACATCTGGTTATATTCATCTAGTATATATTAACTTATAATATTAAATATATATATATATGATATGCTCATCATAATCAGGATGGCTTTAATTGATTGCGGTTGTGTGTGTATAACATGCTTTAATTCTTTGACTGGGGAAAATCTCCCTTTCCACCTTACTGATGTCGCAGCTTGAATAGGGACCCTCATATTCTTTCCTCATTCAAATACTTTGTGTTTCTGACAGCCTCACTGTTTAGCTCATGGTACTGACTGGGATTCAGTACAGCACAGAACAAATTCAGCAGTACCTGCCAGCTGGATGTAAGTGCGCCGCAGGGATTCATTATTGGGCCTGTTCATTTCATCTCTAGCTCCACTGCACATATTATTAACGCATCAGATCAAAAATCACTTTATGGATGTCTCTCGATTCTAAGCAGCACACTCTAAAATCTGCTCATATCTTGCAATATACCTACTGCTTTCAAGATATCAAATTGGATGTAGCGAACAAGTATCAACTAAGCATAAAACTGAAGCCATGCTGTAGGGACCTAAACAAATCTCTTCCTTACAACGCTTCATGATTCGGCAATGCATCGTCCTCTATCCCGTGTGAGTATCTAGGTCTTTCGACAACCACTCTCTATGCAAAATTATCACCCAGACCTGCCATGTGCTCTCAATTACGGCGTTTAGTGCATCGTGTTCTGTACAGACGCACATCCAAATCTGTCTCTCATTCTTTAGTCTGACTATTGCATTCCTTTTGGTGGTCTGCCAGCTCATTGTCTATCCTCCCTTACGTATTTAAAACTCTGCAGCTCAAACTAGTCCTCGAAAGAAAAAATTTTGAGCGCATTACTCCTCTCTTGCGATCTCTCACTGGCTGCCTGTGCACAAATGAATAACTATAAAATCTGTTTTCCCTGTTACAAATGTCTCCAAAACAGCACCCTCCTACCTCTGTGAATGTCTTCACTGTACACCCTTCCGTTCCCTTCGCTCTGCTGCAGATTCCTTTGTGCTTAAACATACCTAGATTCAACCAGTCCACACGTGGGCTGTCGCTCTTTCTCTGTTTCTGGTCCATCGATTTGGAATGGCTCCCTATCTCTCTTTCGCCAAAGGCCTTCTTGTGAACTTTTAAATCCGGCCCAAGACATTTGTTTCAAACCTAAGATTTTCCTCTCCGTTATTTCATAGTCTCTCCTGCTTTTCAACAGCAAAGACTCCATCACCTGCCGGGGTGTGTGCTGTGTGTGTGTGTGTGTGTGTGTGTCGTGTTGTGCATATTGTAGGGAACTGTTACTTGCTGTTGGTTGTATGACTGTGTAAGAATGAGTTGAGTGCAAGCGCTTTGATTTGTCTGTGCAAGATACAGCGCTATATAAATTCTATTTATTATTATTATTATATATATAAGACTTTGTGCTTTTGAATACCCAGATTCAAACAAACCACTGTTGTCCGTCGCTCTTTCTCTGTTTCTGGCCCATCAGTGTTGATTCTAGGATTTTAAAAAATGGGGCCCTTGGGCCCCCTGAAATGAAAAAAAGGGGGCATTGCCCCCCACTTCCCTTCATAAAAAGGGGACAAGTAATATTTTCTTGCTTAGCTAACCAGAAGCATCATGGGAGAACTTCAGGGGGGAGTAGTGCTTAATTTTAGAGATTATATAAACAGCAGTTGCGATGGCGCACTGTTTGTTCAAAAATGCGCCGTCCAGGATTTTTTTCTGTCCGTTAGGGCGCACTGCCCACATCGTTTTGCGGTAATTTAAAAAAACAAAAACGGGAATCCCGCAAGGGCGCACCCTAGAATCAACACTGCCCATCCACCTGGAATGACCTCCCTCTTTCACTTCGCCCAAAGCCTTCACTTGATACCTTAAAATCCAGCCTCAAAACGCACTTATTTCCTACCTGACACTTTCCCCTCATATCTGTTCCTACTTTTCAACAGCATCCTTCATCTCCCTCATTACCACCTAAGTGTGTGTGTTTGTTTGTGTACATAAATTTGAAATGTTATTTGATGAAAGTTGCATGCGTGTAAATGATTTGAGTGCAAGCGCTTCAATTTGTTTGTTTTGCATTACAAGATTCAGCGCTATATATTCTTCCTCTTATTATATGTGTGTGCGTGATATAGAGTGTTGTCAGCTTTTAAGTTATTATATTACTTCTTAATCTATATTGTTTAATAATGCATGCTGTGTAATTGTAATTTTAAAATGCCACCCATAACTTCTCTAGTTGAGACATTGAAGTATTCTTGGGTCTTCATGATTTAACAACATAAAATCAGCAACTGACTGGGTCACGGTAGAAAATGGCTGTGAACAGAAGACGTTGTTGTCCTGCAGTCAAATGCAGATGCTGCACCCTTTATGGATGCTGGGGACTCTTTCAGTGGAAATATCATCCCCACCTTTTGGATAGTCTGTGCTAGCTGTTTCCTCTTTTCTATCACTCTCTTTTCCTTTCCTTGCTGCACAGCTGTGCCTTATTCTGGCTGTAGATCAGGACGAATGTTGGGGTGCACAGGACTGGGAATCAAAGAAGGTTGATGAGCTCAGGGGCTAGGACATTTGGTGCTTGATTCCAAGGACACAGGTTCCAATCTCACTCGCAGGCACCAATGAAAGTGGTTTTGTCGTTCCTGGCTTATTCTTTGATGCCAGGTTTTGAGCAGATTACAGACAGACTCCTGTCAATCATCTTGATAAGACTTAAGTTAACTGAAGTCCTGTGAGTGACCACATGCATAGGCAGTGGTGCACATGAAATCCCGTTCCATCTGCTGAAGAAGAGTAGATCATCACATGCTGAGGGGAATGCATGGTCTGCACTCTGGAGTTATGTTCAGATAGCACAGCCAGCTGTAACACTGTAGCCATGAAGCTGTTCCACTGTACATGTATCATACCACTTGTAGAAAGGTGTCCCATAACCTGTGCAGGTGTTGGGGAGCTACAGCCGTTTGAAGGTGTGACATTCATTAGCTACTTCCCTTGTCTGTGTTAGGTCGCCAGTCATCACTGGTAGCAAGTGAACTTTTATCTGTGGAAAGAAGGGGGGCCACGTGGAAACTATCAACCACGACTATCAGATTTCAAGAAAGGGATGGTCCCTTCAGCTCTGTATTCAAGGCTCTGTATACAAGGGTGAAGGGGGTTGGTAGGAAGAGGGGGTGGGGGACTTCCACAGCCATGTGTGCTGTCAGAGTGCAAGGGGTCCCCTTTTTTTTTTAATCACTAGAAACCCTACAGCAACTGTGATCGCCCTGTCAAAGCGATGTTTATATAGCAGGCCTACCAGCTTCCCCCTTCTTTTTCATGGACAGCCCCCCTCCCTCCCCTCTCTCACACACATGCACTCTCTCTCCCTCTCTCACTCAGACACAAACACACATGCTCTCTCTCTCATACACACACATGCTCTCTCTCTCATACACACACATACACTCTCTCTCACATGCGCGCACGCACACGCACACAAACTCTCTCTCTCCCCCTCTCACTCAGACACAAGCACACATGCTCTCGCTCTCTCACACAACACATGCACTCTCTCTCACACACACATGCTCTGTCTCGCTTCTCTGACACACACATGCTCTCTCTTGCTCTCACACACATTCTCTCTCTCTCTTTCTTTCACACACACACAACTCACTTCTCTCTATGTCACCCACACGCATTTTCTCTCTCCCACACACACATGCTTTCTCTCTCACATACACGCACTCTCTCTCACACACATTCTCTCTCTCTGTCCCTTTCTTTCACTCACACACACTTCTCTGTCTGTCTCTGTGTCACACTCACTCACACACACTTCTCTCTCTCTGTCTCTGGGCCCACACTCACTCACACACACTTCTCTCTCTCTGTCTCTGTGTCACACTCACTCACACACACTTCTCTGTCTCTGTGTCACACTCACTCACACACACTTCTCTCTCTCTCTGTCACACTCACTCACACACACTTCTCTCTCTCTGTCTCTCACACACACTTCTCTCTCTCTGTGTCACACTCACTCACACACACTTCTCTCTCTCTGTCTCACTCACTTCTCTCTCTCTGTGTCACACTCACTCACACACACTTCTCTCTCTCTGTCTCTGTGTCACACTCACTCACACACACTTCTCTCTCTCTGTCTCACTCACACACACACTCTTCTCTCTCTGTCTCACTCACACACACTTCTCTCTCTCTGTCTCTGTGTCACACTCACTCACACACACTCTCTCTCTGTCTCTGTGTCACACTCACTCACACACACTTCTCTCTCTGTCTCTGTGTCACACTCACTCACACACACTTCTCTCTCTGTCTCTGTGTCACACTCACTCACACACACTTCTCTCTCTCTGTCTCTGTGTCACACTCACTCACACACTTCTCTCTCTCTGTCTCACACTCACTCACTTCTCTCTCTCTGTTCTCACTCACTCACACACACTTCTCTCTCTGTCTCTGTGTCACACTCACTCACACACACGCTGTTTTCTCATTCCTTCCAGAAATTGTTTGCATCCACTGTCTCTCACTGCCCTTGCAGTGTGCAGATGTGTGCCCTTAGTGGTACTGTCAGCCTTCCTCCCTCCCTCTCCACTACCATCTCCACACTCCTCTCCCTGTTACCCAGTGGGATGAAACTTTGCTATGTATCAATGAGTAGGCACATGGTATTGAAAACTGTCCTGAAAAAAGGACCAAAAAACCCCAAACCACTCACAGAGTTCTAAACTTATTTAGAATTTGAGAAGCAAGAGATGCAATGAATGGACAGGTGAGCTTTCATGATCACTTAGGCTGCACACCAGTATTAAAAAATCACTCTTTTCCTTCTGTTTTTCTATGTGACTCTTATATTCATACCGCACATACTAAAGGCATCCACAGAAATAAAAATCACTTTTTGTGAAAGACTAGCCGCTGACTCAAAACTCATGTGATTTTGAACAAATTTGGTAGGTTTGAAATCTTTAAATTTTTCAGCAAACACTGTACCCCCTCAGTTCTTTGTCATCTGCTAGCTTCCTTACTGCAATATGCATGCGCGGGGTCAATGCTGTAGGAATACAGGCAATCCTCATTTGATGGTTATTTCCAACTTTCTTGTGTGACTACCTGGTATTGCTCTATGTCTTCAATCCCCAAACCAAGTGCACAGTCCATTTTTTCATGCTTAAAAAAATCTTTGAAAATCACCAACATTTTTTCCCACTCGCACTCTATAGAAGATATTACATGACCCCCAAATTAATACTGGTGTGTAGCCTTATAGTTTGTAGCATTCTATGTTAATTGGATACTCTTAGTCAAATGTTATTTTTGGATTAATTGCAGCAAAAATAAAAAAGCTGAAAATATTGTTTTATTTTCAGCTTTAAACTTACTGAACTTTGAATTCGATAATTTTTTTTAAGGTCCTTTAAAACAGAAATTGAGGTCCTCAAAAATCCTCATAGACAGACAGACCACACACACTCTCTCTGTCTGTCTGTCTTTCTCCTCTCTCTTACACTTCTGTTTGGCAGACTGTGCATGATTTTCTATCAGGGTTCGTACAAATCTTAAAAAGCCCTGAAAGGCCCTGATTTTTGAAGATCCAAAATAAGGCCCCTAAAAATGATACCTATGGCCCTGGAGGCCCTAAAATTGGGAACCATGAGTGAGAGTTTCTGTTGAAATGTAGATTAAACAAATACACAAAAAACTTACGAGAAATGAAAGCAAGAAGGGTGTCCAAAGATCATATTATCACCGATAGAGCCTGTCGTCTGCTATTCATGTCGCGCCACCTATTTTGCCAAGGGAGGTAATTTGCCTCCATTGGAAGTGCATATTCCTTTGCTTTCACCAGTTATTTTTTACATGCCGAAAACTACCTACCCCTATGGTATGTCTGTAATTTGTTTGGAAAATGATGTTTAACTATGAAACTGCAATCATGAGTCAAAAACATACCAGTTTTCTGTTTACTGCGCTACAGTCCTTCTCTACGAGATTTGTCAATTTTAGCACAGCTGCACTGTGAATAACAAGGCCTATTGTTTCTCCTGTGGGCAGTTTACAAAATGGCAGTCAGTGATAGAGTCGTGTGTCAGAATGGGAATACAATAAAACCTGTAGCCAGATCTATTCTTTATTTGAGGAGATTATCCCACAGATTTCTTGCAGAACGCATACAGAAACGAATCCAGTTCATAAGGCAAGTCACAAATGCCTGAATATTTACAAATGTACAGGAAAAATACAAATATTATTTGAATATTTTCCACCACTCAATGTAGTCGATTCAGTTGACTTTACTTTAAAATTGGCAGATTATTCAGTTATTGGCCAACTTGATTTGAAGATTCTTGCTTAAAAAGAAAAAACCTATGGGGAGAGGGTGTTGGCATCCTTTTCAAGCCAGTGTTAGGCCCACCTCTCTGTCTGCATTGACGATACGGGACTTGTACATGTATTCATAGTGAAGAGAACTTGCATCCAGCAGCCTCTCTCTCTGTCTTTCTGTCTCTCTTGTGCATGCATGCGTGTGTGTGTGTGTGTGTGTGTGTGTGTGTGTGTGTGTGTGTGAATGCCTGCATGTAGGCATGTGTGAGATTGAAATAAAATAATAGAATTTGGAAGAGGCACTGTGACTGTGTGAGGGTATTGTTATTACAGTTCTAGTACCAGGCAACCATCTGCATCTTTGATAAGGCAAGGAGACTAGTTCACAAGTTTGAGGGATAGTGTCTTTTAAGTTCACTTTGCTAGCTGTTTGTGAAAAACATCTTAGAATCAGACACTTATTTCAGTTTTCACTTTACTTCGTATTTCAAGACATGGACACTTCCATCACACCATGGATGTTTTACTGTGTGAGGATTTTCATTCATTGTAGTATCTATGAGTGAAAGACATTTTATTCTAGAACTTCACTTGAATTTGTGTCAATAATCAATATCCAACATGCAGTTGTAGACAAGAAGACTTTGCTTACATGAGTTTGAGATTAGTTTATCAATGTAAACGTGTACACAGGTTGATAAAATGTACTTTGATACCCTGTGGCTAGGCCCTAAATTTGGAAATAATGGCCCCTAAAAAGGCCCTAAATTTTTCCAACCAAGTCTGTATGAACCCTGTCTATATACACCTTTTTTTAATATATATATATATATTTTTTTTTTGGGGGGGGGGTTGATTTCAACACCCTCTCCCCCTTTTTTCACCCCTCTCTCCATTAGGAATGCTTGTTTTTCTCATCTGTCATCTATCTCTTTCTCTGTCCCTCCCTTTGCCAATCTCTGTCAGATAGTCTGTCAATCTTTTTATTTCATTTCCCTGCTCCACCCCTTTCTTGACATTTTCTGTGTTTCTTCCCTAGTATCCCCCCCCCCCCCATCACACACACACACAGAGCTACACACACACACACACACACAGAGCTACACGCACACACACACACAAACTTACACTCACTCACTCTTTTACTAAAATACAAGTTGAAGATGGTAAGTTTTCTGAAAACACACTCTTCTTCATAAAAGCAGAGAGCTGCAAAGGAACCAAAGCCATAACTGGAACCACCAAATAAACAATGATTATAAGAATACATCGAGAGCAAGAAAGATTGTGAATACTATTTTTGCTGTCAAAATACTATTTTCGGCCAGTTCAAATACTATTTTTCATTTTCTGGGTTAGGCAGGTCTCAGTTACTTTTCAAATGTTCTTTATTTTCATGCAGGTAGAGATCTGCTGTCACTTACAGTGGTATACAATACAATACAGTTACTTTAAAAAAAAATTGTAATTTTTGCTATGAGGTATGCATGTCACTTTTCTGTAAACGACTTGTGTTGACTGTGTGCAGGCCTACAGTGACACAGTGGTAGAGAGGGAGTTGCCCTCTCAGTACAACACCCAGCAGCAGCAGCAGCAGCAGCCAGGAAGGAGCGAAGCCTCCTCCTCCGCCTCGTCTGCAGTCTCCAAACCAGACAGCAGCACTGCACCAAGTCGCCCCATGTCCAGGTTTCGTGCGGCCAGAGAGAAGGCCAACATGGCGGCTGATTCGCAGGGCGCGACGGGCTCCGACACTCCAGCCGACACGGACAGGCCAGGATGTGACGTCAGAACTGCTGCACGGCCAGTATCCAAATTTTGTGCTTCTCGCATGAAACAGGGGGGTGGAAGTTGATTAGTGTGTGTGTGTGTGTGTGTGTGTGTGTGCCAAGACAAAAAGTGCGAGAAGAGGGAGTGAGTGAGACCAGTAATAATATGGAAGTATTGTAAATGTGTATACATATGTACAACTAATGATACAAGGAGCCCAGACTCGGAGAAAGAAATTCTCTCAGATTGCATGTTGACTGTGCTATGGTGCTTCTGGGTATGCGTGTGCTTTTGTATGTGTAATGTGTGACGAAGGGAGCTAATAGATGTTTAAAAATAAAGTGGGACCACACACAAAAAAAGAAGAAAATGTATTCAGCTTTCATCTTGCTTCCATTTTCAGTGTTTATTTTTATTTATTTTATTTTATTCTGTTATATCGAGGATAATGGAATAACCACTTATGTGCTTTTTTACTCCCAGTCCCCGTGTGCAGTTTTGTAAATTCTGTCATCTGTTCCCACCGGCACACAATGGCCTACTCTTACAAAAAGCAGAACAGGATTTGATGTGTGCGTAAGATGTTCTGCATGCTTTCGCACACGGGCCTCAGTTTACAGTCTCATCTGAAGGACTTTTGGGGAGAGTGGAGTCTGCACTGATGTTAACTCCAGGGAAAAAATATCCCCTTGAACGGGAATCAAACCCGGATCGTCAGATTGCGAGCGCAATGTTCTAACCACTAGGCTATCCCGTCCCCAGTGTATGTTTTTATATATATATATATATATGCTTGCAAGTATATGTGTATGAAGTAATTAGCACTAGCTATACCCTTAAATCTATGAATGAAAAACTGACGTATCACTTTCTACACTGACATCTGGGGGTGGGATAGCCTTGTGGCTAGAGCATTGAGCTCACGATGTGATGGCGAGGGTATGAGCCATCCACCAGACAGTCGAGGGGATGTTCCCTGGAGTTCTCCAGACATTCGAGGGAATGTTCCCTGGAGTTCTCCAGACAGTCGAGGGGATGTTCCCTGGAGTTCTCCAGACATTCGAGGGGATGTTCCCTGGAGTTCTCCAGACATTCGAGGGAATGTTCCCTGGAGTTCTCCAGACAGTCGAGGGGATGTTCCCTGGAGTTCTCCAGACATTCGAGGGAATGTTCCCTGGAGTTCTCCAGACAGTCGAGGGGATGTTCCCTGGAGTTCTCCAGACATTCAAGGGGATGTTCCCTGGAGTTGTCCAGACATGCGAGGGAATGTTCCCCCAGAGTTGACATCAGGATTGACTGCTCCCCAAAAGTCCTTTAGATGGGACTGCAAACCAAGGTCTCGTGTAGGAATGTATGTAGGATATTTTTTTCTCAATCTCTTTTTTAAACATTTTACAATTGAGATAAGATTTTAAGTTTTTCCTGTCAGCAACTATGATGTGATAAAATCACATGTAGAACATCATGCGCACATGTTAAAACCTGTTCTGCCTTTCAGAAGAGTAGGCCATTGTGTGCCGGTGGGAATGCATGACAAAATATAGCAAATGCACATACACTGGTGTCATGTTTACATTATTATTATTATTATTGTCATGTTTCGTCATCAGTGCAGCTGCCTTAATTAATGGTGGGACAATGGTTGCATACGCAAAATCTTGTCATTGGTGAACCTCATTGCTCTTGCCCAGGAATGGAAGAATCATGTTGTTTAACTCTTCTACTACCGCGTTCCGTTTCTCTTACTTACCACTGTATACCAAGTATTTTCTGCAGTGTCTTTCAGTTTCACACCTACTGACTTTAAAAAATAATAAAAAATCGAAATAAAGACAGATCTACATGAAACTTTCTGTACTTGTTAAGTTGTGAATAAAAATTCAATATTTCTTCGTTTGACTCTTGTGTGACTTGTTGTTGTGGAATGCTGATGGCGATGATGTTGCGGTTGTTGTTGGCTACGGTGGTTATGCAATAATTTTTAAAATATGACTATTTCAAGAGGTAAAGAATTGTAAAGATGAAGTAAAATAAAATCAAACGTGCAAAATAAGTAATAATGTTCGGATAATATTAGAATAACATGCAATCACACTCACAAACAAGCATACAGGCTGACGAACAGCCATTGAAATCAGGTCACGGTTTGTTCCAATTTTATTTTGCACTTCGTCAGTGAAAAACAGAAGAAAAAAACCCATCATACTACCCACGAGTCACTAGCATCGTTTTGCAAGTTTCTGGAGCCACAATTTTCACGAAATTCTTTCATTTTAAGCCAGTCACAGTCATATGCCCCCCTCGGCAGGATCGTTGTTTACACCACTGTCGTAGTCATCTTCATCACTCGAATCACCAATAAACACAGCACATCGATTCCACTCTGCAACTCTTGAATCCTCTGTTCAGCTTCTAAGTCCATTTCAGTCCACATAAGTTCAGATTCTGCCATTATTTTCACAGAAAATCCTCCAAAAAGTTCGTTGAAGCAGTTGCCATATTGATGCAGCTCCCTCCAAAAATTGTTACTCGATGACATCGCCGTAAAATCGAAAAAATCGGCACCAAAATCGATCAACTGAAGCGAAAATTGCAAATGGCAGCAGCTACACTATCTGGGAGCTCACTGCGCATGTCTAAAGCGATAAGGGGTGTGAGACCATGGTATATAAATAGCGCAAAGGGAGACACTGGGTGTCCCCAGGTATTCGGCGGGCACACCCGCCCGCGGCTTCGCGGACCAAGTATTAAGAGGGCAGGTCAACCCGCTGACGGTAGTAGGAGAGTTAAAGACCCTGTCCCCCGAATTGCTGATGTTGGGTCAGAATGAGCTCAGAGAGGGTTGGGGACATCAATGGCTGTCAGAGGGCAGATCAACATTAAAAAAAAAATCTTGGTCAAAAAAAAAAAAAAAAATCATCTTTAAATCTGGAAACAAACAAAAAGTACCTCACAAAAAATGGAATCGTTATAAATGGATCAGACAGGAGAAAATTTTTTTTAAAAGGTGTCACTGCTCTTGTGACAACACATTTTCCACAGGAAGAAAAGCCTGAATCTTGTGCAGTAATAATAATAATAATAATGTATGGAATTTATATAGCGCTGAATCTTGTAAAGCAACAAATCAAAGCGCTCAATAAATGCTCAGTAAAGTCTGCCACGACTGAAAGTGGTATACAGTACAACGCAAAACAAAATGACAGCCCCAAAAGCCCCAACCTGATGGGAATTCTTTCTCCCACCACCTCCCCGCTAGAAAAAAAACCAGACACACAAAACCCCCAGACAGACAGAAAGAAGAGTGAAGAAAAATTCTGCCCCCTCCCTTAATTTTTTTTCTGAAAAACAACAAAAATGTCATAAATAAAAAATTTATTAATGCTAAAAGCTGAACAGAAATATATTCATGTACAACTAACTGTCAACAATCAGGAATGCCCAACCTGTCTGACAGAGTATTACTGGGAAAAGAAAGGAAATGAAGTTGAACCATCCTGTTTTTCACACCACTCATGGTTTCGTTTTTCATTTTTAAAAAATAAAAACATTGTGGAGTCCATTCGTGCCACTGTTTTTTAGACACCACAAACGCACACACACACACACTCAAAGAATTCTGCTTTTGTTTAGTTGTCTAAAAACCGAATCTCTGAGATCTCAATACTTCCTCCGTTGCTTTTGCAGCCACAACTGTAAGGGCAGGGAGGAGTTTCGTCCTTGGAGCTTGGGATCAAAGACGTTGAAGTTGACTCTCTCCAGGTTCTGCAGATACTGGTCACAAGGAAGCTGTCAGTGACAAAGACAAACAGCCGTCAGTGACAAAGACAAACAGCTGTCGGTGACAAAGACAAACAGCTGTCAGTGACAAAGACAAACAAGGCCCATGACAAAACAAACACGTCAGTGACAAAACTTCAGCCAAGGGCAAAGTCAAAAACCCCGGCAAAGGGCAAACAGCTGTCCGTGACAAAGACAACCAATTGTGTTGCGCTGCTGTTAAGCACCTGAAGAGTCGGGCCCTGTGTATTAACTTCAGCGTGGGAGAGAATCCTGTCTTAAAGTCTCTGAAAAAAAACCCCAGGAGAATGGACCAAGAAGGCAGAAAAATGACAAGAAGGAGGGGACAGGAAGAAAAGGAACACGGCAGAAACAGAGAGGGGTAGAAAAGAGGGAATTCCTAGCACAGAATTTCAAGACAGTGGGGACGCTATTTATACTGACGGTCTCGGGCCAGCTCAGTAATTTGTCTGTGGCAGCTCCAGTCTTCGGAGGAGACTATAAACCCAGGCCCCGTGTTCAAACGCATGCAGAACATCTTGCGCACACGTTAAATCCTGTTCTGCTTTTCGGAAGAGTAGGCCATTGTGTGCCAGTGGAAACAGATGACAAAATTTACAAAACCACCTACACACTGGGACTGGATGTAAAAAAGCACATGAGTGCTTATTCCATTATCCTCGATGTAAAAGAATAAATAAATAAATAAAAACAGACTGAGCGGCAGGTTTTAAAAAAGAAAAGAACCCAACTGACAATTAACTGCAGCTTGTGTCACTGGTAACACTACACGGTTATAACCGACAGTGAGAAACGTCATAATTATGCAAGGGGGTAAGGCATTTCAACTTCTTTCCTGTGAGTCCATGAAGTCGTAGGCTCGAAAATTTTTTAATGCAGTTGGTAAAATACGGGTGGAAATTTTTACAATCTCCCAGATAACTTCAATACAGACCTGCCACTGCCTTAATTCCCATCTAATACATACACATGCAGAAGATAATTCCCATCTAATACATACACATGCAGAAGATTATTCCCATCTAATACATACACATGCAGAAGATTATTCCCATCCAATACATACACATGCAGAAGATTATTCCCATCATGCAGAAGATTATTCCCATCTAATACATACACATGCAGAAGATTATTCCCATCTAATACATACACATGCAGAAGATTATTCCCATCTAATATATACACATGCAGAAGATTATCCCCATCTAATACATACGCATGCAGAAGATTATTCCCATCTAATATATACACATGCAGAAGATTATCCCCATTATTCCCATCTAATTATACACATGCAGAAGATTATTCCCATCTAATACATACACATGCAGAAGATTATTCCCATCTAATATGCAGAAGATGATTCCCAGCTAATACATACACATGCAGAAGATGATTCCCATCTAATATATACACATGCAGATGATGATTCCCATCTAATATATACACATGCAGAAGATTATTCCCATCTTATACATACACATGCAGAAGATTATTCCCATCCAATATATACACATGCAGAAGATTATTCCCATCTAATACATACACATGCACAAGATTATTCCCATCTAATATATACACACGCACAAGATTATTCCCATCCAATATATACACACGCACAAGATTATTCCCATCTAATATATACACAAGATTATTCCCATCTAATAGATACACATGCACAAGATGATTCCCATCTAATAGATACACATGCACAAGATTATGCACATTCAAAATCCCATAATTTATGTCAGCATTTTTTGGGGGGTACAAAGGGCCCTTTGTTTTGAACTCCTAGAAGGCACACTGCTATAAACTCCACAGAACATGCAATGCGAACTCTAGTCTGACTGACATTCCCCTGTGGGGATGTCAACGTAAATAGCATCTCCACCTTCTGGAAATTCTGTGCTAGAAATTCCCTCTTTTCTATCACTCTCTTTGTTTCTGCCTTGTTTCCTTTCTTCTCGTCACCCCCTTCTGTTCTACTTTCTGCCTTCCTGGTCCATTCCCCGGCCTTTTTTCCAAGGAGATTTTAAAGATAACAGTTCTCTCCCAGGCCAAAGTCTGATGTGCTTGACTTGTCACCTGGATGGATGTAAAAAAGCACATGAGTGCTTATTCCATTATCCTCAATATAAAAGAATTAAACTTTTTTTTAAACGGCAGCACAATGTATTTTCATTCACATGACACTCCGACAACACTAGTTGCTGTCTGACCATTCGATGACGAAGAAGTCTGACACGAATAACCGCAGTCTATGTGAGTGGCACTGCATATGGGCTCTCTCCTGGACTAGCAGCCAGAATTTCATGCTGAGAAATCGACCATAACAAAGTGGTGTGCAACACAGCACAGCACAGCATGGACGGGGTAGCCTGGAGGTCAGAGCACGGCACTGCACTTTCCATCTGACAGTCGGGGCTCGATGTCATCACATTCAAGGGGATTTTCCCCCGGACTTAATCACACTCCCCCAAAAGTCCTTCAGATGAAACTATAAACCGAGGTCCCATGTGTGAATGCTCATAGAACATTTTGTGCACACATTAAAACCTGTTCTGCCTTTGGGAAGAGTAAGAAGACATTTGTACTTGTGGGAACAGATAACAACATTCCCCAAAACCATATGCACACAAGGACTGGATGTAAAAAGAAAGCACATGAAGAGTCCTTATTCCATTTTCCTCGTAAAAAAAAGGATCATAATAATTAAACAGATCAGCACAGCACACAAAACGGGTACAGCAAAACACAACACGTCACAATGCTATATCTATCTATCTATCTATCTATCTGTGGATCGGTGGTCTAGAGGTAACGCGCCTGTCTAGAAAGCGAAAAGTCCGGG
>CM054143.1:862513-905013 GCA_028751875.1 Rapana venosa | reverse complement strand
GCCTCTGTCTGAGAACAAACTGCCCTGAACTGCCACATGGCTGTAGCTAGCCTCTGTCTCAGAAAACTTCTAGTTTCTATTTTTTCTCCTCCTGCGGATCGCCTCAAACCAAGTTACAGATATTTCTCAGGGAACAAAGGAAGGAAGGCAAACTTACGGTCTCCCCCCAAAAAGAAAAAGCAAAAAACTTACAGTCTGGAGATGGCCATGTGCGGCAGAGGCCAGGTCATACACAGCATCCAACAGGTTCTGTTCGCTTTTCCCTCGTATCACGTCTTCCTGCGAGACCTTGTGCTGACAAGTGCGGGGAAAATTTAATGTTAAAATTAAATACGCTTTTAGGAAAAACGATAAAGCAGAAAAAAGGGTTGGCTGTTGTTCCTCAATTCATATTTACACTACATTCATGTTCTGCATGATTACAGTGAAAATATCGAGTCAAAATCCCCATCTCATTCAAACTCAACAGTCCTCTCTCTCTCCCAAACATACAGACACACACACACATCTTGCGCACACGTTAAATCCATTCCGCTTTTCGGAAGAGTAGGCCATTGTGTGCCGGTGGGAATGGATGACAAAATTTACAAAACTGCATACACACGGGGACTGGATATAAAAAAGCACACGAGTGCTTATTCCATTATCCTTGAAAAAAAATAATAAAATAAAACAGAGAAAAAGAAACATGATCTATTAATAGTATAAAAAATAGAATGACAAAAGAATACTGACAAATAATAACTGATGAATATTCAATTTCTTCAGACAAGCATACAAGTAGCAATAATGAGAATTTTAATCTGAGGCAAGCTGCAAAGAAAGGATTAAAAAACTTGAAATGTTTCCACACACGCCTATCCTATCCTGACCTTTTCCTCACTCTTCTTTCATCTATTTCCTCCAGTGACTGCAGTCTGCAAAACCATGGAAACCATTCATTCACATCACTCGCTACCTTGTCTGCCCACCTCCTTCAGTCAGAAAGGCCAAACACACATTTTAAGAAATAGTCATCGTTCTCTCTAGCCTGCACTTACATTGAACATACAAGTACATGCATACACTAATGGTTAAGGTCAGAATGGGACAGCTTGCAATTTTATGTATTGATTATTTCAAAAGAAAACCAAGTAATCAATCACTGATTCTGCCAATGCACCAAGTAAAACAGCGTATCCAGTAGAATCCTAAGGTTTTTTCCTTAAAAAATTTTTTTTATATATTATTATTACAGATTGATTTTTCATCTGGGAGTTTTTAAAGCTATGGTTTCACTTCAGTTTATTTCATCATTTGTACTTCAGCACTCTAGCCATTACACAAATGTTTTCCATCTCACTCAAACACAAAACACTCTAGCCATTACACAAATGTTTTCCATCTCACTCAAACACAAAACTCTAGCCATTACACAAATGTTTTCCATCTCACTCAAACACAAAAAACTCTAGCCATTACACAAATGTTTTCCATCTCACTCAAACACAAAACACTCTAGCCATTACACAAATGTTTTCCATCTCACTCAAACACAAAACCACGCAGGGCTAACCTTGACGATGAGTTCTAAGGGGAGATAAACCCGTCGCCGCTGAGCATGATAGGGAAGGGCTCGGAGCACTGTTGTTAAGCCCTGGGCCTTGCCAATGTGACTGGCAGTGTGGTCAGCATGCACGTTCTTCACTCCTGCACACACAGACATCGTCAATGACACAACACCTGGACATCATCAATGACACAACACCTGGACATCATCAATGACACAACACCTGGACATCATCAATGACACAACACCTGAACATCGTCAATGACACAACACCTGGACATCTGCACTCCTGGACATCATCAATGACACAACACCTGGACATCATCAATGACACAACACCTGGACATCTGCACTCCTGGACATCATCAATGACACAACACCTGGACATCATCAATGACACAACACCTGGGCATCTGCACTCCTGGACATCATCAATGACACAACACCTGGGCATCTGCACTCCTGGACATCATCAATGACACAACACCTGGACATCATCAATGACAACACCTGAACATCTGCACTCCTGAACATCATCAATGACACAACACCTGGACATCATCAATGACACAACACCTGGACATCATCAATGACACAACACCTGGACATCTGCACTCCTGGACATCATCAATGACAACACCTGAACATCATCAATGACACAACACCTGGACATCATCAATGACACAACACCTGAACATCATCAATGACACAACACCTGGACATCATCAATGACACAACACCTGAACATCATCAATGACACAACACCTGAACATCTGCACTCCTGGACATCATCAATGACACAACACCTGAACATCATCAATGACAACACCTGAACATCATCAATGACACAACACCTGGACATCATCAATGACACAACACCTGGACATCATCAATGACACAACACCTGAACATCATCAATGACAACACCTGGACATCATCAATGACACAACACCTGAACATCATCAATGACACAACACCTGAACATCATCAATGACACATCACCTGAACATCTGCACTCCTGGACATCATCAATGACAACATTTGGACATCATCAATGACAACACCTGAACATCATCAATGACACATCACCTGAACATCTGCACACCTGAACATCATCAATGACACAACACCTGGACATCATCAATGACACAACATTTGGACATCATCAATGACAACACCTGAACATCATCAATGACACATCACCTGAACATCTGCACACCTGAACATCATCAATGACACAACACCTGAACACCATCAATGACACAACACCTGAACATCATCAATGACACAACACCTGGACATCATCAATGACACAACACCTGGACATCATCAATGACACAACACCTGGACATCATCAATGACACAACACCTGGACATCATCAATGACACATCACCTGAACATCTGCACTCCTGGACATCATCAATGACACAACACCTGGACATCATCAATGACACAACACCTGGACATCATCAATGACACAACACCTGGACATCATCAATGACAACACCTGGACATCATCAATGACACAACACCTGAACATCATCAATGACACAACACCTGGACATCATCAATGACACAACACCTGGACATCATCAATGACACAACACCTGGACATCATCAATGACACAACACCTGGACATCATCAATGACACATCACCTGAACATCTGCACTCCTGGACATCATCAATGACACAACACCTGGACATCATCAATGACACAACACCTGGACATCATCAATGACACAACACCTGAACATCTGCACTCCTGGATATCATCAATGACTCAACACCTGAACATCTGCACATCATCAATGACACAACACCTGGATGAGGGGGGGGGGGGGGGGGCACAGCCTAATGGTTAGAACACTGCACTTGTAATCTGACGACCCAGGTTTGAATCCCGTTCAAGGGAATTTTTCCCCTGGAGTTAACAACATCAGTGCAGACTCCACTCTCCCCAAAAGTCCTTCAGATGAGACTATAAACTGAGGTCCCTTGTGCGAACACATGCAGAACATCTTGCACACACGTTAAATCTGTTCCGCTTTTTGAAAAAGTAGGCCATTGTGTCAGTGGGTACAGACGACAAAATTTACAAAACAACATAAAAACACAGGGACTGGACATAAAAAAGCGCACGAGTGCTTATTCCATTATCCATGTTATAAAAGAATAAATAAATAAACAAAATAAATAAAAAATCTGCTCAAGATCTCAAAATTCACGCCAGCATTTGGTGGGTTACGGAAACACAAACATACCCAGCATGCAACCTGTACAATGAAACGAGCTGCTCTGAAGTCGGAATGTGTTGGCTGAGGCCAGCGGGCAGACCTCCTGCATACAGAGTGACAAGCACAGGAGAAGACCAGGCACTGCTCAGCCAACAGGCCCTACTTCAATTCCACCAAAATCATCACATGCATATACACATTCAATGAACCTTCATAAGCACCAAACATTGTTGACATGCAAAACACACTGTACACGACTTTTAATTTTGGTTGTAGTTTCCCTACAGCTACAAGGCAGCACAACGAGCCTGCAGTTCAAACATCCCAAGCCCTCTGCCATGTGTACACTGTTATGTGTACTCTGCTATGTGTACTCTGCCATGTGTACTCTGCTATGTGTACTCTGCTATGTGTACTCTGCCATGTGTACTCTGCCATGTGTACTCTGCTATGTGTACTCTGCTATGTGTACTCTGCCATGTGTACTCTGCCATGTGTACTCTGCCATGTGTACTCTGCCATGTGTACTCTGCTATGTGTACTCTGCTATGTGTACTCTGCCATGTGTACTCTGCCATGTGTACTCTGCCATGTGTACTCTGCCATGTGTACTCTGCTATGTGTACTCTGCCATGTGTACTCTGCTATGTGTACTCTGCCATGTGTACTCTGCTGTGTGTACTCTGCCGTGTGTACACTGCCATGTGTACACTGCTATGTGTACTCTGCCATGTGTACACTGCTATGTGTACTCTGGTATGTGTACACTGCTATGTGTACTCTGCTATGTGTACACTGCTATGTGTACTCTGCCATGTGTACTCTGCCATGTGTACACTGCTATGTGTACTCTGCTATGTGTACTCTGCTATGTGTACTCTGCTATGTGTACTCTGGTATGTGTACACTGCTATGTGTACTCTGCTATGTGTACTCTGCTATGTGTACACTGCCATGTGTACACTGCTATGTGTACACTGCTATGTGTACTCTGCCATGTGTACACTGCTATGTGTACACTGCTATGTGTACTCTGCTATGTGTACTCTGTTATGTGTACTCTGTTATGTGTACACTGCTATGTGTACACTGCTATGTGTACACTGCTATGTGTACTCTGCTATGTGTACTCTGCTATGTGTACACTGCTATGTGTACACTGCTATGTGTACTCTGCCATGTGTACACTGCTATGTGCACTCTGCTATGTGCACTCTGCTATGTGCACTCTGCTATGTGTACACTGCTATGTGTACTCTGCCATGTGTACTCTGCCATGTGTACTCTGCCATGTGTACACTGCCATGTGTACACTGCCATGTGTACACTGCCATGTGTACACTGCCATGTGTACACTGCCATGTGTACACTGCCATGTGTACTCTGCTATGTGTACTCTGCTATGTGTACTCTGCTATGTGTACACTGCTATGTGTACTCTGCTATGTGTACTCTGTTATGTGTACACTGCTATGTGTACTCTGCTATGTGTACTCTGCTATGTGTACTCTGTTATGTGTACACTGCTATGTGTACTCTGTTATGTGTACTGTGCTATGTGTACACTGCTATGTGTACACTGCTATGTGTACTGTGCTATGTGTACACTGCTATGTGTACTGTGCTATGTGTACTGTGCTATGTGTACTCTGCCATGTGTACTCTGCCATGTGTACTCTGCCATGTGTACTCTGCCATGTGTACTCTGCCATGTGTACACTGCTATGTGTACACTGCTATGTGTACTCTGCTATGTGTACTCTGCTATGTGTACTCTGCTATGTGTACACTGCTATGTGTACACTGCTATGTGTACACTGCTATGTGTACACTGCTATGTGTACACTGCTATGTGTACTCTGCTATGTGTACACTGCTATGTGTACTCTGCCATGTGTACACTGCCATGTGTACTCTGCCATGTGTACACTGCTATGTGTACACTGCCATGTGTACACTGCCATGTGTACACTGCTATGTGTACTCTGCCATGTGTACACTGCCATGTGTACTCTATGTGTACACTGCTATGTGTACTCTATGAGTACTCTATGTGTACATTGCTATGTGTACACTGCCATGTGTACTCTATGTGTACACTGCTATGTGTACACTGCTATGTGTACACTGCTATGTGTACTCTGCTATGTGTACTCTGCTATGTGTACACTGCTATGTGTACTCTGCTATGTGTACTCTGCCATGTGTACTCTGCTATGTGCACTCTGCTATGTGTACTCTGCTATGTGCACTCTGCTATGTGTAATCTGCTATGTGTACTCTGCTATGTGTACACTGCTATGTGTACACTGCTATGTGTACTCTGCCATGTGTACACTGCTATGTGTACTCTGCCATGTGTACACTGCTATGTGTACTCTGCTTATGTGTACACTGCTATGTGTACTCTATGTGTACACTGCCATGTGTACACTGCTATGTGTACTCTGCTATGTGTACACTGCCATGTGTACTCTATGTGTACACTGCTATGTGTACACTGCTATGAGTACTCTATGTGTACATTGCTATGTGTACACTGCTATGTGTACTCTGCTATGTGTACACTGCTATGTGTACTCTGCTATGTGTACTCTGCTATGTGTACACTGCTATGTGTACTCTGTTATGTGTACTCTGCTATGTGTACACTGCTATGTGTACTCTGTTATGTGTACACTGCTATGTGTACACTGTTATGTGTACTCTGCTATGTGTACACTGCTATGTGTACTCTGTTATGTGTACACTGCTATGTGTACTCTGTTATGTGTACTGTGCTATGTGTACCCTGCTATGTGTACTCTGCCATGTGTACACTGCTATGTGTACTCCGCTATGTGTACTGTGCTATGTGTACTGTGCTATGTGTACTGTGCTATGTGTACTCTGCTATGTGTACTCTGCTATGTGTACACTGCTATGTTGTTGTTGTTGACTTCAATTTTACGTCTGTTCACTTCTAGTGATATTAGACGAGGGGGAACAAATGGAGGGGTGGATGTCTTATTAACAACAAAAAATAGATAAATAAAAAAAATAAAAATTACCCCCCCCCCAAAAAAACTACAAAAAAACCCACCAACCATGCTTTTACAAAAAAATCACATAAAGAAACTTAGCAATGCAACAGGAATTATAAAAACCTAAAAACATGTCATTAACGTTAATGCAACTATAACAAATGTCCTAAGGGACTGCGATAAAGGCCTTTCACAATTTCAAATGCCAGTTTTAAATTATTGAATATGCTGGTAAGGGAATTTTCAGAGAAATGGGGCATGAAAGGTTTTACACTCTGGCAGTCAAAAAGTATATGAGTATTGGTGATATTCTCACCACATAGACATTTACCATTTTTGCTGAATTTGGTTATCAATGCATTTAGTTTCATTCTATAAAATAAAGCAGTAATTCTTCTTGACGTAAAAACATTTACACAAGCCTTTGAATGGTTCACGACTGTTAAATTATCGGTGTTAATTGCAGTTCTAGTTAAAGATCTATCATTTTGCTGATTAGTTTCGGTGACCCGTCTCCATGATTTTTGTTCTAGTAAGCTGTACCCCTCTTTTAAGGATAGAGGCACATGCAATTCTATTGCATCCCGTTCATGTTTTGCACCTTTTTTGGCAGCTCTATCTGCCTACTCATTTGGAAAGAATCCAATGTGTGAAGGCACCCAACAAAAATTAACACTTATGTCCTTTAAGGTTAAGAGATGGATAACATGCTTAATTTCTAATATAATTTTTGAAGTTTTCTTATAACAGGGAAATTTTAAAGCATACAATACCAACTTAGAATCAACGCAAAGGAGGATTTGAAATATATACAATGGCAAATCAAGAATATAAGTAAGACCCATTAATATTGCTATTAGTTCTGCTGTAAATATCGAGTGATATTTACCAACATAGTATGATTTTTCAATTTTCAACGCTGGTATAACAAAAGCAGAACCTGTTTCTTGATTATCTAGACGTGATCCGTCTGTATAAATTTGTAAATGGTCAAAATACTTATGATGAATGTGGGATCAGACATCAGCAACCATTATATTCTGGTTGTCATTCTTGTTTTCATTAGACACCTCTATGTCAAAGTGTGCTTTATTCATCTCCCATGATGGGCAAGGTAAGATTGCTTCTCGTGTGTCCATGCTGTGTTGATTGACTTCAGAGTTTTCTACCAGATCAGACACATATGTACTTATGGGCATTATAGAGGCAATATATTTCGCTCTTTTAGGAAAATCCAATCCTGATTGTACTTCTATTTCTTCTGAAATAAAGTTTTCAGTTGTTTTGTTCTTAAGCACATATTTAGCACATGCCAGTTGACGGTAATCATCTAAAGGCAATATGCCGACTTCATTATATGTTCCCAGGGCTGAGGCATGATAAGGCACACCAAGAGCCAGCCTGTATGCTTTGCAGTCTATATTTTGTAACTTTTTAAGTAAATACTTAGGAGCACTGAAAAATACATCTTGGCCATACGATAATTTTGAACGAATAAGAGAAGTAGCTAAATATTTCAGATTTAATGTGTCTTGGCCCCAGAACTGTTTACTTACCATCTTCAAAAAGTTTAAGCCTTTCTTTGCTTTAGTTAAATTGTGTTCAATATGTGCATTCCAAGTTAGCTTGGAAGTGAGAATAACGCCCAAGAACTTTACAGTATCTTTATACTCAATCACGTTGGTACTCTGCTATGTGTACTCTGCTATGTGTACTCTGCTATGTGTACACTGCTATGTGTACAGTGCTATGTGTACAGTGCTATGTGTACAGTGCTATGTGTACAGTGCTATGTGTACAGTGCTATGTGTACTCTGCTATGTGTACTCTGTTATGTGTACACTGCTATGCGTACACTGCTATGTGTACACTGCTATGTGTACTCTGTTATGTGTACTCTGCTATGTGTACTCTGCTATGTGTACTCTGTTATGTGTACTCTGTTATGAGTACACTGCTATGTGTACTCTGCTATGTGTACTGTTATGTGTACACGGCTCTGTGTACACTGCTATGTGTACTCTGCTATGTGTACTCTATGTGTACACTGCTATGTGTACACTGCTATGTGTACTCTGCTATGTGTACTGTGCTATGTTTACTGTATTAAGTGTCACTATCTAGATGCCTGCATGAAAACAATACAGATGACACATCAAATACTGTAGGGAAAAAAATGAGAGAGAAAAAATAATCTTACAGATTTGCATCTAAAAAGGCAGAAGAGTTCATAGGGAAGATTGATTAATAAGTCAAAGATATGATAGTATGACCCCCCCACTCCCCCAGCAACAAACCTCAAAACCACAACCCCCCCCCCCCCCCCCCCCCCCCCTCGAACAAACCCAACCCAACCCCAAAGCAAAAACAAACAAAACAGAGCAGGAACAAAGTATGTGACAGAATAAAGAACAGAAATGTGCAGAACGGGTTGCAGTCATTGGGGAAAAACGGTCTACACAGCGAAAGAGACCCTGGAGACTGAGCGACTCTGCAATGTCCCCTGGGAAAGCATCCTCCTGACCTAGACACTGCAGCACCAGGTAATGCAGAGAGGACGCTGTGCTCTCTGCGTACTTCTCCACCTCCTCCAGCGTGCCGAAACCGTCCACCTCCAGTTGTTGTGCCTGTGTGACAGAGGCATCACACAGCACTGTTAGTATTGTTGTTGTTGTTGTGCCTGTGTGACAGAGGCATCACACAGCACTGTTAGTATAGTTGTTGTTGTCAGTTGTTGTGTGACAGAGGCATCACACAGCACTGTTAATGTTGTTGTTGTTGTCAGTTGTTGTGTGACAGAGGCATCACACAGCACTGTTAGTATTGTTGTTGTTGTTGTTGTCAGTTGTTGTGCCTGTGTGACAGAGGCATCACACAGCACTGTTAATATTGTTGTTGTTGTTGTTGTCAGTTGGTGTGTGACAGAGGCATCACACAGCACTGTTAATATTGTTGTTGTTGTTGTTGTCAGTTGGTGTGTGACAGAGGCATCACACAGCACTGTTAATATTGTTGTTGTCAGTTGGTGTGTGACAGAGGCATCACACAGCACTGTTAATATGGTTGTTGTTGTTGTTAGTTGGTGTGTGACAGAGGCATCACACAGCACTGTTAATATTGTTGTTGTTGTTGTCAGTTGTTGTGCCTGTGTGACAGAGGCATCACACAGCACTGTTAATATTGTTGTTGTTGTCAGTTGGTGTGTGACAGAGGCATCACACAGCACTGTTAATATTGTTGTTGTTGTTGTTGTCAGTTGGTGTGTGACAGAGGCATCACACAGCACTGTTAATATTGTTGTTGTTGTTGTTGTTGTCAGTTGTGCCTGTGTGACAGAGGCATCACACAGCACTGTTAATATTGTTGTTGTTGTTGTTGTTGTCAGTTGTTGTGCCTGTGTGACAGAGGCATCACACAGCACTGTTAATATTGTTGTTGTTGTTGTTGTCAGTTGTTGTGCCTGTGTGACAGAGGCATCACACAGCACTGTTAATATTGTTGTTGTTGTTGTTGTCAGTTGCTGAGCCTGTGTGACAGAGGCACAGCACTGACACTGTTAATATTGTTGTTGTTGTATGACAAAGGCACCACACAGCACTGACACTGTTAATGTTGTTGTTGTTGTATGACAAAGGCACCACCCAGCACTGAAACTGGTTCTTGCTAGGTTCTTGTTTTAGTTCTTATTTTGTTCTTGTTAGGTTCTTGTTAGGTTCTTAAATAAGTATTTGTTAGGTTCTTAAATAAGTATTTGTTAAGTTCTTAAATAAGTATTTATTAAGTTCTTGTCAGGTTCTTGCCAGGTTTTTTGTTAGGTTCTTGTTTTAGTTCTTGTTAGGTTCTTAAATAAGTATTTGTTAAGTTCTTAAATAAGTATTTATTAAGTTCTTGTCAAGTTCTTACATATTTTTATTTCAAATAAAATTGTTTTATCATAAATTCCCATAATTTTATTTGTTTGCTCATTACAAATAAATTAGTATTACTTTCAGTTTTAGTAGAGAGATAGGGAAAAAGCCGATTCAAGGTAAACTGCTTAGTTTTTATATAAAACTATGAAAGTTTTTGGTCCGATGAGGCAAAGCTTTGCCTCATCGGACCAAAAGTTGCGTGGTTTTGGATAAACAGTAAGTAGTTGAGCTTGAATCGGCTTTTTCCCTATCTCTTATAGCCCTGGAATATAAGCAAAAAGTGAGAGAAAAAGCGGCTGGACAAGACCATGACTGGAACCAATTGAAAGAAATCCTCATGGAAGCAGCAAAAGAAACGTGTGGAGAGACCAAAGGAAGAAGACATCGACAGAGAGAAACATGGTGGTGGTGCGATGCAGTGAAAGTAGCAATCCAAGAGAAGAAGAAAGCATTTAGGAAGTGGCAGCAAACAAAGATGTTTGAGGACAGGACAGAGAGATATACAGGAGGAAATCAAAAGAAGCCACAAAAGCTGTAGCCCAAGATAAAGAAAAAGCGTGGAACGAATGGTGTGTTGGACTTGATACAACTGAAGGTCAGCGTAAGGTTTCGAATTGCACGGCAGATGAGGAAAGAACGGAAAGACATCAATGTAGCAAAATTTGTATATAAAAAAAATGAATCTGGAAATATCATGACAGAAGCAAAATATTCTGCAGAGATGGAAGGATTACTTTCATGATCTGCTAAACATTGAGAATCCTCATGCAATCGAGGAAGTGGAGAAAGTTGAAGGACCTGTACAAGAAGTGACTGAAGGTGAAATCAGAAGAGCAATTTGAACTATGAAAAAGAGAAAAGCCACGGGGCCATCAGGAGTGGTGACAGAAATGATACAAGCAGCAGGAGAGGAAGGAGTAAAACAACTTACGAAAATATGTCAGAAGATACAGCGGACAGAACAAATGCCCGAAGAATGGGAAGACATTATTACTGTTTCCATTTTCAAGGGTAAAGGAGATGCACTAGTATGTGGAAAATACAGAGGAATCAGACTTCTGGAACATGGCATGAAGATCTGGGGAAAAGTATTGGAAAGAAGACTGAAGAGCCTGTGCAATATAGATGAAAAACAGTTTGGATTCCAGGCTAGCAAATCAACCATAGATGCAATATTTATTGTGAAACAACTGCAGGAAAAGTATATGGAGAAGAAAAAGAGCTTGACGCACATCTTTGTTGACCTGGAAAAAGCTTTTGATAGAGTACCCAGAAAGGCAATCCAATGGGCCTTGAGGAAACAAGGTGTACTGGAGCACACCATCTCAATGGTTATGACTTTGTACAAGAACTCCAGATCAAAAGTGAAAACTATAATTGGGACGTCAGAAAGCTTTGAGATAAAAGTAGGAGTACACCAAGGATCCGCATTGAGCCCTCTGCTCTTTATCCTCATGATGAATGAAATTTCCAAGGAAGTGGAGAGGCCAGAAGAGATCTGGGAACTGCTGTATGCTGATGACTTAGTACTGGTAGCTGAGAACAGTGATGAGGCTACTCAAAGATTTGGCAATTGGAAACAGAGATTAGAACACAGAGGAATGAAGGTAAATGTTGACAAGACCAAAGCAATGACAGTTGGAAAAGACTGCAGAACACATAGAGAGCAAGGCAAATACCCGTGTGGTGTCTGCCACAAAGGTGTAGGGAACAATTCGATCAAATGCTCCAAATGTCAATATTGGTGTCACAAAAGATGCTCAAAGCTCAAAAGTCTGAAGAGTATTTGTCTGCCCCAGTTGTATGAATAAGAAAGGTGAAGACAATACCGATGCAGGAAAGAAGAAGCTAGAATTTGAACAAGGGAAGATAGAAGTGGTAGACGAATTCTGCTACCTGGGAGAGATGATGAGCTGCAAAGCAAAATCTGAGTTAGCTGTCAGAACCAGGATTGCGAGTGCTTGGAAGAAATGGAAAGAATTGGCAAGTCTGCTCGGAAATCAGAAAATCCCACTGGGGAGACGCTGTCTGATATATAAGGCCTGCATCAGACCTGTTCTCCTGTATGGTTCATTGACGTGGGTTTCACAAAAACCGTTGAACATTTGTTGAAGAGCTGTGAAAACCAACTGCTACGCTACATGACAAAGACCAAATGGGAAGACAGGATCACGAATGAAGAACTATGGAGAAAGTGCAAAGTTGATGATCTGAAGTCTGTAGCTAGTACCAATAGACTGCGCTGGTTTGGGCACGTTCAACGGAAAGCAGACTGCCACATCATAAAAAGAGCAATGGACTTCGTAGTGGATGGAAAGAGACCAAAGGGAAGACCTAGCAAAATCTGGGCTGCCTGTATTGCAGATGATCTTAGAGAAAGGGGCATCATTGTCAAACCTCCCCTGGGAGAAGCATGACAAAAAAGGAAGAAGAAGAAGAAGATATTGCGCATGTTAGAGGGTAGTTGTAGACTAACAGCATGATGCCACTGCAATGTTACCTTTATTTGGTGACAAAGAGGGGACAGCAGCACGACACATGTAGGTAGGACACACATCTTGGGGTGCAGAACAAAGTATGACAACATATGAATATTTTGGCCAAATATGACTGCTCTGCAAACAATAGTAACTGTACAGCACTTTGTGTACTTGAGGTACCTTATTTTCTTAAAAAAGCTGCGTGAATTTTCAAATACTACAGAGTTTCTCTGTAAGATATGCAAAAAGGTAGAGTTAATATTGTTGTTGTATGACAAAGGCACCACACAGCACTGACACTGTTAATGTTGTTGTTGTTGTATGACAAAGGCACCACACAGCACTGACACTGTTAATGTTGTTGTTGTTGTATGACAAAGGCACCAACAGCACTGACACTGTTAATGTTGTTGTTGTTGTATGACAAAGGCACCACACAGCACTGACACTGTTAATGTTGTTGTATGACAAAGGCACCACACAGCACTGACACTGTTAATGTTGTTGTATGACAAAGACACCACACAGCACTGACACTGTTAATGTTGTTGTTGTTGTATGACAAAGACACCACACAGCACTGACACTGTTAATGTTGTTGTATGACAAAGGCACCACACAGCACTGACACTGTTAATGTTGTTGTTGTTGTATGACAAAGGCACCACACAGCACTGACACTGTTAATGTTGTTGTTGTATGACAAAGGTACCACACAGCACTGACACTGTTAATGTTGTTGTTGTATGACAAAGGCACCACACAGCATTGACACTGTTAATGTTGTTGTTGTATGACAAAGGCACCACACAGCACTGACACTGTTAATGTTGTTGTTGTATGACAAAGGCACCACACAGCACTGACACTGTTAATGTTGTTGTATGACAAAGGCACCACACAGCACTGACACTGTTAATGTTGTTGTTGTATGACAAAGGCACCACACAGCACTGACACTGTTAATGTTGTTGTATGACAAAGGCACCAACAGCACTGACACTGTTAATGTTGTTGTTGTATGACAAAGGCACCACACAGCACTGACACTGTTAATGTTGTTGTTGTATGACAAAGGCACCACACAGCACTGACACTGTTAATGTTGTTGTTGTATGACAAAGGCACCACACAGCACTGACACTGTTAATGTTGTTGTATGACAAAGGCACCACACAGCACTGACACTGTTAATGTTGTTGTATGACAGAGGCACCACACAGCACTGACACTGTTAATGTTGTTGTATGACAAAGGCACCAACAGCACTGACACTGTTAATGTTGTTGTTGTATGACAAAGGCACCACACAGCACTGACACTGTTGATGTTGTTGTATGACAAAGACACCACACAGCACTGACACTGTTAATGTTGTTGTATGACAAAGGCACCACACAGCACTGACACTGTTAATGTTGTTGTTGTTGTATGACAAAGGCACCACACAGCACTGACACTGTTAATGTTGTTGTATGACAAAGGCACCACACAGCACTGACACTGTTAATGTTGTATGACAAAGGCACCACACAGCACTGACACTGTTAATGTTGTTGTATGACAAAGGCATCACACAGCACTGACACTGTTAATGTTGTTGTATGACAGAGGCACCACACAGCACTGACACTGTTAATGTTGTTAATGTTGTATGACAAAGGCACCACACAGCACTGACACTGTTAATGTTGTTGTATGACAAAGGCACCACACAGCACTGACACTGTTAATGTTGTATGACAAAGGCACCACACAGCACTGACACTGTTAATGTTGTTGTTGTATGACAGAGGCACCACACAGCACTGACACTGTTAATGTTGTTGTTGTATGACAAAGACACCACACAGCACTGACACTGTTAATGTTGTTGTTGTATGACAAAGACACCACACAGCACTGACACTGTTAATGTTGTTGTTGTATGACAGAGACACCACACAGCACTGACACTGTTAATGTTGTTGTATGACAAAGGCACCACACAGCACTGACACTGTTAATGTTGTTGTTGTATGACAAAGACACCACACAGCACTGACACTGTTAATGTTGTTGTTGTATGACAAAGACACCACACAGCACTGACACTGTTAATGTTGTTGTTGTATGACAGAGACACCACACAGCACTGACACTGTTAATGTTGTTGTATGACAAAGGCACCACACAGCACTGACACTGTTAATGTTGTTGTATGACAAAGGCACCACACAGCACTGACACTGTTAATGTTGTTGTTGTATGACAAAGGCACCACACAGCACTGACACTGTTAATGTTGTTGTATGACAAAGGCACCACACAGCACTGACACTGTTAATGTTGTTGTATGACAAAGGCACCACACAGCACTGACACTGTTAATGTTGTTGTATGACAAAGACACCACACAGCACTGACACTGTTAATGTTGTTGTATGACAAAGGCACCACACAGCACTGACACTGTTAATGTTGTTGTTGTATGACAAAGGCACCACACAGCACTGACACTGTTAATGTTGTTGTTGTTGTATGACAAAGGCACCACACAGCACTGACACTGTTAATGTTGTTGTATGACAAAGACACCACACAGCACTGACACTGTTAATGTTGTTGTATGACAAAGGCACCAACAGCACTGACACTGTTAATGTTGTTGTATGACAAAGGCACCACACAGCACTGACACTGTTAATGTTGTTAATGCTGTTGTTGTTGTTAATGTTGTTAATGTTGTTATTGTTGTTAATGTTGTTGTTCCTTGGCTACAGCTCTAGGTTCACAATGGTGAGATTTTTCACACGCGCCTGTTTGTCCACCTTCGTGCAGGTAGGTGCATTCTGACTTCAGGGATGTGTCTAAACATGACACCAGTGTGCATGCGTTTAAAAAATGTTGTCAGCCATACCCACTGACATGAAATGGCCTACTCTTCCAAAAGGCAGAATAAGTTTTAGTGTGTACACAAGATGTTCTGCATATGTTCATACCTGTGACCTCAGTTTATAGTCTTATCCGAAGGACTTTTGGGGGAATGGAGTCCATACTAATATTAACTCTGGGGAAAAAATTCCTTTTGAACGGGCATGCGTGTGCGTGCGTGCGTGTGTGTGAATGTGTCCTCATGTATGTGTGTGAGCATATGATGTACACATGTGTGTAGAGGTATGTACCTGTGTGCACATGCAAAGGCCTTCATGCACCGTTTTCATTTGTTAAAACCTCACAAATGTATTTTAAAAACCAATTACTCATTTTTTAAGCAAGTGTAATTCACACCCACCTGTTCAATGCAGCTGAGCTTTCTGTGAGGAGGTTTCCGGAGCTGTCTTCAATGACTGATGATTTGGTTTGAAGTGGTTTTGTGAGTTTCTTCAGGGTGTCGTATGCCTTTTTACTGTTGCCCACTTTCATGCTTTTTTCGATCTCATCACATTGATCACTGATCCACTTCTCTCTGGCCTTTAACATTGACTTCTTCACGAGATTGTTGGCCTCCCGGTATTCTTTAGGGTTGGAAGACCTGGTTGGTTTCAGTGCTCTTCTTGTATCGCAGAGGTCCAAGATGTCATTGGTAGTCCATGGCTGGTGTTTATTCCTCTGACGACCGAGTACCTCCTCTGCTGTTTCTCGGACTGCCTCATTGAAGTTGTTGGTGAGGTCATTGATGTCATTGTCCAGGAGGGTTAATGCCGCAAAACGTCCGCCAAGCTTAGCTTGGAAGATCTCCTCGACATCTGGATCTTTCAGTTTGTCCACGTCAAATTTGATACGTGGGTTTGCAGGCTGTTTGTTTTTCTTCAGCTTCATTTTGAATACCAGCAGCACAAGGTCGTGGTCACTGCCTATGTCAGCTCCAGGGTAGGTTCTTGTTCTGGCTCTGTTGATGCTGGATTTGAAGCGCCGTGGTGTTAAGATAAAATCTATTTGGTTATGGATCTTGCCGTTTGGCGCATGCCAGGTTGTCCTCCTTGACTGCTTGTGGGGATAGAGGGTATTGGCAATGGTAAGTCTGTGGGTGCAGGCAAACTCCAGCAGACGTAGTCCCCTGTCGTTGGTCTCCCCAGTTCCAAACTGACCAACTGTTCCGGCCCATTGGTTGTAAGAGTCAGGACCTACTTTGGCGTTAAAATCCCCTTGGATGATGATGATGTCCTTCTTGGGTATTTTCTTAATGGTCACTTCAAGATCTTCATAAAATTCTTCTACTTCTTCATCTGTATGGTCAGATGATGGTGCATAGATTTGTATGATGGTGATGTTCTTGGGCTTGGCCGACACCCGGATGCTGATAATCCTGCTGGAAGCCGGTGTACAGCTGATAATGCACCCCACTACTTCCTTTCTGACAATAAATGCCACTCCATGTTGGTGATGTTTCTCTTGGCCACTGTACCAGATCTTGTTGCCTTCTTCAGTCAATGTCTCACCAAATCCTGTCCATCTCACTTCTCCTAGTCCAATAATGTCCCGGTTTGCCGATGACATTGACCTCATGGGCGGAAGTAACACAGAGCTGCAAGATCTTACGACCAGACTTGAGAACAGAGCTGGAGCATATGGGATGGAGGTGAGCTTGGAGAAAAGTAAAGTACTTGTGAACAGCACGAGCAATGCCACCGCTAAAATTTACATGAACGGCCAACAACTGGAGGAGGTAGACGCTTTTAAATACCTCGGCGCTACACTCACAAAGGACGGGCGATCGACGACAGAAATCAAAGTCAGAATAGCCATGGCAACATCTTCCATGACAAAACTCACCACCATATGGAAAAGTAAAGAGATCAGTTTCCCAATCAAACTAAAGCTCTACAAAGCCCTAATTCAGTCGATCCTGCTGTACGGAAGTGAAACCTGGACATTGACTGCTGAAACAGCAAAGCGAATCCAGTCATTCGAAACAAAATGCCATAGAAAACTACTGGGCATATCCTGGAGAGAACGAAAGACCAACGAATTTGTCAAGAGTCAAATAACACGGCTGGCAGGTCCACAGGAACCCCTTCTCACCATCGTCAAGAAGAAAAAGCTGACATGGTTCGGCCACGTCACCCGCCACAACACTCTGCCCAAAACAGTACTGCAGGGAACACTCGAAGGTGGCAGAAGGAGGGGAAGACAGAACAAGTCATGGATGGACAACATCAGAGAATGGACCAGGATGAATGACTCGGCACTACTGCGCAGAGCCGAGGACCGAGATGGATGGAGGAGGCTTACCACAGCATCGTCTTTCATGTCTCCCCCACGACCGCCAAGGTCACGGGTCTGATGATGATGATGATGAATTCACACCCACATCACACATATGATGATCCCTATCTGCAAACACTCAAAACTATTTTAAAAACAAACTCACCCGTGCTTCCACGATGTTCTTGAAATGTCGCTTGGACAACTTGAAATATCGTGCAGCCTGTAACAGATATTTCACTTTTCAACATAATACACTTTAAACTTACTTAAAGCTTGAAAAAAATGCAGAACTACAAACTAGAAGAGTTACTTTTGTCACACATAAATGCACATACTTCTCAGGCATTTCTAACAAATAAACCTAGATATGAAAGATATTATGACTAAAAAAAAATTCAACAAAAGGTGTAAGCTACTCATTTTGCCAGGACAGTTAGTTAGGAGGTAGCGTCCAGCTCTTTCTGATTTACACTGCTGTGGGTTCTTCTGACGTGCACAAGTCTGCAACAGCAGCACAGAGGTCTGACCGGTTCAGAATCTCTTCCTAGACTCCACGTCCAGTTTTATTTTCCTGCCAAACTGGGAAGAAAGGGCCAGGCTGGGAATGGAACCCAGAACCTCAAGGTTGACTTGTTAGGCAGGTGACTGCCTACTCTGTCCTGCCACCTTCCTTCTGAAAGAGATGTGGCGTGACTTGGACAGGGCAACGTCTCTTAGTCTTAGCATACCAATGGTGATGAGGAGACATCAGTGCTTTTTAATTTTTTGCTTTTGTTTTAAAGACATCAGAGCTGAATACTCACTCCTGCCAGCTCCATTGCAACTGGTGTCTGAGGTGGTGTTCCCTGTAAAAGTCACGTCAACAAAAAGTTTTACAATAAAGAGAACAAAAGCAAGTAAAAAACACAACATATACACATATCCTCACACATGCCAGCATGCTTACTTAAAAATGTGTACATGTTATATGCAAATACTTATCCTTCTCACTCAGTCAATCATGCACACACACACACACACACACACACACACACACACACACACACACACACACACACTCTCTCTCTCTCTCTCTTTGTACAAACCACACACAAAAAAGAATATATTTTGTATCATAACAGATAATCACTGCTTTGTGAAATCACTTTGGTTCTCTGCATTTGTTTATAGTACACAAGGATTTCATCAGCGAAACTCATAACAGCTATGCCACTGAATATATTCTATTATTACTGTGCACACTTAAAGAAGGTTCAGCTTCTCATAGGGGTACTGGGAGTCCAGGTTGGCTCCACAAAACTCGAACTACCTTATTCTTCTCCCCCTCGGTATTATCTGGTGCTGTGTATACATGACACAGCCACACCCTAGACGTGGAAGGAATGGACACAATACTCTCAAAGCCATTCTAGTAAAGCAAGTTCTGGGCAAACTGAAACTAATTTTAACACTTTTTAATGGTTTCTTGCTCAAGTTTCCATTTGTTTCAGCGATTTCACCCCCCACCCTCCTTCCCCCTTTTTTTTTTTTATACCTATATATCACACACATTGCCTACACAAAATCTCACCATTGGTGAACTTCGGAGCCAAGGAACAACAACAACAACAACAAAATCACATACATATATACTGCAGACTATAGAATGAATGACAAGAACATAACTTTCCAAATTGTTAAGAAAACCCATGACTTTGACACTGCCCCGAAAACAGAAACTAAGAACCAAGGTGAGCGTGAAGAGATGATTTCACAGCGCTGTCATGAGAATAACGAAGCCTGCTCTCTGCTGGTACATGTACCGATTCAGCTGCAGGTCAGCACATTCTGTTTCCAATCACACATACAGGACTTTCTTTTAAACTGTTTACACAGATGTGATCAATGTATTGCATTAGAAAGAGTCCATACACAATGGTACCTCTTGATTAACTAAACAGTGAAATCTTAACAGGCTCTTGATAAACTAAACAGTGAAATCTTAACAGGCTCTTGATAAACTAAACAGTGAAATCTTAACAGGCTCTTGATAAACTAAACAGTGAAATCTTAACAGGCTCTTGATAAACTAAACAGTGAAATCTTAACAGGCTCTTGATAAACTAAACAGTGAAATCTTAACAGGGTATCCCTGAAGTTGGAATGAGGCTACCCTAGAGGTGGCTAAAATCTGCTGAATGCCTAAATCTCACCATTGGTGCACCTTGATGCTGTGGCAGAGGAGCCAGCAAAACACCAACAGGACTGGTGACTGTGGCTGAGCAGTTATGACTGTTTGACTTCAATTCAGTGGATCAAAGAAGTCCTGGGTTCAAATCTTGGCAGTGGTATCTGGCGAAGTAAAGGTGGGGATTTTTGTGATCCTCCATGTCAACTTAAAAGTGCAGATCTGCCAGTGACTTATCTCCCTTATATGCACATTTAAAATCCTGTAATTAGTGTCAGCATTTGGTGGGCTATGGAAACATGAAAAGACTCAGCATGCATCCTGTACATAAAAATGAGCTGCACTGAAGTTAGAATGTGTGGGCTGAGGCCAGCAGTGGGCAGACCTCTCCTGCAGAGTTAGTTACCAGCACAGGAGAAGACCTGGCACTGTGCAGCTAGCCAATAAGGGAACACTGAGGTGAGAGAAGAGGAAAACAGAGACAAGAGAAGAAGAGAGGAGAGGAAAACAAAGAGAAGAGAAGAAGAGAGAAGATAAAAAATACCAAAAAAGGAGAGAGAAGAGAAGAAGAGGGAGGAGGAAAAAAGAAAAGAGAAGAAGAGAGAAGATCAAAAATACCAAAAAAGGAGAGAGAAAGAGGAGGAGAAAAAAAGAGAAAGAAGAAGAGGGAAGATCAAAAAAACAAAAAAAAAGGAGAGAGAAGAGAAGAAGAAAGGAGGAGAGAAGAGAGGAGAGGCGAGAAAGAAGAAGACCTACCTCCAGCAATTTCTGCACAGTGTCTTTCCAGAACTGCATCCTCATGGCTCCGATGTTTTTCTCAGACACAACATCTCTGATCTATAAAAAAACAAACAACAACACCACCACAACAACATACACACACAGAAAGAAAAAACAAAATGACCATTTTAGAATCTGCATTTCAAAACATAATTTAACCCCTTTCTTAGACAGTTCAGATGGAAAGAAAACAAGAAAGGAGATAATGCTACGTGGCACAAATGGCACGGCACTAAAGGGAAAAAACCCAAACTGACAGACTCTTTTCAGCGAGGACAGCCAGCAGGATCGAACAGTCCACCAATGTACAGAGAAGTAAACATTCGTCTTCAGTTCAACACTGCAGTGCTCTTTATTTTTTTTTTTTATTTCGAGGATCTTCATAATGGCATAAGCACTAATGTGCTTTTTTTTCACACCCAGTCCCAGTGTGTATGAGGTTTTGTAAATTTTGTCATCTGTTTTCTCCAGCACACAATGACAATGGTATGGTCATAAATGAAAGAAGATCAGATAGCCCTTCAAAGATCTATCCTTGGTAAGGCACAGTTCAGGGATGCGGAAGACAAGGCAGACAGAGAAAGAATGGGTGGACAACAGCGATCACTGACCTCTGAATGGACTCAGCAAATACAGCTTTGCCAAGACCCAGGTGTTGGCACATGACAGCAACAAATGGAGAATGCTGGAGATCTCGTCAGTGCAATGCCCCCTTAACCACTTCCATTTAGAGGACCAGCGCAGTGTAAGCACTCTTCTTGAAACCCACTCCAAGAAAACTTGAAGGAAGCTCTAGTCAACAAAGAGCATGGAATGGATAGTGGCATAAACCAACTCTGAACTGAACAGAACACCACCATTTTCAGACTGAAAACACTTGTCACTGCGCACGCAGTGGGTTGTGCTCACAAGCTGGACGACACATTCAGCATGGCTTGGTTGGACCACAGGTGAAGAGGAGGAGGAGAATTCAAAAGGAGTCCTCTCTAGCTGCTTGTAAATTAAGAGGTTTTGTCTTTAAAGTATTTATCTTCCCTCATTTAAAAATGTAATTAAAAAGTTTATAGCAATTACTACACTAAATATATATATATATATATATATATATATATATATATAATATATATATATTACACAAAGTAAAATGAGAGCAAAAAATCACATGAAACTGAACTTGTTTTCTTTTCTAAGTAATTCACACTCACAAACACACACAGAATGATAATACACACACACACACACACAGAGAAAAAGACACAGACTCACAGACACACAGAAACAAGACAGGCAGACAAACACAGACACACACACACACACAGACAGACACACACACACACAAGAGGTGAATAACAGACTAACCTGGGCCACTTCCACATTGAAAGCTCTAATAGAGAATACTGCTCTCTGGAGTTGTTTGGGCAACAGGAGACAGCACAGGTAGTTTTCATAGTCATGATTTCTGCACACATTGATATGATAAATATACACAGGTATGCATGTACATTGTCATAATTCCAATACAAGAACATTAGATAATACTGAAAAGAAATTATAAATGATTTTAACTTAACACATTATATAATATTTTCTCCTCACTTGTACATGCATAGTTGGAAGTCCTGGATAGGAACAACAAATTATTCTGAAGAGTATGAATGAATTAAATGTAACAAATCATATAACACTTTCTCCACAGTGTGGCTGTGTAAAAGTTGTGCTAAATCAGTATTCTTTTAGATTTTCTTTTTTTTAAAAAGGGGAAGGGAAAAAAAGGAAAATGAAAGAAAGAAGGAAACATCAATCATGTCAGTAATTATAACTTACTACTGAGACACTCAAATAAATAATATTACATGTAACAGTTCAGACCAAAGTCTGAAAATGTTGCAGATAATTCACGAATAATTTTCCAAATTACACATTATGAGCTGCAAATTTGCATTCAACCATACATGGACATACTTGTGTCTCTTCACATTAAAAAATTGTTTTTCCATACTTTTGTAGGATTTTTAAAAAAAAGAAAAAAGGTGGAAACTATTAAGTGAAGGAAAGTGTGTGTGTGTACTCTGTGTGTGTGAGCGTGTGTTTGTGTGTGATTGGAAGCCGGTCACCTCGTGTCACACACACACATTATATATATATATATATATATATCATCATCATCATCAGTCCCGTGACCTTGGCGGTCGTGGAGGAGACACGAAAGACGATGCCGTGGTAAGCCTCCTCCATCCACCCCGGTCCTCGGCTCTGTGCAGTAGTGCTGAGTCATTCATCCTGGTCCATTCCCTGATGTTGTCCATCCATGACTTGTTCTGTCTTCCCCTCTTTCTGCCACCTTCGAGTGTTCCCTGCAGTACCGTTTTTGGCAGAGTGTTGTGGCGGGTGACGTGGCCGAACCATGTCAGCTTTTTCTTCTTGACGATGGTGAGAAGGGTTCCTGTGGACCTGCCAGCTGTGTTATTTGACTCTTGACAAATTCATTGGTCTTTCGTTCTCTCCAGGATATGTCCAGCAGTTTTCTACGGCATTTTGTTTCAAATGACTGGATTCTGCTGAAAAACAGCAAAGCGAATCCAGTCATATATATATATATATATATATATATATATATATATATATAGGGGGACGGGACAGCCTAGTGGTTACAACATTGTGCTGGCAATCTGACAACTGGGTTCGACTCCCCTTCAAGGGAGATATTTTTCCCCTGGAGTTAACATCAGTGCCGACTCCACTCTCCCCAAAAGTCCTTGGATGAGACTACAAACCGAGGCCCCGTGTGCCAACGCACGCAGAATATCTTGCGCACACGTTAAATCCTGTTCAGCTTTTTGTAAGAGTAGGCCATTGTGTGCCAGTGGGAACAGATGACAGAATTTACAAAACCGCATAAACACGGGGACTATATGTAAAAAAGCACGTAAGTGCTTATTCCATTATCCTCAATAAAAAAGAATAAAAATTAAAATAAAAAAAAACTATACAAAAAAACCCAAACCAAACCAAACTTAACCAAAAATCCAAACCAACATACAGCAAAGATCAATTTCCCTTCTTTCTTACTTCACCAAATTTATACAATACTCTGGATTGCTTAAGTTCTGACTGCTGAAAGCTTGGGAACTGCTTCTAGGCTCTATGTGGAAGGATGCTCCACACTTTGAGTACAGCAAGAGATCGCTAGGTTTTCCTGACCATCCCTTGGTAAAAGCGCGCAACGAGCACATCACCCTAGTCATGTTGACATGCCGAGGTCACACAGTTCTCAATTGGTCATAAACTGCATAATGAATCAAAATAAAAATGCTCCATCTTTATCCATTTAAGAGTACATTTTTTATACGGATATAGGTTCAAAGTTCATAAAAAATATTTTCTCATATTTAACAGCTAAACCAAAGAGTGCTTTAGAAACTGATAACTGCGATGTGCTATTCTATTGAGGCTTTCTCCAAAAGCTTATCTTATTCTCTATTTTGCTTCATTTGCGAAGCTATCCCTAAATGGCTTGAGTCTTAACGGTACACTTGCACCGAGACTAATCAAACTGCACCGAAAGACCGCACACCGGTATTAATTTGGGGGTCACGTAGTATCTTGTATAGAGTGAGTGGAAAAAAAATGTTGGTGATTTTCACAGATTTTTTTAAGCATGAAAAAATGGACTGTGCACTTGCTTTTGGGATTGAGGACATAGAGCAATACCAGGTAGTCACGAGAAAGTTGGAAATAACCATCAAATGAGGTTTGCCTGTATTCCTACAGCGTTGACCCGCGCATGCATATTCCAGTAAGGAAGCTAGCAGACGACAAAGGACTGAGGGGGGGGGGGGGGGGGGGGGGGGGGGGGGGGGAGGGGGGTGGTGTATTACTACAATTTGTCAAAATGAGTTTTGAGTCAGGGTAGTTTCACAAAAGGGGGGGGTTTTGTTGGGATGCTGTGGTGCGGTATGAGGTAAGGTACATGAAAAAGAAAGAAAAGAGGATTTTCAATACTGGTGTTGCCAAAGTACAAGGGGGGTGGAGGAGGGGGGGGGTTCAAAGGGAGATTGTTTTGGCTTCAGTGGTGGACATTCTGCCGTGTGTCCGGTGTGATAACAGGGGCTACTCTGCAGTAAAAAAAAAAACATGCAAACTGATTTCAAGTTACAAGGGGAAAGGATCATCTGGTGATGATGGGACAGTGAGATTTGACAGTGTCTAGCAGTCAAATGAAGTGCCAGTGTCCCTGGCCGGTGTTGTGTACACAGCTACTCTAGTCATGGGAGATTTAGTTGGGAAAGACCAGTGCCTCTGGGAGGTCACATCAAATGAACAGACCCCTATCTTCCTACTTTAACAATTTTTCCCGACAACTACTGTGCCTTGTCTTGGTTTGTTTTGTCGGTGAAGCAGTGCTGGCCGTCGTCCCTGGAAGTAGCACCAGTGCACAAGAAGGTTTGTCGACCAGGGGGTTTTTTTTTGAAAAGTGTTCAGTCACACTTTGTTGCCTTGTCTTGGTTGTTGTTCCTACACGTCCTGCTAATGGCAATTTTCACATGGGACCATGATTTGATCTCTCAGTGAAAGACTAACACTAAGGCTGCCACTAAAGGTCTTGTGGACAGGGGGGTTAAGTTTGTTTGGATTGAAACAGTGATCAAGTCCACACTTTTTGCTTTCTAGACAGTTGTGCTTCCCCTAGACCACCGATCCTCTAATGTTGTAGTTACTCTTTAAAACCAAGGTTGTCAGTGGAACAAAAATAGACTACGATCTCCAAAAGTGGAAACAAAGAGAACCTAACCTTTTCTGGATGTGGTGCATGTATCAAAGTCGTACAGAGCCTCTATGAGAATGCAACAAATGAAGTGTTTCACAACAACAACATAGGTGATTGGTTTCGGGCGACAGCCGGTGTGTGCCAGGGCTGCCTGCTCTCCCCTACTCTCTTCAATCTATTTCTTGAGAGAATCATGGAAGAAGCACTAGAAGAACATGAACAGTGAGTAATGGAGGGCGAACAATCACAAACTTGTGCTTCGCTGATGATATTGACGGATTAGCTGGTCACGAGCAAGAACTAACAGACTTAGTGAACCGTATAAAAGAAAAATCAACAAAATTTGGTATGGAAATCAGCGGGGAAAAAACAAAAGTGATGACAAACAGTAACTTTACATCAGAAATCAAAATCAAAGACCAGAAACTTGAGAATGTTCACAGATTCAAATATTTGGGATCTATCGTGACAGACGAGGGATCAAAACCAGAAATACTGTCAAGACTTGCCCAGACCACAGCCGCAATGATCAAGCTCAAACCCATCTGGAGCAACAGAAAAATCGCCATCAGTTCCAAAATCAGACTGATGCGCTCTCTGGTCATGTCAATCTTCTTATATGCATGTGAATCATGGACCCTCACAGCGGACTTAGAATAAGAGCTATAGAAATGAGGTGCTTCCAAAGACTCTTAGGCATCTCATACAAAGACCACATGACGAATGAAGAAGTCAAGAGACCCATCCACAATGAAATCGGGCCCTATTCTGACCTTCAAACACTCGTCAGACAACAAAAGCTGAAAGTGGTTTGGTCATGTCACATGCTCCTCTGGTCTTGCTAAAACAATCCTACAAGGCACAGTGAAGGGAGGAAGAAGAAGAAGAGGCAGACAAAGGAAGAGATGGGAGGACATTCGGGAGTGGACAGACATGGAACTGAGACACCCTGAGGGTGGCTGAGAGACGTGAGGACTGGAGAAAGGGGGTTGACAAAGCTTCGAAGGCGTCCCAAAGGATTCGGAATCTGAGGGATCGGTGACGGTATGTAACAGCATCATAATGGATGTTTATGGAGGTAACATCATGGTGATGGATGTTTATGGAAGTAACAGTACATCATCATGATGGATGTTCATGGAGGTAACATCATCATGATGGATGTTTATGGAAGTAACAGTACATCATCATGATGGATGTTTATGGAGGTAACATCATCATGATGGATGTAACATCATCATGATGGATGTTTAGGGAGGTAACAGTACATCATCATGATGGATGTTTATGGAGGTAACATCATCATGGTGGTTGTTTATGGAGGTAACAGTACATCATCATGATGGATGTTTATGGAGGTAACATCATCACGATGGATGTTTATGGGGGTAACAGTACATCAGGATGGATGTTTATGGAGACATCATCATGATGGATGTTTATGGAGGTAACAGTACATCAGGATGGATGTTTATGGAGGTAACAGTACATCATCAGGATGGATGTTTATGGAGGTAACAGTACATCATCAGGATGGATGTTTATGGAGGCAACATCATCAGGATGGATGTTCATGGAGGTAACATCACCAGGATGGATGTAACATCACCAGGATGGATGTTTATGGAGGTAACATCACCAGGATGGATGTTTATGGAGGTAACATCATGATAGATGTTTATGGAGGTAACAGTACATCATCATCATGAAGGATGTTATGGAGGTAACATCATCATGAAGGATGTTATGGAGGTAACAGCACAACAGTACCAGAAAAATTTAAACCAGCACAAAAAAAGAAATGAAGTAGTTGTGCTCCTTTCCGAGAATAATGTAATCTGCTTACTTGACTGTTTCTGCAAGATATCACATAGAACTGAGTCTAGTAATCTGGTAAGGGACGGGATAGCTCAGTGGTCAGAGCACTCGCTTTCCCCAGCCAATGTTAAGCAGCATTGAGCATGGTACCCAATTGGATGGGTGACCATTTGCGCACCTTGGCTTCAGTACAGTTCCCCCAGCTGTAAATGGATACCTGCCTCTTTAGGGTCAGGAAAGGTAAAGCAGCGAGGGAGAGGAGATGGGTGCCACCCTCAATATGCTGGCCCCTAGAGAAGCCGAGGTCTCTGGTGCCTCACTCTCCTACGACCACATAGGTTGAGACACCTTTTCTTTACTTAGTCTGGCAAGATGGGAGGCCTGGAAAAGAGTCATGTTGTCGCCATTGAGCAAAAGAAGAGAGAAAACATTGTCAGTCCATGAATTAAACTTCTCCCATGTTCTCTGGCCATTCCGTTGGCAAAATCCAGTCTGCCACTGTGACCTCACCAATCCCCAAAGTTTCCTGGAGCCCTGTGAAGCTAGACCACATCTGGGGTCTCGGTGGGATAGGACTGCGGGACACGAGAGGGGGCACTGGTCAGTATGGGATATTTCAAGTGGTGGAGATGGGAGAGGTTCTGGCAGTGTACTGTTTGCAATGAAAAGATGGGCATTAATGGAATAGTAGAGGCTTACAGATGCCCACTGTACGTATGAGAGAAGACTGACAGACATACAAAGTAAACAAGAACAACAAAGATTTTCTTATAGCTGTTTAATGTCAAAGCATTTCAGTCTATAAATTATATATATATATATATATATAAAACTGAATTTATATATATATATATATAAATAAACAATTTACAAATGTACACCTTGTTAACAACCGGTCATTCTTGGCAATAAAGTTAACAGGATTTTCTGTATAAATTTTTTTTTTTAAAGCCACAGGAAAGAATATCTTGACAAAACTGACTCCCATAGTAAACATGTTTTTTTCTTCATATCTGTCTATTTTCACAGCTATCAAAAGTCTTTGCAGCCAGTTTGGATCAGAGAAGAAACAAAAATTCATCCCCACTGGTCGTTGAAAGTTTTGTTTAGCGTCTATGAATAAGTTTTCAATATTTGATTCCAACAGCAAACTCCTGCAAGTTCTTCAATGAAACTGTAAAGCAAGGTCATGCAGCAAATGAATGCACAGCATCTTGTGCACCCACATTAATCAAAAATCGATTCATGCTTTGAAGAGCAGTAGCTGGTGACATGAATGATGCAAACATACACACATGGAATCTGCAACCTAGAGAGAAAAGGCCCTACCATGGTCAACTTGCCCCACTAAGACAAACTTAATTAACTGCCTGAAAAATTCCGTTTGACCAGTGTCCCAGTGATTTCTGTGGGAGTTGAGGAAGAAGTCAGTCACACTGACTACCAAGTCAGGTAACACTTACACTTTTTCATTACAGAGTGACAAATCCTCAGCAACAGGGGAAATTTCCAAGCATCTTCACTTATCATCCCCATTCTTTACACCACTTCATCAAAACAACAACAAAACTCATTGATTTCACTTCTTAATTCTGCTCTGCTCTCCTCAAAGAAATAGTTTCCCCCCAAAAAAAACCCCACCCAACAACAAACCCAACAACAAACAAAACAAACCAAACAAACCAACAAGCAAAAAGAAACCCCACCACCAAACCCTGAAATGATACCCCTTTCAAGTACTCCCCCCCCCCCCCCCAACCTAAACCAAATCCCAAACATGAAAAAAGTAAAAGCATATTTTGATAGTACTTTACATTTATACAATCAATAGTACTTTACTTACTTTACTTGCTAAATATTGAGAATCCTCATGCAATTGAGGAAGTGGAGAAAGTTGAAGGACCTGTACAAGAAGTGACTGAAGATGAAATCAGAAGAGCAATTCAAACTATGAAAAAGAGAAAAGTCACGGGGCCATCAGGAGTGGTGACAGAAATGATACAAGCAGCAGGAGAGGAAGGAGTAAAACAAAATATGTCAGAAGATACAGCGGACAGAACAAATGCCCAAAGAATGGGAAGACAGTATTACTGCTCCCATTTTCAAGGGTAAAGGAGATGCACTAGTATGTGGAAAATACAGAGGAATCAGGCTTCTGGAACATGGCATGAAGATCTGGGGAAAAGTATTGGAAAGAAGACTGAAGAGCCTGTGCAATATTGATGAAAAGCAGTTTGGATTCCAGGCTGGCAAATCAACCATAGATTCAATATTTATTGTGAAACAACTGCAGGAAAAGTATATGGAGAAGAAAAAGAGCTTGACGCACATCTTTGTTGACCTGGAAAAAGCTTTTGATAGAGTACCCAGAAAGGCAATCCAATGGGCCTTGAGGAAACAAGGTGTACTGGAGCACACCATCTCAATGGTTATGACTTTGTACAAGAACTCCAGATCAAAAGTGAAAACTATAATTGGGACGTCAGAAAGCTTTGAGATAAAAGTAGGAGTGCTCTAAGGATCCGCACTGAGCCCTCTGCTCTTTATCCTCGTGACGAATGAAATATCCAAGGAAGTGGAGAGGCCAGAAGAGATCTGGGAACTGCTGTATGCTGATGACTTAGTACTGGTAGCTGAGAACAGTGATGACGCTACTCAAAGATTTGGCAATTAGAAACGGAGATTGGAACGCAGAGGAATGAAGATAAATGTTGACAAGACCAAAGCAATGACAGTTGGAAAAGACCACTGAACACATAGAGAGCAAGGCAAATACCTGTGTGGTGTCTGCCACAAAGGTATAGGGAACAATTCGATCAAATGCTCCAAATGTCAATATCGGTGTCACAAAAGATGCTCAAATCTCAAAAGTCTGATGAAGGAGGACGGAGTATTTGTCTGCCCCAGTTGTATGAATAAGAAGGGTAAAGACAATACCAATGCAGGAAAGAAGGAGCTAGAATTTGAACAAGGGAAGATAGAAGTGGTAGACGAATTCTGCTACCTGGGAGAGATGAGCTGTGAAGCAAAATCTGAGTTAGCTGTCAGAACCAGGATTGCGAGTGCTTGGAAGAAATGGAAAGAATCGGCAAGTCTGCTTAGAAATAAGACAATCCCACTGGAGAGACGCTGTCTGATATATAAGGCCTGCATCAGACCTGTTCTCCTGTATGGTTCGGAGACGTGGGTTTTCACAAAAACCGTCGAACATTTGTTGAAGAGCTGTGAAAACCGAATGCTACGCTACATGACAAAGATCAAATGGGAAGACAGGATCACGAATGAAGAACTATGGAGAATGTGCAAAGTTGATGATCTGAAGTCTGTAGCTAGTACTAATAGACTGCGCTGGTTTGGGCACGTTCAACGGAAAGCAGAGCACCACATCATAAAAAGAGCAATGAACTTCATAGTGGATGGAAAGAGCCCAAAGGGAAGACCTAGCAAGACCTGGGCTACCTGTATTGCAGATGATCTTAGAGAAAGGGGCATAAATAAGGAGGAAGCTCAAAACAAAGAGAGATGGAGAAGGCTCATCAATGTCAAACCTCCCCTGGGAGAAACATGACAAAAAAGGAAAAAGAATAGTACATAACATTAATTTTGTACAATCATTAGTACTTTACATTTGTACAATCAATAGTACTTTACATTTGTACAATCAATAGTACTTTACATTTGTACAATCAGTAAGCCTTACTACATTTTCTTGATTTGACAGCAATGTTTTTGTGTCAGTCTAATCCTATATTACACAATGTACATGTGCTTTCTTCCTTTCTGCTGGCACTCTTCACTTCACAAACAGGTAATATATGCAGGTTATATATACCATTGTTGCAGAGTTACAAAACTAGACACACTATGCACCTGATCAATTCTTTGATTTTATTGTTCATGGGGACCAGTGATATAGAAAAATGGACCATATTTGTATGCAATGGGTGATGATATTTAATAACATAACAAACTGAAAATGGAACAAGGTAGATAATAATGACACCAACAACAATAATACTAACCACTACTAAAGATAACAATAATTATAACTGTAAGCACTCTTTTTACATTTCCTCACAATTTGAAATCAGCTCATTTGAATATTCAGAGTTAATCAAGGAACTTTATGGAATCATACCTCTAAGAACATATATAAACTCCACAGCAGATAACACGACCTGATGATCAGTTTGGAAGAAAATAACTTATCGCCAACATGCACACACACACTTACGATACAGCATGTCATTAGAAAACCTACTGAAACTTCAAATGCCCTGTGACAACAAAACCCGAAGGCAATAAAATGGCTCTTTCAGCCTCACATTACATATGAACTTTTGGCAAATTACATCAATCATGATCATAGAATCAGTCTCTTAAAAGTCCCATAATAACACAAAATTCACCAGCATGGTTTTAAATTAACATTTGTCTCTTGAAATTTTTTTTTACACTAGGGTACTGTGCTCTACAAAAGTGACGATTATTACAATTATTATTAAATCCAGCAGCAATTCCCATATAAATATATATATATGTATATATAATTACATTTATATATAAACAGATCTAGTGGATCACTGTTGCTTGTCTTCCACAAAGGGGCGCTTTCTCTTCAGGTGTTTCTGCACCATGGCTGAAGTCTTCAGCTTTTCTGTCTGACGCCGCTCCCAGTGTTCAAAGTCGTGCAGGCCTTGCTGCCCTGCCTTGAAGATGTTCTTTTCACTTTCATCCAGTTTTTCTGTCCACTGGCTCGTGTCCTGATGCAGCGCATTCTGAGAGGAGTCCATAATTTTCCTGAAACGGCCCTGGAATGTCTGGAAGAAGGAAAAAAAAAGGGAGGTAGCGATGGGAGGGAGAAAAATTATCTTAAGCACTCTGCAAACTTGAACATTTGTATTTTTACGTAAATTTAGGTGACAGATAAAGCACATCTGAATCACTGAATGTGATTAACATTATTTTGATTACTTTATTTAAATTACAACTGGCACACACAGGGTGTGATGATAAACTCTGAAAAAAAAACAAGATGATAAATTCTTTGGCTGAAAACACGAACAAAAACAATAACGAATCAATCATACGGATCTATACAAGAAGGATATAAGTTATTACCTAACCCTAGATGGAAGATGGCAGTATGGTTAAGATGTTCACCTGCTAACAAGTAAAGCGTGAGGTTCTGGGTTTGATCCCCACCCTCACCCTTTCTTCCCTATTAATTGACCACAAAAAAAATTGAGCTGAATGTCAAAGCCCTTTGCCAGCTTTGGTTGAGACTACACTACAGTACAGAACACTATATAAGAAAATGTTCTAAACGCATATATATTCTTACAACTGAGGAAATAGCAAGAATGAGTGAAAGAACACATTGTCAAGAAAGAAAAAAAAAGCATATTTAGAGAAGGAACATTCTTTTATTTCAATATATTGTTCCTCTTCCATCATACATTATTCTTGTTAGAAAACTAAAAAAGTGTTAATGCTGAGTGGATTTATAGTACATCAGTGCAGTGTGAGTGTATGTGCACATGTACCATGTGTGTGTGTGTGCCTCCATGTGTGTGTGTGTGTGCCTTCATGTGTGTGTGTGCATGTGAATGTGTGCATGTGTGCGTGCATGTGTGTGTTTAAGAGAAGCAAGACAGATTTTGAATTATACAGTATACAGGAGTGATTCATAAATCACAGGTATCATTGTCATTGTCCCACTACCTTTAACAAACTAGTGGCAACATCCGCCCCCTCTGTGTGCTGAAAGGACAGCAGATGCGATCCAAAGTGATAGAAGTAGGGCCCAAGTTTATGCAGGTCCACCACATTGGGGTCAGCTTTCAGCACCTCCCGGTAACCCAGCCTGTAGGCCCGGGGAAACTCCACCGACACAATGTGACGACGTCGACTGCAGAGAGCGCGAGCCAGCCAGAAAGGCAGCTCCAGTTTGGTGCCTGGCTGAAGAGTGGAGTCATCAGTTGTGCTGTCCAAGTAACCTGCCCAAAAATTGATTTGATAAAATGAAATTTATGTAATAACAACTTGGAGTAACCTGCCCCAAATTTAAATTCATATCTAAAATAAAACTTATATACTTAATATAGTGATAACTTGGAGTAAGAGTGATATTGAAAATTATTACTTGAGTCAGAGTGGAGACACAATGTGTGTGTGTGTGTGACTGTGACTGTGTGTGTACACATGTGACTGTGTGTACACGTGTGCAATTGTGTGTGTACACTTGTGTGTGAATGTGTAGGTTTGACAATGAGTGAATTAGAGTGAACTGGATGACAATGACAAATGACAATTTCTTTTATTTCGAGGATAATGAATAAGCACTCATGTGCTTTTTTACATCCAGTCCCCGCCCGTAGGGATACATCTTAATAATAACCTAACACTTATACACTCTCACAGTAGAAACAAGGGGAAATAACCCTTTTCAAAACAGCCCCCCCCCCAACAAAAAAAACAACAACAAAAAGAAAACCCTAAAAAAAAAAAACCCTCCCACCCCCCAACCAAAACAAACAAACAAGGAGAAAGAAAAACCAAATCAACAAAAGAAGGAAAAAGAAAAGAAAAAAAAGAAAAACAAACAACAACAAGAACAAAACCAAGAAAAATAAATTGAAAATGGATCAGTGGATGAGAGAGAGAGAGAGAGAGAGAGAGAGAGAGAGAGAGAGAGAGAGAGAGAGAGAGAGAGAGAAAAAGAGAGAGAAAAGAGAGGGAGAGAGAGAACACTCACTTCCAGGATAACACTAACACTGTAATTTGTAAATGATTAGAATTTAAGAAATAATTGTTTTAAATGTTTGGGTTTTTGTTGTTGTTACAATCAGCCGTCTAACCAGAAAAAGAAGAAGCAAACATTACAACCACAAAGAATCACCATATGAAATCACACACAGTATAAAATCATGAAAATCATTTAAATTTAAAAACAAAATAGGCCTATATATTTTGGGGGGAGGGGTGGTGGTGGATGCTATTAGCAGTATTGGTAATTTAAGGCGTTTTTCTTGAGTGAGTCATGAGGAGCTGCTTCAAGCGACAAAGTAACTTGAGCAAAAGCAGACTGATCAATACTATTCAATGAGTTAATGAATAAAAATAAACAATGAAATAATACTAGTAAAATAGTAGTATGTTACTATGCATAACACAATTTTACAAAAAAATTCAAGTAACCATTCACTGACCCAATCGGTGTATTGGCATCTCCACTTTACAAGGAAGCCTCTCATTTGTTGCTAAGATATCATTAAGGTTGAAATAGTCTTCAGAATCGGTCGTTGTAGTCTGCGACATTGTCACAATGTTGCACCCCAAAAGTTGTCAAATCTTAGCGCCAAACCGGAACTGTATCTTGCGTTAGGCTAGCCTAGAGTTTTCTCCCTTCCACTTTTATTGACTTGTAAGGCTGAACAAAGACAAGAATATTGAAATATTTATTTATTTATTTGTTATACCACTTTAAGTCACGGCAGACTTCTCTGCGTGAAATTCGGGCTGCTTTCCCCTGGGAGAGCGCGTCGCCACAAGAGCAGCGCCACCCATTTTTTCCCTGTGCAACTGTTTCCCTATCAGAGTGGCTGACATTTAAAAAAAAAAAAAAAAAAAAAAATATATATATATATATATATATAAAGTCATAATGATATAAGCATAATGCATTGAAACTAACCCATTTATTTTAAATCAATATGCAAACGTCGATTCAGAATATTTTTTAGAAAAACAAGCTATTGTTGAAATGTATCTTCTCATTTTCCTTAATTTCTAAATGGTTCACAGCATTTCCTGTCAGTTTGGCTACACTCGAGTGTTAGCTTGTTGGCTATGTAGTAATTTGTATAGGTGCTAGGCTTAGTTGGAATTTTTTGTTTTTTGTTTTTGTTGACCCTGTGCATGCAAATTGCGGTTAGGAAGCTAGCAGATGACAAAAGACTGAAAGAGAGGGGGGGGGGGGGGGGGGGGGAGGTAAAAATTCAAGCGTAACAAATTTGTGCAAAATCACAGGAGTTTAGAGTCAGAGGCTAGTCTTTCACAAAAAGTGGTTTTTATTAAATTTTCTGTTGATGCCTTAGTACGTGCTGTGGTCTGTGAAGCAAGAGTAATACAGGAAAACAGAAGAAAAATTCGCTTTGGATTTACAGTGTTGTTGTATTGCTACCGTTGTTACAATCAATTCAGGTTATTTCTACGCCAAAACAACAAAAAGCATTTTCGGCCATCTTTGTTGATATCGTCTAATATCACTTTATGTGAACAAACGTAAAATCGAAGACACACAAACCTGAAGCTTCAAGCTGAGCGTTGATTGGCTGGAGGATGCGAGGATGCCAGCCAGCTGTTTAAAGAAGAGCATCACCTATTTCAGATGGTCAGGTTGAAACAGACATGATCTCAGTCCGCTTGAGGTGTAGGCTACGTGTAGACTGAAAGAGAATCTGTTCAGGATCTGCTTCACCCTGACCAAACTGGCCATCATCATGGTGAAAGAGGCTAGTCTGTCAGTTCCTTAACTAGGAGACAATCCTCTGAGTGTTGAGCTAAGGGAGGTAACAAGGAGCTTCACTTTGTGACGTTACACAGGGCAGATGTTCATGTATGCACATCTCTCTCTCTCTCTCTCTCTCTCTCTCTCTCTCTCTCTCTCCTCTCTCTCTCTCTCTCTCTCTCTCTTATGTGACAGTTCAGATGAGTAATTGCTGACTCAATTGCGTATACCACAAGTTCAGATGTAAGTGGCTTTCTTTTCTTTCTTTTTTCTTTTTAATTTTTTTTTATACCTGTGTGTGTGTGTGTGTGTGTGTGTGTGTGTGTGTATGTTGTGTGTGTGTGTGTGTTTTGTGTGTGTGTGTGTGTGAGGGAGAGACATACATACATACAGACAGACAGACAAACAGAGCAGATAGAAACAGACAGAAAAACAGAGCAGACAGACAAACAGACAAAAAAACAAAGTAGACAGAAACACACACAGACAGGCAGGCAGGCGGGCAGGCACACAGACAAACAGAGCAAGAGAGAGAGAGAGAGAGAGAGAGAGAGAAAGAGAGACTTGCGGCATCTTTTGATTTACTGTGATTGTCCCCTTTCTTGTCAGCAGAGGAGACAAGCGCGTCACTAGCGCTTTTTACCACATGCCCACAGGTCCTGCCACAACCTTCCATCTACATCATTTAAGTACCCCCCCCCCCCCCCCCCCACACACACACACACAAACACACACACATTCATCTTCCCCTTCCCTTTTCATCAATTGGTGACTCACAATGTACTCACACAATGTATCCATTGTTCATAGTTTTCTCTTTTTTTTTTTATTTGAAAAAGGTTTTTTTCCTTTTAAAGTTGGATCTACATTTTTTCTTAAAGGCATAAAAACTTCAACATCTCTGTCTGTCTGTCTGTCTATCTCTGTCTGTCTGTCTCTGTCTGTCTGTCTGTCTGTCTGTCTGTCTGTCTGTCTGTCTCTCTCCTCTCTCTTCTCTCTCTCTCTCTCTCTCTCTCTCTCAATCTCGTTTCTATGATTCTTTAAGATATTTAAGCAATTCTGATATTGTGAAAGATATTTTTTTAGATGAACTACTTTTTCACCCCTCTCTCTTTGTTGTTTGCTATGCTTTATTTTAAAGAGACTGCAGGGTGTATGGGCAAGTATCATAGTTCATGAGCGGCAACGTTCACCTCAGCAGACAATCGGCTAGCTGAGAGACTGTGCCTTCAGTTCCTGGTGCCTGAGAGATTTCCTCCTCTGTGTCTTTTGGGTATGGTTGCTTGCTTGCTTTTTCTGGTGTCTCTTCGTTTATTGTTGATGGGTTTTGTGGATTTTGATAGGGGTGGGGTGGGGAGAGAGAGAGAGAGAGAGAGAGATGGGGTGAGGGGTGTTGATTGATTAATCTTTTGAAAAATTGATATGATAATCTTTATTTCCAAGGCAGGTATACACTCGAAAGATTTATCCACGAAAAGGCCATTGGCCTATACATGAAGGGGGTTGCAAAACTGCTAAGTATTTTAGTGAGAAAGATAAATAAACACAAAAAACAAAATGTTATTGTATAACCACAACCACCACAATAAAAATCAGTTACAAAAAAAAAGAGAAGAGAGAGAGAGTAAACAATAGAGAAGAGAAAGCACCTTAAAGACTTCATTGAACTTAAGTAAAACTCCTTCCAACCATCTCACTTGACTTGAGGAGACAGACATTAGGTAGACAAGACAAAAGCCAGCTGTTCGTTGACAGGGTGCAAAGAGGCCCAGTGTGTTCCTCGATAAATTAGATGACTGCGGTCTACCTGTCGTGTGGGTGCACACAGGTGTAGGCTTATGCGCTCATGCACCCATGCATTCTACCATATGCACCTGCATGTGCGTGTATATACTAATGTAGACGCAAATAATTAACAATGTGTCCACACAACACACACACACACACACACACAACACACACACACACACACACACACACACACACACACACACACACAACACACACACACACACACACATGCGCGCGCAAATGAGAACTGAAAAAAGAAATCAGGCATACTAAAGAGACAGGCCTAGGCAGACAGACAGATGAACTGACAAATATGCATATGCAACAACAACAACAACACCACCACCACCACCACCACCACCACCACCAATAATAATAATAATAATAATAATAAATTGTTGAAATTGACAGTGTGTGCAGATTAAAATTGATTTCAGCCAAAGAAAGGCAGCAAGATGGCCTGGTGGGGAGAATTTTCTGTTCTGTCATGTTAACTTCAGCTGCATGTAACGTTGTTTGTTCTGTTCATGTTAACTTCAGCTGCAATAACGTTGTTTGTTCATGTTAACTTCAGCTGCATGTAACGTTGTTTTTTCTGTTCATGTTAACTTCAGCTGCATGTAACGTTGTTTGTTCTGTTCATGTTAACTTCAGCTGCATGTAACGTTGTCTGTTCATGTTAACTTCAGCTGCATGTAAAGTTGTTTGTTCATGTTAACTTCAGCTGCATGTAACGTTGTCTGTTCATGTTACTTCAGCTGCATGTAACGTTGTCTGTTCATGTTAACTTCAGCTGCATGTAACGTTGTTTGTTCTGTTCATGTTAGCTTCAGCTGCATGTAACGTTGTCTGTTCGTGTTAACTTCAGCTGCAATAACGTTGTCTGTTCGTGTTAACTTCAGCTGCATGTAACGTTGTTTGTTCTGTTCATGTTAACTTCAGCTGTAGTAACGTTGTTTGTTCTGTTCATGTTAACTTCAGCTGCAATAACGTTGTTTGTTCTGTTCATGTTAACTTCAGCTGCAATAACGTTGTCTGTTGTGTTCATGTTAACTTCATCTGCAATAACGTTGTTTGTTCTGTTCATGTTAACTTCAGCTGCAATAACGTTGTTTGTTCTGTTCGTGTTAACTTCAGCTGCATATAACGTTGTTTGTTCATGTTAACTTCAGCTGCATGTAAAGTTGTTTGTTGTGTTCATGTTAACTTCAGCTGCACGTAACGTTGTTTGTTCTGTTCATGTTAACTTCAGCTGCAGTAACGTTGTTTGTTCATGTTAACTTCAGCTGCAATAACGTTGTTTGTTCATGTTAACTTCAGCTGCAATAACGTTGTTTGTTCATGTTAACTTCAGCTGCAATAACGTTGTTTGTTCATGTTAACTTCAGCTGTACGTAACTTTGTTCTGTTCATGTTAACTTCAGCTGCATGTAACGTTGTTTGTTCTGTTCATGTTAACTTCAGCTGTAGTAACGTTGTTTGTTCTGTTCGTGTTAACTTCAGCTGGAGTAACTTTGTTTGTTCTGTTCATGTTAACTTCAGCTGCATGTTAAGTTGTTTGTTCTGTTCATGTTAACTTCAGCTGCATGTAACGTTGTTTGTTCATGCTAACTTCAGCTGCATGTAACGTTGTTTGTTCATGTTAACTTCAGCTGCATGTAACGTTGTTTGTTCATGCTAACTTCAGCTGCATGTAACGTTGTTTGTTCATGTTAACTTCAGCTGCATGTAACGTTGTTTGTTCATGTTAACTTCAGCTGCATGTAACGTTGTTTGTTCATGTTAACTTCAGCTGCATGTAACGTTGTTTGTTCTGTTCTTTTCATGTTAAAGAAGCCACTGCACGTGATGCTCTCTTCACGTCATGTTAACGAAGCCACTGCACGTGATGCTCTCTTCACGGCATGCTAATGAAGCCACTGCACGTGATGCTCTCTTCACGTCATGTTAATGAAGCCACTGGTGCATGGCAGGTTATTTACTCCTGCACCACTTACAGCCCCCCCCCCCCCCCCCCCCACACACACACCTAAAAACAAAAACAAACCCAGCCACAAAACAAAAACAAACAAGAAAGAAATAAACTTCATCAAAAGACAAAACAAAACAAAAAGCAAATAAGAAAAAATCCCACACCACCAGCTACAAAAAAAGAAAGAAAGAAAGAAACAAAGAAAAATCACACTCCTTTTATCTTCTTTTTAAAATTATTGTTTAAAGAGCATGTTTTCACATCGACACAACTGAGCTGTATAATTATATGAAATACAATGTTGTTGTAGATCAAAGCCAAACGGAAAACAACATCAAACAACACCCCCCCAAAAAAAAACCCCAAAAAACCAACAACCCATCACCCCCCCAAAAACCCCCCAACCCACAACAACAACAATCCCCCACCAAAACAACCCACAAAAACTCGAAAACAAACAAAATCTTTCTCTCTCTCTCTCTCTCTCTCTCTCTCTCTCTCTCTCTCTCTCTCTCTCTCTCTCTCTCTCTCTCTCTCTCTCTCTCAACAATTATATGATAGAGAAGGAAAGATGTGAAGGGGGGGAGAAGGGGTGGGCGGTGGAGAGCAGCAGGGAGTGGGAGGGCTATGATGCAGATTTCATCATGTGGGTTTGATGTTTGTATGATTACCTCACGGCTCCGATGTGGTATATGAATTGGTCTGCTGTTGTAAAGTTCTCTGGCTTTTGTTGATTGAATGAGAGAGAGAGAGAGAGAGAGAGAGAGAGAGAGAGAGAGAGAGAGAGAGAGAGAGAGAGAGAGAGAGAGAGAGAGAGAGAGAGAGTTTATTTATTTTATTTTTTATTTATTTTATTCTTTTATTTTGAGGATAATGGAATATGCACTCATGTGCTTTGTTACATTCAGTCCCCGTGTGTATGCAGTTTTGTCAATTTTGTCATCCGTTCCCACCGGCACAAAATGGCCTACTCTTCCGAAAAGCGGAACAGGATTTAACGTGTGCGCAAGATGTTCTGCGTGCGTTCGCACAAGGGACCTCGGTTTAAAGTCTCATCCGGACTTTTGGGGAGAGTGGAGTCGGCACTGATTCGAACCCGGGTCAGCAGATCACAAGCGCAATGGGCATCACTCTAACCACCAGGCTAGACTATCCCCTACCCCAGAGAGAGAGAGACAATGACAAATTCAATGACAAATTCTTTTATTTCGAGGATAATGAATAAGCACTCATGTGCTTTTTTACATCCAGTCCCCGCCCGTAGGGATACATCTTAATAATAACCCAGCACTTATACACTCTCACAGTAGAAACATGGGGAAATAACCCTTTTCAATGCAGCCCCCCCCCCCCCCCCCCCCAAAGCAAACTAATGAAAGAAAACCCTAAAAACACCCACCCCCACCACCCCCACAACCAAAACAAACAAACAAACCAACAAAAGAGAAAGAAAAACCAAACCAACAAAAGAAGAAAAAAAGAGAAAAAGAAACAACAACAACAAAACCAAGAAGAATAACAACCAAACTTAATAAGTCATAAAGATAAACATCTACACATTGTCAAATGGTACATATACTTGTTACACATAACAATAAGATATTGAAATAGGGCACTCGTTAAGACTTTAGTACAGAGACAAGTCCAATAAGTATTGAAAATATAAAATATGAATCCTTCATCGGGATACACCATAACTATAAGCAAAACGATAAAAGGTGAGAGAGAGAGAGAGAGAGAGAGAGAGAGAGAGAGAGAGAGAGAGAGAGAGAGAGAGAGAGAGAGAATTATATATTATATATTATATTATAATTCCCAAAACACTACACGATCACCATCAACACTCATTTTTGATTATACTCGTTTCAAATTATATGTCATGATAATGAAATAAACTCAATACCCATATATTCACACAATAAAAACAAGAAACAATGTGAGTGAGTGAGTGAGTGAGTGAGTGTGTGTGTGTGTGTGTGTGTGTGTGTGTGTGTGTGTGTGTGTGTGTGTGTGTGTGTGTGTGTGAGGGATAATACTAAATATATAATACTCACAGAGCACACGATCAACAACACCAACACTTTTTAATTATACTCATACAAATTGAATGTCATGATAATAAAAATAAGTGCAATACCCATACACTCACACAATAAAGAGGGGGGAACCCCAAAAAAGTCATAAAAAGAACATCTACACATTGTAAGTAATAGAGACAAATTCTTTTTTTTTCCAGGATAATGAATAAGTACTCATGTGCTTTTACATCCAGTCCCCGCCCGTAGGGTCACATATTAATAAT